>VYXD01003405.1:509180-578267 GCA_013397195.1 Hylia prasina
CTCGTGCCCCCGCCCCGGCACAGCGCCGGGCGTGCGCTCCCGTGCACCTGCTCCCGCTCGGACCCCGGCTGCGGCCAGCCGCGCCTGCAGCCCTCCGGGAAAGGAGGGAGCGGTAGGACAACGAGTGAGATTTGGGATTTCCCGGTTGGGTGGGCAGCGCTGCTTAGGCACCGATTTGTAAAAATTAAGGCGCAAACGTTTAACTTCAGGGCTTGTCATATAAGCGTAGGTCAACGCAGGCCCATTAATTCTTGTGTGCAGCCTGGGCAGAGAAGAACTGGAAAGGCAACAGATTTTTCTTGGGGATAGCAGATTAAGTACAAGATTACAGAGATGCTATCAGCCCCACAGCTTGTGTGTTATTTTGTTCCTAATTTTCTGCACTAAAAGTTAGGCATCCTATTTCCTCCTTTGAAGCAATGTCACACGTGCACACACACACACAGAGAAACTTGATAATGTAAGCTTTCCAAACCCCAGAGTTATGCAAAAACAATACTTCCAGTGTAATACTACTTTTTTTTCTGTATATTCAGTACTATCCCCTTGCTCCGATATTTTTCCTTCCCATTTCTTATGAGCACTGGGAGGGCATCAGATCCATGGATTTTGAACATTAACTTTCAATGATAAGGACTGCAGAAACAAAACAGGATATTACACCTTGAACCAGGATAACTTTGGAGGAAAAAAATGCCCACACCTAAGTGACCTTTGTAGTTGGACACACCTAGAAACAGAAGTCTTCATTTATTCTTATAACTTGTGCTATACCACTGTGTGATGTCTTTTATTTTTCTTCCCCATTCTGTAAGATCAAGTTATGAGACATAGACAAATGAAGCGTTTAATGCATGAACAATACCTCTAATCCTTACAAGTGTTTGCACAGCCCTGTGACTTCCACAGGAGCACAGAACTGTATTCCCCAAAGCCCCCTCCCTGTCTGCAGTTGCAGCAACCACACAAATATCCCAACACAAAGATTTAGGTGACTGTTTTCAGGTAGATAACATCTCTGCACAGGGCTCAGAGGGACTGTTAGGGTTTTTTTTGGATGGGAAGCAGAGTTGAGGTGCCTAGCTCTGAACAGATCCTCTGGCTTGCTGAGCCCAGAAGGAAAAGGCAAGTTGGGGCTGTAAACTGTGGAGGTCGGTAGGCTGTCATGTAAATATAAAAGCATCTCCCCAACTCTTCCTTCGCTCCGTAGTGGAGACCTTACTGCAGCAAACAATGCTGTTTACTATTGTTTCATTCTTCATTTTTGGCATGCCTTTTTAATGTCCTGTGCTGTTGCTCTCAGCACACTCAAGAAAAGTGAGAAGAAAAAAAAGTTACTTATAGTACTGCATGGAGGGTATAGCCATACTGTTCTGCTGCTGCTTCTCAGAGCTGAGAGTGTGGGGACAGAGCCCTCTGCATGCAAGTTGATGTGACAAGAACTCACTTTTGTAAGGCTGCCTGCCCAAACCAGATTTGGGGTTGGGTTTTTTTCATATGGAGGTGTGTATTCTGCATGAAGCCATAGGCAAAGGTAATCCATGCATCTGTGATTTCACAGGGAGCTACACCCTTGGAAGATGATCAAGAGCTTTGTTTGGTTTTGGATACCCGAAGTCTCACTGTCAGTGAACTCCCCCATTAGCTATCCGAGGACAATGGCTCCTGTACCAGGAATTTTAACCCCCTCTGCGTTTTATCCCGAAAGAGAAGTAGCTGATGCCCACTGGGAGGCAGTACGGGCCAATGGACAGGGTGTTCCAGCCAGCCCCTCTCTCTGCCGGAACCACCAATGACAGCAGACTGGAGCAGGCGTCGTGTTTCAGTTTGACCATTCATGCCTGCCCAACAGCGAGCATCATCCACCTTTTTTCTTCTCACGCACAGGCCATGCAGGCTGACTCCAGAAGTAATAGGTTAGTACTGACCTTGGAAGTAGTTTTATTTCAGTCATATCCTCATTAAGGATGTGTTGAAGTTTCAAATTCCACACTTACAGTTCCTCCTATGTAGTAAAGTGCCTAAGAAGACCTACAGAACCTATTTTCACTTTTGTTGAATTTGTATCAGCTAAGACAGAAAATTCAAATTAAATTTGGCTTTGGATTGCCTCCAGTAATATTCAGAACCACTTTTCAAAGTCTTTTACAACCTAGAGAGAAAAAGAGGGAGGGTTAAACACAGGCTTTGTAACTCAGTTACAAAGTGTAAGTAAATATAAATTTATATATAAAAATAAAAGAAATACATACTATATAAATATATAAATATACATATATAAACCATTATGCTTCAACTATACATGCAATATTAAAAGAAAACACAATTCTGTTATTAGGGAATTAGTCAATCTCTGTTAGACTGATATTCAGTCATTCAGATGTTTCAAACAGGCTGGCAATTGTCACAATGTTTGTATGTGGACATCTACTGCTTGTCATACAGAACTCATACATTCACTTCTCCATGGATGACTCCAAATAAATATGCATTCGCATTTAAGTCATTACAAAGCCTTGCTGCTCTTGAACCAGAGACCTAGGATGACCTGGAGGTGAAGTATCCGATTACCAATCCCCTAAGCCATGCAGTCGCCTTATTGCTGGGGATTTGGGGGATGGTGTCTGGAGCAGGGTCACTAACCAATATCAAAACCTCATGCTGCTGCTCGCATGGGAGAAGTGCCTGGATGTGGACCTACTCCTTAACTCTTGTCCTGAATATCTGGCCACAAAAGCACTCTGCTTGTTCAGAACACAATGTCTGAAAGGAAATTCCTACAGACTTTTCTACCTTTCAAGGTGAAAGTCAGTTCCATAATACAACATGCTGCTGTAAAGGGTTCACTCTACATAAAACCTCACGTTTTGCTCATTTCTTCTGTCAACACATAGACAATCTTTGTAAAAATCTGCAGTTCAGAGACCAAATTTTCTTTCTACTTAGTGCAGAGAGCACAGAACACAACTGGGTTGTTTTGTCATGTTAATAGGTTTGAAATTAAATATTTGAAATTAGCAATGGTGTGCTGGTTTTGGCTGGGGTAGAGTTTATCTTCATAGTAGCTGGTATAGGGCTACATTTTGGTTTTGTACAGGAAAGGATAACACCAGGATGTCTTGGTTGTTGCTCTACAGGGCTTGCCCAGAATCAAGGCCTTTTGTGCTCCTCACCCCATCCCGCCACACAGGAGGAATTGGGAGAGGATGCAGTTGGGACAGCTGTCCCCCACTGACCAGAGGAACATTCCAGACTATATGACATCATGCTCAGTATATAAAACTGGTGGAAGAAGGAGGAAGGGAAGGGAGGTACATTTGGAGTGATGGTGTTTGTCTTCCCAAGTCACCATTAGGTGTGATGGAGCCCAGCTTTCCTGGAGATGGCTGAACACTTTCCTGCCCACAGGAAGGGGTGAATTCATTCTTTTTTGCTTTGCTTGTGGGCTTGGCTTTTCCTTTACTTACTTAAATATCTTTATCTCAACCCAGAAGTTTTCCCCCTTTTACCCTTCCAGTTCTCGCCCACATCCTGCAGAGGGTGACTGTGTGAGAGGTGGTGTGGTGCTTAGTTGCCAGCTGGGGTTAAACCATGACTAATAGATTCTAGACCTCAAACAGTTACACTTTCCTTAGATGTTTCCAGATAAAACGACCAGCACTTCATTAAGTGCAGTATTTCCCTACAGGATACACTCTAGGCTTCATGTCACAGCAAACTTGGGCATGCTTTGATTAAAGAAGGTGTTGGAAAATGCCAGCTGGCAGAAAGTTCCCTCCAATGAAGCCTTCCAGCTCCATGTCATCTCTTTTCCCATCCTGACCTTGCATTTAGATGGTCATCTCTGAACAAAGCCTTTGCTGTTTTCTGCACTGTTACTTTGGATATAAGGTGAGCTGGCCACTGACTCTTGTGGAAAGCTCGTGCAGTGTCTTAGCCCTACAGCAGATTTATTAGTACTGCATATTAGAGTCCTGGTGGAGTCCAAGATGCACCTTCCCTAGTTTTCATCTGAGATTGTAGGAACTCAATGTGTGCCTGAAGATGCCTGGCCAGATCTCCCTTACTTCTCATACTTCCTTCTGACATCATCCCCAGCACTGAAGGATTTGAAGAGAGATGCTGGATTAATGAGGTGGTCACTGCTAGGAATAATCCAAAGGGCACAGTTTGGCATACATTATGGTGATTATAAAGTTATGCCTGAAATATTTACAATGTGTGTATATTTAACCTCAGAGCTGACAAAAAGGAACCGAAGTACAGGATTTTAAATTCTTCTTAATTTCTGAGATTGTTTTAAAAGTACTGTAATCAAATAATTGCCTCTAGGGAGTACTTAATATATGCTTTTGCAGCTTGGACTATGATTGCTAAATCTTCACTGTTTTGCGTTCATGATCTCCAGTCTTTAGTACCATTCTTCCCGTAATTCTCAATTATCCTTCTTTTTTTTCTAAGCCAGCAGTTTAGCCATGCATGTCCTATCAAAAATTATCCTTCAGTACTTCGGCATTTGAATAGATGCTTTTGGCAGAGTGCTGTTCGCCTCCTTTGCTTTTCCTGTCACTTTTATGAAGAATGTGTTATGAAGTTCCTGTCATTACATTTAGCCCCCATACTCCTGTCATGCCTACTTAGTCTGTTTTATTCCTGCAGTATCACCTCTAGCTCCTCTTCTCTTTTCCCACACAGCAACAGTAAGAAAGCTCATTATTTTGTACTGGTCTGGATTCTACCAATGTCCTGAAGATTGGAATGTAAAATTACTTTTTTCCAATTGTCCTTTCTGATAATGAGTACCAGTCAGTGTTTATGAACTATGTTGTATTATTAATATTGCTTTTGTCTAAAAAAAACAAACAAACATATTTTGCACCTACAAGTCCTCAAAATATCCTCACTGATGAGTGTTGACAATCCTTGACAGATTTAGAGCTCATTAAAATAGTGGATGGGATGGTCTGTTACGTGGGCATTTCATTTAAGTATGAGAAGAATTGGAATGATTCTGAGCATGGTTTTGCCATTTAAAAAGTAAAATATATGTTTTAAATTACATTCCAAAGAAACTCTCACCTGTATTTTGAGCCAGACAGAAGCATGAATAGTCATATACTCAGACCAGTCTCAGGTCTGGAAAATTTCCTTTTCCAAGGTGCCATATTTTCTGAGCATTTCAAACAGAAATTAACTTGCATCATTTCCTGAATCTAGGGCAGAGAAAATTGAAATAGGTTGCTGCAATTTCTGTTATGCTGAAAAAATGAATGTTGTAAACACCCACAATTTCAGATGCTGAGTTATTTTCCTAAAAGACTTTTCAAGTATAGTAAATTAGTGGAGTTAATTTGAAGAAATTGTCAGTCTGAACAAGAACCACAGTGCCTTTGAGAGAAAAAGTGGAAAATTTTACAACTGTAAATTAATTAGATTTTTGTATGTCTTAGGAATTTTGTTATTTAGTGATAAACTGTTGACAGTTTAGCAAATAACTGGCAACTTGAGTATTATCAATTCTGTGTCATTTATCAGCTATAACCTTCAATAAGTTTGACACAATTCTTTTCAGGATATATTCTGCTGTATTGTTAAAAATTAAACAAAACCTAATTGCTGAAGATAGGAAACATTTGTAAAGCATTAGAAAAGTTAAATAAAGCCAACATGTCAAATCTGGACAACATAAAGCCTTATAAAGTTTCACAGACAAATAAAAAAGGACACTCAAAATTGGTTACATGGAAAAGTGTGGATGTACAACAGTTACTAGATGCTAAAACCAGGATATGTTTTTTGTTCCTTAGCTTAGTCACCATTTCAGAAACAGTGGCCTTGCCTCATTTTACCTAAATGCATAAAAGGTCCATGAATAATTACTGTAAAAGACCAGTCCAGTAGATAATTTTATACACTGAATAATATTGCAGAGTTCTGCCAGACTCTGATTTTTGAACTGGGGCGCTGAGGAATGGGAATACCGTCTGCAACAGAGCATGATAGCAAGACTACTGGTGTTAGCCATATAAAGTTTGTGGTATGTATCACAAATTGGTAACCAGAAGTTAAGGGTCTTAGAAGCAGTGAATCGCAAAAGCATTGCTAGGCAGCTCTGAGCTTTCTTAATTCTTTGCAGATTTTATAAACTGTAAGTTTGATGTTATTGGTGGTTGGAAACAAACACCACACCACCATGCTGAGCAGCCTCTTTTCTTAGTAAGCTGCCATTTGGAGAGAAATTCTCAAAGAGTAGATTATTTCTATTATGTATCGTCTGACACCAAGTTGGATTGGTTAGTAATTCAATGAAATGATTCTCTTATAAAAGGTGTTTTGTGGCAATTGGAGGCAATAACAGCTGTTGTATCATAACACTGCACACATTCAAGTCTTCTACTAAATATAATCATAATGAAATGTATTTCATAAGGGCTTTAGTATACCATGTAGATGCAGAATTCTGTGGCAGTTTTTCCTTTTCCTCAGGTCCAACACTAAAGACAGATATCCCTACTTGGTGTGAATTAAATGATTCCTAACTTTTATAGCTTTACCTCAGGTACCAATATTGATAATTCTTTCTTTTTTTTTTTTTTAGTATGTTTTCCATCTTTTTCCCAAACGGAGAGCTCAACAACAACAAAAACAAAGAAGCAAAGACCTTCCCAACAAAACCAAACCAACCAAACAAAAATCCCAAACAAACTCAACTCTCAAAAAAACCTCAAACCCAACCGTGGGCCTGATTTTGAGTCTAAGATTTTAGCCTGTTAGCAGCTGCTGAAACTTTCCCAAGGGAGAATTTCTCGGGAAGGTTTCTTCTCAAAACAATCTTGGTAAACAAGTGTCCTTTCTCAAAACAATCCTTCTCAGCTGGTGTTTTGCTGTCTCTCTAGTTTAACCAATGTTTCTCTAGATTGGGAATTGAACCTGGGTCGACAGCTTGGAAGGCAGCTATACTAGCCACTACACCATTTGAGAAAGGATTGAGAAAGATACCTTCCCAAGAAATTCTCCCTTGGGAAAGTTTCAGCAGCTGCTAACAGGCTAAAATCTTAGACTCAGAAAATCAGGCCTACACCCAACCAGTGTAAAGGAAAAAATATTAGACATGTCAAAAAGACATTGAAATGAAAGTGAAGAATTGTAATAAAGTCATCATCTTGGTAAGCCAAACTCCACTGCTTTTCAGTCACCTGTGACAAGTAAGAGTGATAATGGCAGGATCTCATCCATCTTCAAATACTGCAGGTTTCTAGATCTCTCAAGCTCACTGCCACTCACCCCCCTTTTTCTAATATATAAATAACAGTGTGCTGATTTGGCTGGGGTGGAGTTAATTTTCTTCCCAGTGGCTGGCATGGGGCTATGTTTTGGATTTGTGCTGAACACAGGGCTGATAATGGGGAGATGTTTTGTTATTGGTGAGCAGGGGTTGCACAAGCCAAGGCCTTTTCTGCTTCTCGTACTGCCAGGCTGGGGAGGGAACTGGGAGTGCCTGGGAGGGGACACAGCCAGGACAGGTGACCCCAACTGACCAAAGGGATATTCCACACCATATGAAATCATGCTCAACATATGAAAATTGGAGGAAGAAGGGGGAACATTTGGAGTGATGGCATTTGGCTTCCCAGATCACCGGTGCTTGTGATGGGGCCCTGCTCTCCTGGAGATGGCTGAACACCTGCCTGCCCATGGGAAGCAGTAAATTCATTCCTTGTTTTGCTTTGCTTGTGTGTTTGGCTTTTGCTTTTTCCTCCAACTGCTTCTATCTTTTTATTATTTTGTCCATGAGTTCTCTGGCTTTTACTATTCTGATTCTCTCCCTGATCCCACTGGTGGGGAAGTGAGTGAGTGGCTGTGTGGGGCTTGGCTGCTGGCTGGGATGAATCCATGACAAACTGCAATGATTTAAAAACTAGTTGGCTGAGTAGTCAAATTAAAAACTTTTCTAAATTCCCAGGTGTGTGCAATTAGCAAGAATCAGATCTCTAGACTGTACTTCTATTTTTACTCTGGCTTAACTAAAACTCTGTTCTGAGTAGTTTGATCAAACCAGGGACATCGCTTAGGTTTAGATGTTAGAGTTAACAGAATAAGTGGGAAAAGGTTGATTTACAGTTTTGTCCTTAAAAAAAAAAAGTTTCAACTTGAAAAGCATATTTATAGAGCAGAAGACCAATCCAATTAACATTATTTCAAATTAAACTGAAGAATCACTGATTTACTCTTATTCCCATTCACTGATCCTTTGAATAATGAAAGCTGCTCCTGTAAACCTTAGGCCAAAGTGAAGTTTATTTCGTTCCTGATTTACTATCAACAACTCTGACATTTGTATATATTTCAAAATGAACACAGCATCTGTTTAATTAATTGTTTTTACTTTTTCCCTGCAAATGGTGCTTTGGGGCAAAGCAGAAATGACAGGAAAACTTCATATTCAATTAAAGCATGGTGATTTACAGCAGGACTTTTATAGACTGTTGGCTAATTGCTTGGAAAACCTGGATGACTTCTTACTAACCTCCAAGATACAGGAAGCAAACATGTCTTCAGAACATTTTAGATTTAAATAAGCAGATTTATAATACGACTGAAAATGAGTGTAACAGTTTGCCTCTCTTTCAGGTTTGTATCCAAACAGTTTTTCCAAACTTGCCCTGCTAAGTCTTTGGTGTCACCCTGATTAAACGAAAGCAGGAGATGGAGGCACTGTTCCTCCTGACATTTAGGTCAGCTCTTATACTCTTTCGTGTGTATCTAGGCCACGTCTAATTAATCCCAGAGTATTCCATCACTGCTGGATTATCTCTGTCAGCTTCTCCCTCAGAAACCTGGCTGCAAAGATTTTACCTTAGGTAAAGATCTTCCCTTTTCTAAAGGCAAATGGGAGTGTCTTTTTTCATTGTCTAACTACATAATGTTTATGCAACAACTTACAAAGCCCTTAGGATATAAAGTATTTAGTAAAGGTGAATAGGTTCACTTGAAATTATTGGAATGTTGCCAGATTTAAACAGAGCCAAGATTTTACCCCCAGTTGTTTAAGGATGAAATTTACCAGCCTTCTCACCTCCAAGGTTGATGCTGCTATTCAAAAGAATCACATATATTTTCTTTTTCTAAGCCAAATATGAATACAAAGTATTTAATCAAACTAAGATCAGAAAAGACAGAAGGTCTAAAAAACGCAATAAAAATTCCACCTAAAAGCCTACTGGAGATGAGCAAAAGTTAAGAAACTAAGATTTTGTGCTTTAAGCTGCAGCCTGCAGTCTGCCATGGTCATCACTAGAATTACACAAACAGTTTGCAAGGACACGTAGCAGCTCTTGGAGGTGCTTAAACCAAGCCAAGCCAACACTGAGGAGCAGTGGATATGCAACTGGTGGCTGCTGAAAAATAACCCAGAGCACTTACTGAACTAAGGACAGACTGCATCCGTGTGTATCATGATAGTCAAGCACAGAATCACAGCACTAAAAACAGACCATTAATTAGCAAGGCAGAACTTAGATGCAATTATGCGAGGTGCTGGCTTGTCTCAAGCAGTACCACATCTGTACACCGAGAGTGAAGTATCATGACTTTTGGAATCAATGCTCTGTAAACATGCATTCATCTATGCAAAAAGCCAGTGGATTTTTTCTTATACTTGATGACAAATACTACATGACGAGACAACTTACTACTTGCAGAACAAGAAATATCTGTTATTGGAAATCTAGTAACATGCACTTTAAAACACAGGCAAAGAACAGCCCAGGCATTTTTGCAGTGGGTGGGGTATGCTTTTTAAATCCATCCTCCACTCCTCAAATTATGTCCTTGCAATCTCCTTTAGTTAAACATCAAAAGGATTATCACTGCATTTTGTACATGATTGTTGTCAAAATGTTCATTTAAATGCTTCTACTGATTCCTTCAGAATTATGTAATATTACAAATGTAAATAAGATGCAGATTTGTCACATACTCATTTTCCTTTCCTATGTAAGTTGATTACTAAAGCAGGAAATGCTATTCATAAATGCTCATTACTAACACACTAAAAAAATCCATATAGCAAAACTTCTTTTTTTTTTTTTTTAATGTCACTAGAAAAATAGTTAAATCAGTATCAGTCATGAGTTTTGCCTGAGTTAAGATTTACTTGCCCTCCAGATGTGAAGTTGTGGGTCATACTTAGCACATGTGTTTGAGAAGTCATCTTAGGTATTAGCTCATATTAGAAGTAGGGAGGCAGATTTTCTGAGCTGTAGGATGACTGCACCTGCAGCAAAAGGGCAATAGGTGTATTGCAATCCATAGCCAATACAGTGAAAGTGCCAAATCCTGCTGTCTTGCTTTTAATGTCTTAGCATGAACACACAGACAGGTAAAAAAATATTGTTATTTTGACAGCTGAAAAATGCACAGTGGCTGGTGATATGATATTAAAAACACTCCAGCTTAGTGCAAGTCCTCACAATTCACATTTCTCTTCCACCAAGGTCCTCTACTATGATACTGGACTTCACCAGAGGAGGACTCTCATCTTTTTTGTCATGGCCCAAATTTCTGGCTGTATCTAAGAGTCCTTTAAGCATATGTGGCTCTGCCTGAATTTTAGTCATGCAGTTCAATTCAGAGCAGAAGGATGAACTAGATTTCTACTGGTGTTTTTAGCTGTGGTAAGCTTCCTGATGCTATTAATTAAGATACCAATATAAGCTTGATTGTGTGTGACAGTACCATTGTTGAGAGATTATAGCATCTTTGTCCTTTTGCTTTGGAGATTTACCCCTTCTTGTGTTTCATCACTCAGTTCAAACTCTGTACAAACTGTGCTTTGGTGGTGGTAGAAAGATGAAGACCCAAAAATGCTCTCTAATCTTATAATTCCCCATCTTGTACAATGCCCACTAAGCTACTAAATTTTCACCATCTTTTTGTGACCAGCATCTCAAACTCATCAGCCTTAAGTAGCTGAGCAAAATTTACAGTTGTTAGGGTTATCTATAGTCTTCATGATAGCATCTTGTTGAGAGAGAAAGGTGTATTATTTGTGTGGATTCTACAAGGTCTAAATTTGGAATGCTATTGCCCTGTATGAAGCAGAAAAACATGAAGTTGTTATTCAAAAAGTGTATCAGTCGTTAATTTAAAAGTGTCTTACATTCAAGAATGTGGATTTTAGACTCAGGTAGGCATAATCTTCCTTGTAACACCTACAGAAGTTAATTAAACTTTGCAATCCAGACAGAGATGACTATTAGCTTAGACAAGAATGATAAATAACTTGCACTCTGAGAGAGTAAGTACATATAGTACATATAAAATGCATGCCATTATTTTACAAAGAGCTTTTAAGTTTTTGAGTGTCTGCACAACTTGCATCTTGTTGAAAAATTAAAACAGTCCATTGTATGCCTTGAGTGCTAGAAATCGCTAGAAATAGTTTCTTCTCTCACCATTCAAAGCTTTCACCTAATTCTTCCTTTCCTTTTACTGCCCTTTTATTAGTCTGTCATTATTTCCTCTTCCTAAAAAGAAAAAAAAAAAAAAGAAAAGAAAAAAGGAAGTTTTTAATATATATTATGAATTCCTCATTAGGCTCCTGATACCAGGATTCCAGTTTTCCAGTTTCCTGGTCAATTATCTGGGTACAGTTAAATGATTCTCTCCGTTCCATTATCCACAATAATCGCCAGTAGGAAGACAAGTGTTTCACTGCACAGCACGGTGCATGGAAAGGACCAGCAATAGCATCAGCATTTACACTTGTTACACAGACAGAGATAAAGCAGACCTTTCTAGAGCTGGGGTCACAGCCTTCTCCCTGCTATTTCCTCGTGTAGGAGGAGCTTCTCACAGTGACCAAACAAGCACTTTGGGTGATACCGGTCTGTTGCTGATGAAACCTGAGACCTGGTATAAAATGCAAACAAAACAGGCAGAATCACTCAGCAAATGGGTGTCATGGTTCAAGAGCTTCTGACAGCCAAAGTCCTCAGCAAATACCTGCACCCTGCCTAAGTTTATGACTTTGATGTTCCTCAGCTCTGCATAGCAGCATATGCCTTCATTACAACAATCCTTGTCTTGTGCACCAAAACCTGACCTCTAAAGAAGTGGCAGAAATAAAGCTAACGAACCTTCCCATAGTTGTCTGAACACACCCAACTTTACACCAAGTCTCAGCTCAGGGGTTCTGAGGATGAGCATCCTGATGAGCTTTGAACCGAGCTAAAAGAAAATTATAAAGCTTCTCTTTTCTTTTGACATAATAAAGACCTGGGGTCCATTTTTGGTTACCTTAGATCTGAAGCAATGTCCTGTCCAACTTCTAAAAGAAAGTTAAAGATCATTATGTAAATTCATCTGTCCAGAAACTTAGCAGATGCATCTGGTTTTCTTCATTCTCCTGTGATGCTGTGTTTCAAATTCAATACATTATTTTATGTATCCTGCTGACAGTGTTTATTTTAAAGAGCATGAAACTCTCAGTGTTCATCTGTTCTTCCTGAATGCTGACAGTGCTCTGAACATGGCACGGGTTCTCTGAAGAAACAGAAATGAAATAGGAGTCATCTCAGAAATGGTTCTTCTTAACATCAGGACAGAGATTACCTTGCCTTCTGGTTTTGAAATTTCAGTATGCAAAATGCAAAAAGATCCTAGGAGCTCTGCAGGTTTAGCAAGGAGTACAAAGTTTGGGTACTGTTATGCTGACCTGGTTCCGCTCTTTATCTTTCCCTGTTGTCTTTTTGCTTGGTAAAAGGGTCTATTTTGTATCCTTGTCCTGTGTTTGCTCAGTTGCCTAGTACAGGCCAGTCCAGGTTGTTATTAAAGCACCTACAGGATGGGGCATGCATTTGCAGTCTCAATCCTGGAAGAAGTTGAGACCTCAGGCAGGCACACACATGCACACACAACCTACTTATCCAGGATTTCAATATGTTTTCTATAGATACAAAAACCCTGCAGGAATTTCAAAAAGTGTATCTGCGCTAATTAGAATCCGTGTCATTTGCACACCAGAGCTTTACTCATCACCTCCGATTGCCCTCATCCACCTCAATTTTAGCATTCATATCATCCTGCTTTGTTGGGAAGACATTTGAAAATGAGTTTCAGGCTCACAATCCATCTCTAAAGCAGTAATGAATCCTGTGACAATTTTTGTTTTCAATAAACCAGCTTGCCTAGTAAGTCATAGCTTTTATTACTGTTAAGTTTCTTAATTCTCTAAGACTCCTGAGGCTGAAATACCTGCAGCTGTTCAGGATCATTGACTAGGTACTTCATCTCTGAGAGTATAAGAACCATTTGTGCATCAAATTCTGCACACTGCTTTTTTGGGTAGTATTTTAAGAAGCTTTCATCACTATTTTTGCCCAATCATTCTCAAGGTCCACAGGCTAGATGCTGATGTATAAATGCTATGTATAAATCATGCAGCTCGAAATACATCAAAGAAACTATATTCATTTGTCCCAGGGTTTGGCTTCTTACTTCCAGTTTTACTAGGCTTTTCTTTAACTAATCTCGTGAATGCCTTAACCACAGCCACTTCCTACTGTACTCCTCTCAATCCCTTTCAATTACCTCCTTCTTTACTTATAACACTCCCTCCCCCAATTATTTCCTTGTAAATCCTTTTAAATCCTAATTTTTCTTCTCCTTTTTTTTTTTTTTTTAAATAGCTAATTGTTAGAAGCATTTGTAATTCTTTGAAATTGTACTTCTGAATGCATTGTGGTATGTTGACTCTAAAGACTAAAGTTTCTAAGCAGCTTTCAGAATAATGAGATTTGTGGGCATGACTCCCTTGCACTGCTATAAGGATTTACTCTTTAGAGTTAAAAGATTTTCAAAAAATCAGTTTCTTTGTGTTGCTGGCTTGTAAACACTGTGCTGGGAGCATGGATCCTTTACAGCAGTTAGCCTTTTCTCTTTCATGTTACTTATTGTGCTTGAGGAGTTTGTAAACATCGACCCTTAACTTTATAACCCGAGGGAGTGTCATCCTTAGCAGTAGCTGATTGATACACGCTGCAGTTTTTGTGCAATTTGCCTCCACTCTGCACTTAGCATTTATGTGCACAAAATATTTGCATTAAACATTTCTTTAACAGGCAACTCATTCTCTTTCTTTGCCTGACCACATTTCCACTGATAAGTGGCAGCAACTTGTTGATACCTTATGGAAAGTCTCAGCCCAGTCAAAAATGGTAGACTCATGGGCCACACTTCTCAAGTTAGCAATGCCCAAAATGTTAATCTAAAATGCTTGGATTTTGCAGACAAGCGTTCCTGACATTTCATAGTCCGTTATACTTTCTGTTATTATTTCCTATCAAGTTGCATGACAAGTAAGCCTACCTCACTTGTAACTATTGCCTGCAGTATGCCTGACCTGGTGATTTGGGCAGGGTCTAACCTCGGGTACCTTTGTTTGCCTTCGCAGTGATGCTGTAGCACAGGTATATCAGCGTGCCAAACAGGGTGAGGTGGCTTCACCGATTGCACCGGCTGGTGCTCGAATATTTGCATTGCCTGAGGCCAGCCCGGCACTCCTCCACCACACCCGCTGCTGTGTGTGCTCTCCCTGGGTGCTGTGCCACATTTGTCAATCTGAAATCCAACTTCCTGATGCAATCCAGGATGCAGACACGTATCACTGTTTTTTCTTCCTTCACCTCGCCTAACACAATGAAATTACATCCTGCTGTTTTCTTCTGAGCTAGTCAAAGCCCCTTGCATACTAAAAATGCATGTTGTGCTTCTGTTTCCTCAAGATATCACCAAATTTTGAGTGCCACAGTTTTGCCCCATCAGCAGCTCTTTGGTTGCTGATGCCATTAATCATGAGCTATGGGAAACATAATTGCAAAGAACTGGAGAATAAGAATGCTATGCAAGTCTCCTGGAAAGGAGGGAAGGAGAAGAGGGGAAAAAAAGCTATCTAATACACATAGTTTTTCACACATGGCCTCAATAGCCTTCCACTTTCTTCAGGAATTATGTGATAGTCATTTTACAAGACCCTGTTATCATACAGTTATACATATGCCTAAGTAATTTGATAACCAAGGTACTAAGGCTTGTGCTATGTCTGTCATGCTGCCCAAAGCTGCATAACTATATTGACTTTTCCATAATTAATACAGCAATATCCATTCATTGGAATTAACTGTTTGCTGAAGAAAAACGTAACCAGAACTGTTAGCTGCAGACTTTTACAGACCCTGGAAAATGTTAAGGTTACAAAAATAACATGCATAGACATGAAAAGCTGAAAGACAGGTTGAAAGGTAAAGAATTAAAAAAAAAAAGTTAAGAGCTGTTGAGTATTTCCACACATTAAAGTGTTTAGGCTTCATTCTTATCTATTCCTTGTACCAACTATACTTTCAAACTTATTTTTTAAACCCTTTACATCTTAGTAATACAGATGTGACACCAAGCATTTATAGGTATCTTAAAAGTGTTTTCATTTTGAAGAAAAAGTCTCCTGCATTCAGAAGCACCTCCTTGCTTAGCATGCACTGGGAGTAGACATGATTGCAGTATCAAGAATGTATCTGAATCCTCAATACATTTTCCCATCCAGCACCTTTTAGCTTATCCTCTTTAAATACTGAGGGCTTGGGGAGGGGTGTGGTGGTGGCATCCTTGCTTTTGCTTCATTTTGCTGCCCAGTAATGTGACTTGGCATGGCTGCTGCAGGGGAGGGAAAGTAAAGGTGATTGGAGTCAGGCTTTTGTTCCTTGGCCAGCACAGTGTTTCAGGTCAGTGAGCCAGGCTGCCTTTGCTGCTGTGGATTCACCTTCTTCCCTGTATTAACCTCAGCAGCTTTAATACACCCTTTCTTGGGGAAAAAAATGCTTTTCTTCCCAATGCAGTTGTTGTCAGATATAGTTTTTGCAGGTTTAAGGAAGCATTACACAAATGCTTTAAGCATGCAAGAGTGAACTCCTGCAATCATATCCAGCCTTAAGCATGAGAGGGTGCTTCAAGAATTGTAACTCTAACAAGCTTTCCTCTTAGGAGGTAATCCTGCCTGGATCTCATAAATTGATCCAACAGTTGCTACAACTCCAGGATGTCACAAGGAGTGGGACCAAGCTGTGTCTGAGAACCCCAGATCTGGTACTGTAACTAGCACTCCCAAAAGCAGCGTGCTGTGTTTTATATCTGCTCTGCCAAGTGCTGGACTGGGACAGTGCAGAAAAGAAGCCAAAGGCAAGATATTTTCTCCTTTTTGTGCCAGCTCTTGCTATGCTGGGGCTTTTTGTCTCAGGCCTCAGTCCTTACAGCCTTGTAAATAAATTCTAGCTGTGACAAGTGAAGAAAACCACAATCTTCCCATCCTTGTTCCCCAAACCTGACACCCTCCAATCCCCCCTAAAACTATGCAGAGTGCTTAAACAGCCCTAAAGGCAATAAAAACACATTAAAAATCTGTTTTAAGATATTAACTGGAAATTTTGTGTGCTCGCCATTGGCAAACTGTTTTGTCTTTTCAGCTTCAGACTTGTGCCTCTTCCTCTCTCTTTGAGGATAAAGGGTTTCCCAGGGTTTCTAAAGGATTCTGTTGACCTTTTCTGGACTCAGCTGGCTTTTCCAGCAGGCAGCACTCCTGTTGCCATGGCAGTGGGAGCCAGGGCCTCAGCTCTAGTCAAAAGAGTTGGGGGATTTCTTCTGAGGCATCATTGCCATAAGTAATACAGCAATTAGGTGAGGATAAATTGATGCTGCCTGGGTTATCTGACATGGCATATTTTGCCACAGATGGGTAGCTGTGGCATTTATGGAGCAAATTACTTCTTTGTGAATTTTGTAATGCAAGAGGTCCACTTAGGGACCTCTTCTATATTTAACTTCACTGTGGCTTGAGAACATGTGCTTCAAAACAGTGAGTGGTGGTGTACTTTGTAAGGAGAGTTACAGCAGCTCCATCTTTCTGGGGCGAAGCCAAGTGCCAATAGGCATTCTCCTCATAAACCATATTTCATTAAGAACTTGCAGACTTCTTGCCCCCTCAACAAGAGCAGCTGCTGTTCACAGAGTCACAAACCATCCAGCACTGCAGAGCCACAGAACTTTCACTGGGCTTTGCCTTTGCAGATGGGAACATCTCCATGCGAGTAAGCTCATATTTGACCCTTGCACACAGCTGTCACCATTACAATCAATAAAGCTTAGAGGGAGCTCTGCAATCCAGTTTTGTGACCAGATGCACTCTAATGACAGCACTGCAAAATTCCCTTGTACCAGTTCACTCAGCTCACAGGATGCAGGAGGACCAAGAGTCTGCCCCAGAGCTATGCACTGACTGGGGTCTTCCTCAGCCCTTCTTTGCTCCCTGCTATAGCTCTCCTCACTTCTCCATAGTCTTTGAAAAAATAGGTGCTCTATGGAGGTATTTTTTGATTCTTTTCTCCCCTCCAGTCAACTGATGAGATCATATATTTGGGTTTTTTGATGTTGGTGTTGTTTTGGGTTTTTTCAAGAACCGAGAAAAGAGAGGGAGCAAGATCCGTTCTCAGTGAAAAATGTTCTTCTTTGGTGAATGTTAGCAAATGGTGTAAGACCACTAAACTAATAAAGAGCTTAGGTTTTGTACATTGCTTAAAAGTAGAACACTTATGAGCTAATGTTGGTTCTCTCCAGAAATGCAAATAAAGACCATGATATATTTTAAAAAAATCTATATAACATCCACAAGAAGCTAAACACACCTTACATGCCACATGCCAGAAAAACTCAGCTCTAAATCACTACTGCTTTTCACAGAATATAAATTCAAAGATGCCAGACAAGGTCTAATCCTTTTACTTACAGAAAACTACTTAGCACACAAATAAAAACCTTACTTAAAAAGAGATGCAATCTTTAAATGCATACACATGCTGTTTAAATAGTCTGTAAATTGGTGCTCTTCTGGGCAGAGTAAATATTTTGTGATATACTATCGTCTCTTCATCTGAAATGCAAACTGTTTTCTTTATTACTGATATAATAATGCTTTTTTAAAAGATGAGCTGCAATATTTATATATGTCACCACTGTGCTCAGACACCAAGTAAAGAATATTCCAGCAGGCAAATAATTGAAAAATATTTAGTTCCCCTTCTTCAAACATATGCTTTAGAAGGGAAATGGTTTTGTTTGATGGAAGGTCTCAGGGGAACTGGAAACATAGACATTATATATTACTAGACTTTCCTAAATTTCATCATATATGCATTGACAAGACTGGTCTGAGAATTACCACAGCTCCAGCCTTTAGGTGTAAACTAGCTGAAGATTATCTCATTAATGGGTCAGGTGAAGATCTAGTGCAAGAGAAAGATGTTTTTTCCCATGGAACAGAAGTTCAGCAATATTCCCTATACCAAAAGTAGCTAGCATACAGGACACAAAATTTATTGTTGTTGCTTTTCATTTACTGGAAATTAGGATGTGGCAGTTCCTAAACCAACACATACATTTCTTAACTGAAAAGCTGAATCTCCCCACCTTCCCCTCCCACGAGCTGCAATTTCAGGAAGAGTAAAACAGACAGTTCTTGTTCTCATGTCTACAACCCCAAATGATTTACCCTTCTGATACTGACACTTGGCTTGCCAACACCAAGAAGTTTAATCACTGACCTGATTTTTGGTTGGTGTGGTCTCATGTCAGTTTTGTGTCCCAGTCCTTGAAGAGTCGGGGTCATACCTTCTTAAAGAGCTGCAAATGCAGGTTTCTTGTCATGAAAATGGAGAAGGCTCAGCTGGTCACTAAGGAGGAAGTAAAAACAAGACCCCAAGTGAAAGAGCTGAAAAAAATCCCAACCCTGAGCATGTACTTGTAAAGGCTTTATATAAATCTTTGACAGGGTCTGTTGCTATGTGGGATTGATGAGGAGCTGGAAGTTCCTGCCCCTCATTGCAGTCTCCTGTGCTGGTGGTACCAGCATGGACCCTCCTGGGTCACCTGAAGCATGTGGGGTGGCCTAAGGAAACATTTCAGGGGGATGTCCAACGATGACAGGTTTTCTGCTCTCCATTGGAGTTCTGGGAAGCACCCAGGAGACGACAATAACCAAGTAATCCAGACAAAGGGCACATCTTCTCCTCTAGTTCAGGCAGTAGCTACAGAGCCAACCTCTGTGGCAAAAGGTTGTGAGGTATTAGTTTGCAGGTGCTACTACTGGGATTAGTCCCCTCAGTTGCACTTTCTGAAGTCTTCCCACTTCTCTCAGTTGCACTTTCTGAAGTCTTCCCACTTCTCTGTCTGTTAGGAGACACTATCCTGCTTACCAGTTTGTTTTCCCCTGCCAAAATAAAAGTTTACCCTGGCATTTCATTGAAGTAGAAGCTTATCCATTCTAAATCAGGAAGCATGTTTAATTAAAACAGTGGTGAATGTCACTTGAGAATCACATAGGCAGAAGAAAAAAAAACACTATTAAAAACCCCTGTGTTTTTTCCCCCTCATCTTAAAAGAAAGAAAAAAAAATAATAAAAAAAAGAGCTAATTAGAGCAATCATCCAAATACAAACATGCCACCAGATACCCGCTTCTGCATCTACTCACCAAGGCTTCCATCTGAAGAAGTTACTATAGTTTCCCTTCAGAAATCAGAGGGCAGATAGTGGTGCTGACCAGCAGTGCAGACACATCTCCTTCCCACCTGGCTGGGGCAGCGTGTTGTCCACTTCAAAGCAATTCCCACTGTGCAGACAGGCAATGCTCCTCCAACTGGTGTGGGGAATTACCAGTCACAGAAGCAGGGATGTAAGCATCACCACTGAGCAGCTCATGTTCAGAGCTATTGCCCAAGCTGGTGGTGCTCAGGCTTTCCATGACAGGAGTTGAAGGGCAGCTGCCCTATGCAAGCCCTAAGGTGGAGCTGTGTCTGTAGGCTGAGACCTTGTCACTGACCTCCTCTGTCAGAGAGCTCTGCTGCCTCTGCAAGGAGCTGCCCAGGCAGCAAGACCAGAGAGCTCCCACCCTTCCCCATCTATAGACATTGCAGAGGAAGGAGGGAGGCCAGGAGGTAGGAGCCAGGCTTGGATTGTGTCCTCCTTGACTAGCAGGAATACATAGCAGCATCTCAGCCTGGAAGTAAGAGTTAAGGCAGAAACTTGCCCAGTCTCCCTGTTCCTCTTCCCAAGCTGAGAAGCTGCATTTGGAGTTGATAACCGTTGTGTAACTCTTATCTCTCACATTCTTGCAACCAGGAACAGGACATTCATTTCAATGCAAGATGCAGTTCCTTCTCCTTTCTCTTCTCCCTGCAACAAGTCTTATTACTCTCCTAATACACCCATACCTGCAAGAGCTCTTTAAAGCTTTTTCCTTGAAGGTTTGCACCTGACGTTATCAAAGGTAATTAGATAATTGACACACAATTCACAGAAGGCTCTCTGGTTTCTTTATACATGGTATTTTCCTTGGGCTGTGAACTTTAAATGATGCAAATGGGAAAATTCTCTGTTGTTTTACAGCTTTTAACTTTAGGGTATATTAAAACTAATGCCTAATTGATCTTGATGTACCTAAACCACTTTATTGTTCTTTCAGTAATAATTCTTCTTTGTTTCTAGTTGTTCTCTTGCCAAGGGTCATGCCTCTAACATTAATGACTCCAGTTTCTTTAGGAACTTGATAGAAGTTTGTTATTCCTCAAAGCCCCGACTTACAATTTGTTTTGTTGTAATAATCATCAGTTAATGGGAAGATATTTACCGAGGTTTGTTCAACAGAAATGCCTGTAGGAAATTAGTCCCAAACAGTTTAAGTGCAAAGGTTTTGTAGAAAATCACTTTTTTTTTTCTTTGATTGGGCTGTCTTCAGTTTGCATTTGACTACAGTATCCTTTAAGCTCTCTAGACAAGGAGGAGTCATATTTTCAATGCATGCTTTTTGTTCTCTTAGTTTTGCTAGATTTGATGTTCAGGGTCTTTGGAAGCAATGTTCCCTTTAACTGCTCCCTCAGAAACAAAAATTACACTGTGTCCACTAAAACCTACCAGAACTCTGCCATATGCAGTAGGTCTCAGGGATGGATTTAATCAACAATACTCGATTAGAAGGTTTTAGGATAGATGTACACCACTGAAGAACTGAAGTGCATGGGTATGCATAAAATTAAGTTATAGGACTTAAAGAGACACAGATTAAAAAAAAGGAAAATAATTCCTTTAAAGATAAATAATATGTAATAGTCAACTCCTTCTGCCTTAGTCTTTGAAGATGATTGACTAATACTGTGCTTCTATGTGACTCAAACTTTTACAGTTAATCCTCTTTATGAAGACGATGTATTTTATGTCTTATCAGTTGTAGGTAGAAGAAGGACTAGTGGTGCTGGGAATTTCTAAGGATTTTTTTTGTTGCTTGTTAGTGGTTTCTTTTGGTGTGGAAGTGGGACAAATAAATCTTGACTTACACGACTTTTTACTGGAATCAAGTCCTCACAAACTTTTTTAATGCTTCCTTACTTGTCACTTGAGGACTATTATGTGTACACAACTTCTTTTCCTCACTTTATTTCTCCATTCAAGATGTGATTTACAGTATTGCCAGAGCTAATGGTGCTCTTTGTTAAAGGAGAGGACTTTGTTTTCTCCTTCTGTTGATATTACACAGTTGGCATGGCTGGAGCTGCAGGTATGGGAGCAGCAATATGGTCCTGGGCAGCCCTGCAGCTGGTTGGGCTTGTCTGGTTCTTCACCCACCTGACACAGCAGGTTATTTTAGCAGCAGGATATATACAACAAACTGAAAAAATTATGCTGTAGCTTCTGAGAGGTATTTATTCATTCAGATCATGGTAATTTTTTTGAAACTGCTGTTTAGCACTCTTTTACTTTGTATCCTGTAATGTAATACATCCAAATATAAAATAGGATAGGTGTACAATTTTTATTCCATAGTTCAGCTTCTTAACACTCCAGAAATTTACAGGCATGTGTTATCTGTAAATCCTTTAAGCATGTCCTGAAAACATTATTTTAATGCATCAGTAAGTTGGTCAGTTTCTACAGCTATTGTTTAATAACGTCTAAGCCAACTATCTCAGACTAGTCAGCACAGAAGTGTATGTTTTCATTTTACTTATTATAATGTAAATATTACTAATTGCAGTCTATGGTATAATACTTCAAATGCACACACCTGAAAATATTTTCCCCATTTTTAAAGAGAGCTATATTTCCTAAATCACAATAACCAAATATTTTGACCTTGTTTCACAGAAAATTAGACAACTCCATTTTACTTGTGGATTGATCTCTACTAGCTGCCTATCAGCCCAGCTCATTACTGGCTGTCTTGCCTACTGGGACATTAGACAGGGGTTACACAAAGTTGTCTCCAGTTCTTCTTGGCCCTTTATATATAGTTTATAATAGCTGAATTGCCAGGAAATATTTTGTCCTGAATGTTGTTTAACAGCAAGTGAAGGCTGTAATTCCAGACTCTCAGAAAAGTGAGAGAAATGGATATTTTGCAGGATACCTGCAGGAAAGTGTGTTTATTCACAGAGATGCCTGGGAAACACTCTGACCATCAGAAAGACTAGTTATAAGTAGAAGCACCTCAGAGGCTCAGAAGGGACCATGTATTTCTATTTTACTACCTAGCACTTGTTAATCATATGTGTGTGTGTGTCTGTGTGTGTGTCTGGACTGGACTGCTGTGAGGTGTTGAGAGATGTGCAATGAACCACATGATCTGGAGAGCTGGGCAATATCGAGCTACTTCAACCAATGGAGTTTGAGGTGGAAAACTGCAGGTCAGGCCAAAGTTGGAAGGAATGTACCCCTTGCCAGGATAACAACTGTGCAGAACAATCTCCAACTCCAAAGAAAAAGTTTATAGCCATGCTGCAGATTTGTATGAAAAACTGGCAGCAGAGGCCTGATGTGTCTCTATCCTTCCAGGTGTAGATTACCATGATATGTTTTGATGTAGAGCAGTAGCTGCAATTTAGAGGCTGATATGACAAGAATAAAGGTAAGCAAACTTTAGAATCATAGAATGGTTTGGGTTGGAAGGGACTCCAAAGATCGTCTCATTCCAACTCCCCTGCTGTGGGCAGGGACACATTCCCTTAGACCAGGTTGTTCAAAGCCCCATTCAGCCTGGCCTTCAGCACTTCCAGGGCATCCTCAGCTTCTCTGGGCAACCAATTCCAGCACCTCACTATCCCCACAATAAAGAATTTAGCCCTCTCTTTTCCAGGCTGGACAATCCCAATTCTCTCAGCCTTTCCTCACAGGAGAGGTGTTCCATCCCTCTAATTAACTTGGTGACCCTGCTCTGCACTTGCTCCAACAGGTTGATGCTCTTCCTGTGCTGAGGCCCCAGAGCTGGATGCAGCACTGCAGCTGGGGTCTCATCAGAGCAGAGGGGCAGAACTGTGGCTCTGTTTGCCACACTGCTTTGGATGCAGCCCAGGAACTGTTTGGCTTTCTGGGCTGTGAGTGCTCATGGCCAGGTCATGTCCATTTAGGGGGTTTTTCTTTTGTACGAAACCCCCATTCCTTGGCTGACAATCCTTTGGACAGTGCATTTGTACAGCCTTTACACTGGTACTCTGGTTTCCTAGGAACTTGTTTAGTGAAAGGACAGGGTATAACTTTTATCCATAGTTTTATCCATATATTTCTGTTACAAATAAACCCTGGACGTGTATAAAGACATACAGGAAACCAGTGAAAGGATTCTCTTCTAGTAGGAAGGAAAAGGTGATGTTTTATTGCCATCTCTGCAATTGTTGCTTTGATAATGGGAATCATTATAGATATTGATTTTGCTGACATGCTGGGGAATAAACTAGAGCCCAGTACATTTGTAAGCAAAAGGCTGCTGCACGTTGGACAATCTCTCTCTCTTTGTAAATAAAGCCCCTCTGACTCTCTGCAGCTTGACTAGAGGTTAACCTGTATCATGCACTCATCACAGATTACACATCCACTTCAGATTTGGAATAATGCCTTCAGTTAAAGTTGTTATAACCCCTTGGTGACTTATAAAACACTTAAGAAGAATTTTACTCAGTTTCTTGTATCCATACTAGCTCAATAGGGATAATCAAAAGTTAAAAACTTAAACTCAGAAAGTTCATCTGCTTCTAAACATTTGGACAAAGTATATCAACTGAATAAGATGCTTCCTGTTCTTACATACTCCCCTCTCTAGGCAGCGCTGAATTTTGAAAATGGATGAGAAAGTCAATCACCAATGCAATTTTTTTCCCCTCAATGACTTTTTTTTGTCTATGCTACGAGCTGTAACTCTTCCACAGACAGAATCTGTAGTGAGACTGGCCCATGACAGAACTTCTCCCTTCTCCTCAGGTGCCTTTCTCCTCCCCATCCTTCTGCTAGAACAAGCCAGGTACCCCAAGGCAGAAGGGCTTGAGGCTCTGACAAGTCAAGATCAAAGCAGCTTTAGTCAGTCTTGAGGAAGGGAGCTGCAACAGCAGAAACACCTTCTAAATTTAAGTCCTTGCAAAAGGGCTTGATTGCCTCTTAGTTCCTGAGTATTTGTGATGGAAATAAACATGCAAGCCCTGCTATGAAGAGGTATCCAAAATTATCAGTGGCTGACCCTTGTAGGTTATACTTCCTTCTTATATGGAATTAAACCTGATTCCTACTTTTTCCCTTTTACCACCTACTTCCTCCTTCCTCTCTCAAACTGCCAACTCCTAATCTCACCATTTGGCCTTTCACCTCCTTGAAAGCTCACAATTCTTGATCTTCTTAATCTAGGATCATTACCATCAATCAGTCCTTTAGGCAAGTGAAATCTTTTTTTCACAGAGGGATGCCAGAGGCCTACAGATCTTCTGGGCTGATAATATTGCTTTAGTTCTGGTGTAAGTTGGGGTTTTTGACTATACTGTGCCTAGTGGTATCTTTTGCTGATTAGATGCTCCAGAGTGATCAGCAGAAATTTGCTTGGACTGTGCTTCCCTCCAGGTTGAGTCATTTAGTGGGGAGATCAAGGATTAACTTAATTAAATCAACTAATACTTTGATGGTGTTAGGGATCCTGCTAAGATTAAGGAGGACTAAGTTTAATGAGGACCAAGTTTTCCTTTCCTATGTCTCAGTATCTTTAAGATAGTACCACTCACCAGACCTGCCTCACTGTAGCTCCCCTTACATTCAGTCCATGATATTTATCTCAATGTCTTATTCATCTGCTTCTCTAAAATAGATCATTCTGAGTTTTTCTACATCTTTTACTGCGTACAAGCTTTTCTACTGGCCCACTTTGCAAGGCACTTCTTATTGATCTACTCCCTGAAGCGCCTACCAAAGTGGCTGCACAAAACATACAAACTTCTCTTTGTGTATATTTAACCTACTGGACAGTGGTGTAGTAAACACACCTTTAGGTAACCACAAATTATTATTGTTTTAACCCACATCCTCTTTCTTCCTTTGTTGTCTGCACTGTTTTCATAAGGCCCATTGAAGCACCTACTGCACTGCCAGGCCCTGTGAAAAAGAAAAAAATACTAAGATAACAGAAACCTTAGAAACAAGGAAAATCTTAAGGCATACCAGATTGCAAAATTTGAATGCAATTTTTTCAGAAGCTCTTCCTAGATTTTTCCCCCTCTGGCACCATGCTGTCCAAATGCCAGTAACACCAGTTTCAGAAGTCCTGTCCCAGGAGTAGTACCACTGATATTAATGACACACTGAAAGAACAGAAAACCACCGCACAGAGCAAATGTATTTTCTGAATGCTGCTCCACCTTTGGAAATGTGATGCATTTCTCTGAATTCCTCTAGCTAAACTTTCTCACTATTTGTTTCTACATATGTTTCTTACCTTTTAGACATTTTTTCGTATGGTTGGATTTTCTTAAATCCACTGCATTCAGAATTATAACAAGAAAATAAGAGGAGAGAAATATTTCAGGAGACCTAAGAACAGATTTGTGTATTATATGTGGTTAAAAAAAACCCTAAAACTGTCAGCAACTAGCCATACAAATTCACTACATTTTTTAAAATTAAAAATCTTAAATAGAAAGCACTACACACTAAAGATTTAATAACTCTATTACTTATCCATCTAAAATTTTCCAGCCGAAAGATACTATCTTAGCAAATGTTTAGCAAAGTCTCTTGGTACACTAGACATAATAGGTATTTTTCACTGGGTTTTTATGTTATCATTTGGTTTACATTTCCTAATTTTTTAAAAGGCTTTTCAAACAGCAAGATCCTGAAAATGTTATGTAAAAGCACTCTTGGACCCTTGTGCTCTTTTTAAGAGAATATGGAACATATTTGGGAGGGGGTTAAGCAAAGGAATAAATGAACATTATAATACTAGTACCAGCTGTAAAAACTTCTGATCAGCTTGTGCCTTTTTCAAGGGCTTTGAAATTATTTTCCTAACAACCTTGATGGATTGAAAAAGAGAAATAAAACCATTATCATATTCCTTTTTTTTTTTTTTTAACACATGTGCTGTGTTCTCTTGAAATGCACTGGGTTATCAGCATTACAGATGCTCTTTAAATAGCAGATGGATACACCCCTGGTGTCAGCCACACTGAAAGCTTGCCAGTACTGCCTTTCTAAAATGCTCCATCTCCAATCCATCCAGGTACGCTAAAAGGGTCTCCCTCACTCAGTCCCTTGCAGAAGTTATCAGTAAAAATGCAAATGAATTGTGATTATGACTTTTTTTTTAAACAAAGGTAATATCCACTCCTGCAGAAGTGCCACCTATCTAATCAATTTGGTCAAGCTATTTATACATGTTTCTTCTGTGTAGTATAAAATTTCACTAAGGTCACTGGGGACATTGATGCCTGGTAAATTGCCAGTAATCAAAGGTTGTTAAGGGCTTGTCAGCTTCCTTTCAAGCTTTGTCTATCTTTATCATGAGGCAGACTTAGTTCAGCAGCTAGAGACCATTTATTCATAAACGGATCACACTCAGGAATAATGCATTATGTCATTAAAATATCCATACTGTCGCAGAAGTACTAAAACAATCTAATTTTTCTGCAATATGACTGTGGCCAATGAAAAGTGAAATCTTGTCATGTCTCTGCAACAAGGCTGCTCACCCATACATGAAAGGCTTTGTTTCACAGCTCCTCCTCTCTCCTTTGAGCCCTGTCCCGCTAGGCCTCTGTTTAGTTTAAATTCTAGAATATATTCAGGAAAAGAGATGTTATTTTAGAGTTTAAGTTGCACTTAGAGTTTCAGATTTTCCAGTTGCCCTCTCCAGTTGCAGTACTTTGCTGGGCCCCCCCAAAAAAAAAAAAAAGAAAAAGGTCAGTTAACCTTAAATGGAAAATATTTAGAGTAGATGCTGATGAACCCTTGAAGATACAAATATCTTCTTTTCAGACATCTTGATTAAAGCCATAAAAGAATCAATTGAAAAAAAACTGAAGCAAGTAATTAGTTGGGAAATCAGTATAGCTCCACTGAAATGACGAGCCCACATTAGTTAATTCAACCTGTGCACTACATTTAAAATATGTTCATACTACCTGGTATTGAAAAAAAATTCCGTGAAGAAATTTCATAGTCTTCGGAAGAAATGTGTTAGAGTTAAATGCTCCTGGAGAAATGAGAGAATATACATCTCTCCAACCTATCAAATTGTTCAGAAGTTTACTGGCTGGAAAAAATACGGTTGCAGGAAGAGTTAAAGAAATTCTGAATGGTAAATTAGTAATGAAATACTCTTATCAGTGGAAACCTTTGGAGAACACACAAGACAGGCTTGAACTGAAAGGCAGCTATCATCGTTTATTACTAATAAAAATTTTGTTGAAGGAATCCTGTGCAATGACTGTTCTCTTTCCTCACAACATCTGACTAGTAGTCATATGGATTGCTTTCTGACAAGGACTGCTAGAGTTTACAGTTTGTGATCAGCTACAAGTAAGTGCAAGGATTCCTTTGGTAGTGTAAGGTGCTGTGCAATATGACTCAACAAGGGCTGTGAAAGGCATAGAATTTCTCTGCCCAAAGAGCAGCCTAGTTCCCATCAGACATCTCAAGATCAGACCACTGAGATGCAGTCAGACACTGAACGATATAACCCTACCAATCTGTTCTGGTTTAGCAGTCCTCGTTTGCCTCTCTATTTTGAACACACAGTGTTGCTTCCAGGACTGACAGTTTGGGGCCAGTTACAATCAGCAGCTCAAGGGCTGCATTTCTATTTGAAGCAGCCATTTTCTTCTTTCCCCAAACCCTCTTTCCTCATGATCAGGCTGCAAATAAATGATGCTGTGAGCACCCCATCTGGGAAAGCTGACAGCTTGCAAAGGCTAGGCTGGTTCTGCGTACTGACAGCTAAACAAACCTGAAGTATCCTCATACTGGAACCTTACTTCTCTTCCTGAGCACACCATACCTTCAAATTAAATTTAAACAATACCTAAACAAGCTCACTTACTTTAAAATCATAAAATGACAACTCTGTGGACACATCCCTTTAAATTATTTGAAAGATCTCTTCAATAACTTGCAGCAATTGCTCAATATATTGGAAATTTCACAATTTCCCAAGTGCATGCATCTTGAATACTATAGGACCTCATTCCCCTCCTAAAACTTTCATATGACCTGCAACTACAAGATGCTGCCATAAAATAGCACACTGGAACTAGAACCATCCTCTGGATGCAATCAATGCTCTTTGTGCATAAACATAGCTTAAGGAGAAATAAACAAAACACAGTCACTCCATTCCCTTAAAACAGGGTAGTATTTTGGTTAGTCAGCCACCTCACCAGCAATCAAAATAAGCAACTTAATTACAAATGTTATTTTTGGAACCTGAAAGGAGTTACAGCACAGAGGATGTGATCTATCTGCATTTGTGGTGCTTTCATCTGTAAATTCATCTTTCAAGAAAAAGCCACATATTTACTTGATATAAAATTATACTCACTCTTACCTTGAACAATCTCAAAGTTATCAGTCACGTTCCACACATCAGTATGAACTGAGAAGAACCAGAGACACCCTCCCTAAAATGTTTTAGAGGCCTCTCTCTCCAACAGCTTGATTGGTGTGAGGGACCCATCATGAACATCAGTGCAAGGAAAGTCTGTGTTACCCTGAATGCTGCCTGTGCCTAAAGTACCAAAATATTGTAATGTGTGATTTGCTTGCACTTCTTGTTTCCTCCCTCATGACATCTACAATACCATTCACTTGCTCACTCTGGAAAGTTCACATGATTTCCATCACAGATTTCAAAAACTCTGAAACCACCCAACTGATTTCTGGTCAATTTTTTTCTCTGCTCCTCTGTGTCAGGAGCACTGCAAGATTTTTTAAGCTTCACTGCAGGGAGTCAACATGCTTTTAGGTGATGGCAGCATACTGGTATTAATTTGACTAACCTAGTTTAGCATGCAGTATGCAATTATTTCCCACTCTCCTCCTGATTTTTTCCCCAGCCTATTTTCAATTTAATTTATATGTTGGTAAAGATTCTATCTTTAAAAAAGACAGATAGTCCACAAGCCTTTCATTATGCTGCAGCTGCTGCTGTTATATTTGTCACTAAAAAAAAAAAATCTCACCTTGTGTGACAATGGGATTTGAATCACAATTGCTAAATATATCATATATAGAAATTTGATTGCTTTGCTTTATTTTTCCTGAAGGGGGAAAATGTGAGGGCAAAACCATACAGTTTATTTCATGCTTCACTACAGTGTAATTCTAGACCCTAAGATTTCTACCATTCCTATTTTGGTAATGAATGGAATGTAAAAGGGAGGTATTTAAAATTAATTGCAGCAGTTCTGAGGGTTAAACCTGCTTAACCCAACCTTTTATTAAAAGAATGTCAACAGAACATATATCTTGTCTAGGGAGTGCTGGGACATCATTATTCTTCTACCAGCATGTTTAATTCTAAAACCTGGGATTTCTTCAGGTTCCTGTAGGCATCATGCACACCATAAACCCATCCCAAATCATAGTGTCTGTTCTGAGCTACTCACTACAGCAGGATTTGACCTGAGAAACTCTAGAGTTTTGTTTTACTTTATTAACTTGGAGTACTTTTAAACAGTTTTTAAACAAAGTTTTTCCCTTGACCAGCAAGGGAATTTTCAGCCTGAAGTTCTCAGCAGCATCCAGTGAGGCTCTTGGCCAGATTCGCCAGATACTGTATATCCACAAGGACAGCCTGCTGGCTCTTGCTGTGGCATTTTCTTAATCCTCAGAACAGATTTCCTGGATCTAGGAAATTTAATTCCTGACTCCTTTGACCCAGATGCTGGCAAAATTGTAGTCTGCAGTCTGCACGTAAATAGGTGTGTTCATTTTTTCTTTTTCTTTTTCTTTTTTTTTCCTTCTAGGAACTTGCCTTGCTGTTAAATTTTTCTAAAACAGTCATATTAATATGTTCAAAAATCCACTGTTGAGTTTCAGATAAAGGATCACATCTGTTCATGAAAATCTTCTTCTCAGCTGGGTTGCAATCTATGCAGCTGCTGCTTACTGGATGGAACAAAGTTTTGTCCTACAGGAATGAAAAAAAAAAATACAATTAAGTAGCAAATGCCAAATCATTGGAAGTGTTCTAATTTTACAGAACATGGATTAAAACATCCCTATTTTAAATGATTTTGTGGTCTCTGTGCATTAACCCTGTGTAATAACAACAGCTATTATTAAAAAGCTGTAGAGAATGGAGTATTTTCTTCCCTTGGGCTATTATCCTTTATGAAAGGAGGGAAGACATCATTTGGTCCTTGACTAACAACTGCATAATATAATGAAAAAAAAAATGTTTTGTAATATCTTTGCATACCATGTATTTGCTTGGAGCCCATTTAAATGTCTGGACCTGAAAAATGGATTTGTTTGGGCTTTTTTTAAGGGAAGTCTTGTTCTTGACAGTGCTGTGTTTCTTGGCAGGGGGAGCTGTAAAATCTTCAACTTGGTGAAGATATTAAAAATGAAATATTCTGCAGCGGGGGACAGATGGACACAGGATTGATATTCTCATCCCATTCAATCCTGTGGCCTTGCTAAGATCAGCCACTGAAATACACTCTCTCTCCTAATAAGAGGGAAATCCTAACACTGATTTAGCTCCATATGGAGATTCTGGGAGGGTAAGCATGGATTAAGTTGCTTTAAAAAGCATATTTATGATGATTAGTTTTATTATTTACTTCACAAAACTGGAGTGAATATTAAGTAACCTGATGCGAATCTTTGTGAAAGCAGGAATTACTCAGTTGAGCAGGTGGTGAGTTGGGTAGTTTCAATATACTTAGTTCATGTAGGCAAGTGTTTTGAGAAAGACAGATGTGGGAGTCATTAGATGGTTTGAAAGTTTCCAGGGACTATATTACATCTGTTGAAATAAATTTCAGATTACTCTTGGTAAACCACATTCAGGTTTTTCCCCTCCATGCTGATGATGCCCTGTGACAGTGTTTTAATACTAATCCAGGATATGCCTGCTTGCCCAGTTTGTGAGAGGGAAAAAAAATCTACTTGTCAAATTGCAATAGATACACAAGTACTTTGGGTGCTGAGCAACAGTCATAAAAACTTCTCTTTAAAAATACCCCACATTCAAAAAAAAGAAGTATGAAAACAAACAGAAACAGCAGCTATTTAAAACCACTTTGAAAAATTATGTTTTTTTTTTTCTTAATTTAAGAAAGATTAAATTCATTGATTTGTGCTTTGTGAAAATATGGTGAAGTACAGTGTTACTTTTTAAAATTAATACATGCAATGAAGAACCGAGTCAAAAGTACCTTGTGCTCTGGCTGAGGGGGATGGTGTTACATTTGCCTTTCACTGTTTACCTTCAGCTCCGGCCTTTCCCCAAAACCAGGGGATGAACACATCCCCCCCTGCCCACCAGACTGAAATTCAGAGGGATGCCATCAAAACTGGCAGGCACAAACCAAGTAAGTAGAGGCCTTTCTCTCGTGTTCTACAAGGAGAGCAGGCAGGATACATCCCCTTGCAAGAAGGGGGTAACTGCACTGGGTACAAAGGGCTACTGTGTCCCTGCCAGGGTGAGGTGGGCCTGCAAGAACTCCAGGCACCCTATGGGGTGCTGCAGGCACCCATCTGCACCTTGCCAGCTCCTCCTGTACTAGTAAGAGCTTGATAGAATGGCACTGCCCAAAATCAGGACACGGTGACTGTGCCTGCCAGAGGTGGGACCTTGAAGGAAGGGGGAATATGGTTTTCCTTGCAGTATAGCTGGGCGTGAGGGCCAGCCAAGCTATTAGGAAGCCAAAGCTGGAATACTAGAAGCTTTAATAAGATAGCTGGTACGAGAAGACAGGAAACAGCTTCAGCACAAAAAGCTTGCTATGAAAAACACTCCAGCCTTTCCAGAAAGCTGGCAGCCTTTCTTATAGAAATATCACAGGCAGGAAACTTTTGAGTGAAGCATTATTGATGCTTTTATTTAGAGAGTCTGGTTATTAGGAAGGAAGAGTGTCTTTTAAGAATAGGGACAGAGCTACCACTCTGGAAAAACTTCTGGCTGACTTAGCTATAAAGGTCTATTAATTTATCATCTCAAGCTTATGCTGATTTAAGGTCAAAGTCTGGTGGTCTTATCTTCCACTGGATTTCAGTGGAAACAGGCTCAGGACTTCAAGGGGTAACAGTTGCGTGCATCCCAGAGAAGAGCTTTACAAGAGAAATACATAAATTCCTCTTTACACCGATATTGAGAAACCACAAGCACTCTTGGGGAGACAGTTCTAACATCTGAAAACAGCAGAATAATTTTTATTTCCTTCTGCATGAAGGTAAGCCTGAAGATTACTTGCAGAAGGAGAAACGCCTCCATACGATAATTGGTCTCGACAGTTCGGGGTGGTTGGTAATGACACACAGAGCCTTTCATTTCTTATGGGTCACTGCTGTAACTATGGCCAATGTCAAGAGCAACTGGAAGTCATTATCAGCTGGTAGCTGTGGTAGTTTATCTGAAATTAGTTGGTAGCTCTAGTGCAGTTTCAGCAGGACTCATGTCCATATGATAGAAGCTACTCACTATGACAAGTCTTTGTCTGAGGGAATAATCTATGCAAATCACGGGAATAATCCTGTGTGACGAGTGAACTGACTCTTGCAGTTTGTCCCTGCAGCTGTCAGGAGACTATGAGGAAACCTCTGTCTTCTGGGCACAGTTTTTGATGCTGCCAGTCTAACACCTATCATAATCACCAGGCTCAGGGAAAAATTACCATATGATGAAATTAATTTTGCACAACTGTTTCTTTTTAGAGACCTGCTAAATCAACCCTCTCTTGGATACTTCTGCTCTACAAACAGCAGTAGTGGGCCTGTGGCACATAAATTGAATCATACTTTATCAGAATCAGTGCACACTACCTGTCAGCCCAGAATGATGCTACATTGAAAACCAGAGGTGTATTCCTTCACTATGAGGAAGAGAAATATGTAGGCACTAATCATCATTGGCTCTGGCATGCTTAGAAATATCAGAGTCAAAGAAATGGCTTTAGCTTGGGAAGCTAAAGCTGTTCTCCCAAATATCTAAGAATTACAGGTTATTTACATTTATCTATCTAATATCTTACATTGCTCCAATATGGTGCCAATATTTTTTGTCCTGGCATTACTCACATTCTTCTATTTACAACCCACAGCAATGTTTGCAGTACTGCTTGGATTTATTCCCCTCCATTGCTTCTTACTGGGTTTTCTCAAAGGTGTACTTGGCTGTAGACCAGTATTTCAGATTGGTCCTAAGAAAATTGATTACTTAATATTGCAGACTTACGAGACTTTCAAATAGCTGCCCAGATGTAGTTTAAGCAGTATGGGAATAAGAACAGTTTTTGACACATGTTTATTAGTGGTAGTTTTGGCTTCATTTATCTGAAAAGAATGTGGTTTGCACGCTCTGAGACTGCACTGCAATGAGAGGCAAAGTGCATGTAATGGGGATAGGCTATAAATTTTTTCCAGAAGAGCACTCCTTACCCAAAGTAAAATATTAATGTATTCTACTTGCCACTAAAATATTTAAGCTGTTTTTACTTGCCAGGATCCAAAACCAGGTTGTTAGGATTTCTATGATATAAGAGTATGGAATCTGAAAATAGAGCCTGGCTTTAAATTGCATTTGCAGCACTTTGTAATCACTTCACAGCCATAACTTTTTATCAGTGGCTCAAGGATGCAAGTGATCATGAGAAGAGACTCATCTTTAAATTAATAAAACCCTCTTATCTTCTAGTTTTATAGACAAAATATGACAGCATGCTAAGAAATGCTTCATATTAGGCATCAGACATTGACAAGCAAGGTCATTTCTGCTAAAGCATGAGAGGAATTTTTGGCAGGATGGATACATGACCATTAGGAAGCTACAGTGTCTACAAGCGGTGTAGAGAAGAGAAGAGTGGCTGACCTGCACTCTGGTTTTTAAAAGGGAACACTTCTTTCTTAACCACATTATTATTCTTATTTATTTAGGGTGCAGATTCAGTAGCATACCATTCCCTAGGTGAAGGGCTCTAGCACAGATCAGTTTTTTTTTTGTAGGGGGGAAAACATTAAGAGTTCTATTGCCAAATGCTTTTGAAGCTGGAAAAGGATTATATCACATATAAGGTTTTTGGAGGTATAGCTGTACTACCAGAAATCTCTAATATAAATCTGCCCTTTATCTGAGGAATCAGACTACAGAAAACATTAAAAAATACTTACTGTGTAGCAAACTAAAACTAAACTTAAAGAAAACCATGTATATGTACTTCTATTATTCCAATGCAGTTTCTTAACTTGAAGGTTTATGCAAGTTGACCGGTTTGCTTGTCAGGTTGGGATTACAGTTAGGAATGTGTCAGTACTTCCATCATAACAGAAATTTGTGGTGTTTCTTGCTGAGATGGAAATGCCTGTCTTGCATTGAGAATTTTTATACGAGCCCTGTCAGCTTTCTGGAAATTAAAAATGAAGCTGTACAGAGAATTCAATAAAACTTACACTGTGTATTTTTTCCAAATGTCATTTTTTTTAGGTAACTGCTATATTCTGTCCTCATCAAAGGTGATGAGCCTTACAGAGGGTAGCTCCAGACCTGCATTTTGTCTTATGAACCAGCTACATTAAGCAACAATGAAGTGCTAAAGGTATGAGCGCTTTTTGATTTGCAGCCTGGGTAGGCAAAAAAATAAATTGGAAGGGTTTTGAAGCAAGAAGGGATTATTACAGCATTATAAAGTCAGATAGGCAGCAATACAACCACCACAATTTATATCATCTAAATATCTGCTCCATACATTCTAACTTTCTTACACGTAATACCTCAGCTTCAAAGGGATTACATTTCTGGAAAATCCTATGGTGGACCTTGATTTGCAACATAAATAAGGTAAAAAGGCACCAGCTAATAAGTAGGCACTCAGAAAAAAGCATCAGGAGAAACCTATTTTTAATGGCTCTGAATTAATTTTCTACTGTATATATTTTCAAACTATAAACAGTATTGAGGTTTATCTGGCAGAGACCAATCCCTGGTACTTTGGCCTCAGCTTAAACAAGGTGAAGGGCAAGGCACAATGGTCAAAGAAAACTGAAGCATTTATGAGAGAAATCCTCAGCACTTCAGAGAAATCCTTATCCTGAATATAAGACAGAGCTTATTAGTGAAATCTTTCATCAAGGCATCTTGCTGATAAACGATTAAAAACCCTAACAACAACAACAATAACAAATCAGTAACATTACCAGGACTTTTTACCATAACTGAAGCTCTGACAGTTTCTAGCTTGACCTCCTGTTTCCAGTGATTTATAAGAATAGGCTGAAATTCAGCAGATCAAAGTAGTGTCTAAGCTGCTTATCGTTAGTTTATAAAGTCCTGCCTCCTCTGGGCTTACAGCAGTGCTTTTAATATTGGGTAGTTTTTTTGTTGTTGTTTTTGGTTTTTTTTTTTTTTTTGGCTCTTTTTGTTTATTTGTTTTGGTTTTTTGAGGGAGATTTTTCTGCCACTTATAATCTTTAAAATATAGTAAGGCACATATAACTCATGAGCAGTGTGTCTTGCAGCTGTCACATTGGATGAAAATATTTCCAACAGTGCCTCTGTTAAAATGACACAAGCATCTTGAAGCGCCAGAATGGTAAAACACCTTTCAGGGAACAGATCCAATATAGCCACCCTCTGAGCTGGATCAGATCCATTTTCATTTAAATTTGACCTAAATATCTGAATGCTCAAAAGGAACATAATCAAGAGATTTCCACAAATTTAAATTGGAATAGGATGCGGTGGATTTTAAAACACAATTTCTTTGATGCGAAAGCACGAGCCTGTGCTGAATACAGACTCAAGATGGTCTGAATCTCTGAGATGCCCCACAGTGACTCTGACCTTCCTATAGCTCCAGTGCTGGTTTCCCTTCATCCCGTGACAGTCATACAGTGTGACAGGGCTGCTGTGCGAGATGGCGTCGAAGCAGAACTTCCTGGTGTGAAGTGGCTCCCCAGGGCGGATGTCTTCTCTCCAACCAAAGGTGAAGAGCTGGGAAAACAATCAGACAATACAATGACATTTCACTAGCGAAAAACGTTTAAAGTAACACACAAAGCTTAATGCAGAGTTCCCTTTTCACACATCCCAGATGCTGGTTGAACAAGGTCCTGCCTGTGTACAATTCAGTGATGCCAACTGCCTCAATTAAAGTGCATCAGTGGCCATGTAGAATATACCCCAGGAAGGCACAATCCCAATGCTAGAGAAGGAAAAAGACTCTAGTGACACAGTACCGCAGAGAAGAGAGGGGATATGCTGTATTAAAGCCTTTAGTTACCCCAGTTAAAGCAGCACCTGTATGCACTGGGATTTCAGCTACCCAGGACTCAGAAAGCTGCTGCCAGTGATGTTCCTTTAGCTCTCATTTGGGTCTGAGCAAGCTGCCCAGAGACATCTTCCCATCACAGCCTCTTTCCTATGTTTAATGAGCAGTTTCCTTCTGTTTATAGGGGACACTGTTATCATAGCCTCTCTCAACTGTCTTTTTTCCCCAAACAACACATGCTAAGTGATCTTCATCTTTCTACTGTGAAACCTGTGAGCTACAGGCAGCTTGTCAAAGCCCTTTTTCTGTCAAAGCCTGAGAGGAGTCACGGAGGGTCACAGTTAATAGAGGAATCCTTCTCAATTAGACACCAGCTGTCTGAAGTGATGCTGTGACACTGCAGTCTTTCAATCATCAGATGAAGGTGACAGGTCTGACAGCATCAAATTTAAAGACGTGGAGTGCATTTTCCTTTCCATGGACCGATCCTTGCAGAAAAGAGGTTGCAGGCTGTAAATTACTACCTAGAAGCACTGTCAAGAGCTGTGAGGTTCTTTTCTTTTCTTTCTTTCTTTTTTTTTGAGTGAGTGCTATTCTTTGCTTTTCTGCATGACTTTTGATTTGCTGTAGGAAAAAAAAAGAAACGTAACACTGAGAAAGTGAAGCTCTTTTTAAATGAGCAAACTTTGCTAGTAGAAACTGTTCAGCTAAGATGGTTCATAAGCACACAGGCTCGTTATCCAGAGAAGCAGCTCCTCATACTGAGTTCAGCTCCCCATAATGAGTTCAGACCGTCTCTGACACCTCATCTCAGCTTCTTTTGGCCCTTATCTTGCACCTTGCTCCTCCAGTGTGTACGTTCCCTGATAGAGCCAGCTATAAATTGAAGCTTCATAAATATCATCCTGTAGTGGTTCCCAGGTTTTAACCTTTTCATTGCTATAGTTATCTTCTTTCCATGGTCTTCCTAAAAGAAACACCTCTTAAAAATACTGCATCTTCAAGGCTGTACTATCCTCTGAATACCACATTTGAAAGGTGTTACTGTCTTTCTTGGCTTGTAGGCCCTAAATACAAGCATATATCTGAGTATTTATGGCTTTTTTCTGTGTCTTATTTTAAGCCCTTGTTCTCTCTGTTAGCTGCTGTTACTCTCTATTTACATCTGCATTATAGGTTTTCTAGAGAGTGTTTTCTTAATCTGTCTCTGTGTCCTGCTTATTTCTTCCATCTCCCAGAGTGCATTTTACATTTATCTGCAGAAAAATGCAGTGGACAGCTTTAACCTCATTTTCAAAGCAATTTCTGCTTTTCAAAAGGTTAAATCTTTTTCCACTTTTATTCATGTTTCTTTGAAGCATCATCATGGACTCTACAATAACTTATCATTTCACAAGCAAAGACAGAAGTAAGATTTGGTACAGAATAAAACTACGCTGCTGTTTCTTCAGGAAAAGGGAAGTCTGATACAATTTCCCTTTAACGAAAAGCCAGCAAAAGCCATTTTCTTCATCTTATCCTTTACTTTTACACAGACATGTAATAAACCTAGAGTTCAAAGTGATAAATAACAAATACCTAGAGGAATGGTGTGGAACAGTGCTTCTGTGATATTCTCACTCTCACTGCTATTCTGCAGAGAGAGAGATCCTATTTCAGGACCATCCTCATCTTTCCCAGTGGGTGGCTTGCCATATTTCTCATTCTGTGCATGAATGGTGAGCTGAGGGACCAATTCTTGCTGCTCTCCTGACCTTGGCCTGAGGACTACCACCCCACTGAATGCATCGATACACCTGAAAGAGCTCAAGCCAGTCTTTAAATCAGATCATACTGATCCAGACTGTCCCTTTGCTCTTTCCAGTCCTCTGTGGTTTCTGAAGACTGCCAGGGCTGTGTCCTGTTTGCAGGTCAAGACATAGGGGAGTTTTATTCCCTTCCACTGAAAAACCAGGATCTGTGTAATACTAGATCTCAATGTTTAGACTAGCGTAGATTTTTTTCCCTCCGCCTTTATCCTCCATTTTTTTTAAAAAATAGTTTTATTTTTACATCAACAAGTGTGTCTTCTCCCTAGTGATATTGTTATAAAACCAACCTTGTTAGGGACCAGAGCTCAATTTTAGGACTAAGAGAGAGAAGAGAGAAAAAAAATCAGAAAAAAAGTTATACTTATCTATATGCCCAATTAGCATTACGATCTCACAATTACAACATGACACATGTCATGAAGGTGTACAGTCTTTCCAATCTCATAATTTTAAGCTTTCCTCTTTTAAACAGCATTTTTCCTCTAGCTAACACTGAATCTGGCCAATATAAATATTATCCCTCCACTGCATAATGTCCAACAATGCCACATATTATTAGCTGGAGCCCAGAGTATGTAATGTTCTGCTTTGCCACCACTTGTCACTTTGGATTTTGTTGTTCCTTTGTTAGGAACAAACTATGTCAGATTGTACGAGAAATGGCTGAGCCTTTTCGTACCCTTTTTGTTCCCTTTTTGTACTTCATTCATTTCTGACTGCTTCTTGATTTGCAACAATGCTGCATGAAATTCCCAGACACATTATTAATGAACAGCAGGCTGATTCTTCACCTGCAACGCATGGGGCTGCTGTTCAATTGTTTCCTGCTGGACGCAAGAAACCCTCTGTCCTGGCTCAGTGGATGCTCATTCTCCTCCTTCACCTTCTCTCATACCAGAGCCTGTAAAACACAGCCCCATCTCCTGGATTTGCAATCAAGCAACCCCTGAGCCCTTGTGCTTTGCCTTTTCATGTAGCCAAGCTCTGTCATGCAGTAACCGGGAAATACAGTTTCATTTTCCAGTTTCATTTATAATTGGCACAGGGCCTGAAGAATGATTGCCTGATAGAGCCATTGGCGTGGGACTGTCTATAGGACAAAGGCCCTTTTGATGCCATTAATGCTTTCCAGCCTGGCAACATTGGTCAATTACTCGCTGTCTGTCTGGGGTCTGTCAGCTGGTGCTGTGCTTTGTGCCATTACACTTGACAGCATGTACCCCCATCCAAAGATGAAATGCCACGTTTCAAGGCTGGGCTCTAGCTTGAACTATATCTCCAAGTAGAGAAGAAAGAGCTGGGCACTTGTTGAGCCATGTTAGAGATGGTGCCTGTCCACCCATTCGCTGGCAAGGCTGGGGAACTTGATAAGAGACAGCGATATCTGTCATTTTCCTTTGCTGTTGGTTATCAGTCCAGCAGAGCCTCAGTTTCCCCCGAAGCCAAAAGCTAGCTTTGGGAAGACAGAGATGGAAGAATGCAGAGCCATGACGTATCCTCCAGTCCCTTTTCTTCGCCTCTGTTTCTTAATTTTGGGGAAGTTTCCAGAAACCACAGTGACACATCCTCACTTCTCACCCATCTCCTGTTTACCAGAAAGTCTGCAAGCACCCCACAAACCTTTTGACTCCTGCTTGTCCGGCAGGGCTTGCACAGCCCAAAGGTGGAAGATCATCTTCCTCTCCTGGGGTCTGCTAAAGGGCTGTGCCCCTTGCACAACAGCTGAGACTGTCAGCTTTTATTTCCTGCCCTGGTAACATAACATGAATCAAGTGGCACAGAGGATCATCTCTGGCACTGACGCCTGTCACACTAAGCTGGTCACATTAAGCTACTATAGCTTGCCACTGAACTCTGTATATTTATACCAGAAGTTACAAGTCTAGCTCAGCACCTATCCCTGCTATTTGAAATATGACAATAGAACACCTAATACTTCCACTAATACTACTAGTTTCCACTGGTGTATGCGTAACTCATGGAGGTGACAGATATAAAGAAGAGGATTTCTGTGAGGCTGGGCCGGGGTTTGACGCCCCACAGACGAGCGTGACAGCAGCGCAGGGCTGGCCCGGAGGGAGTTAGACTCTGAGGGGGTGAGGCTGTGACGGGGTTAGGGCCTGAGGGCGGCCAGCCGGCCGGCGCCGCGGCGGGCCCGTTCCGCTGGGCCGCGCTGCCCCCTGCCGCCCGCCTGCCGCACCGCAGCCGCACCGCCGCAGGGATGAGGCGCTCCGCGGAAGTTTGCCGCGCTCTCCGGCAATGCGAGAGTAAGCGCGGCTCCCCACCAGACCGGCGGAGAGGATTCGTGCTGTCCCTGGGGCACGCGTCGAGCACCGAAGTGCTCGAGGCTTCCCAGCTCTGGTTCTGGGATCTGAGGAGCTGGCTGGTTGAACTCCCTTCGTGCTAGCTTCACTTGCTGATTCTAATGAAATAACTGTGTCTTTAGCATAGAGTAAGACCTTTAGATCCAGGCTGATCCCAAACGCTGCAGAACTCTGGAGTACGCTGAAACAGGGATTGCTCCCTAACATCCTTTTCCTTTCATGTCATTTCCCCTTTGTTCCAGCTTTTACTCTTTCAAAAAGGGGATAAAACAAGTCTCCCTTTTCTCTGCTAACAGTTTTTTCTTCTCTCACCTTTTCATCCAACTTTTTTCCCTCCATTCTCATATTTGGCAGGTTCAGCATTCCTCCCTCCCTTGTTGAGGAGGGTTTGGAGCTTTGCAGATTTGAAAGCCAGAGAACACTGTGATGGGCCTAGTCTGAGCCATACAACTTCCTTCAATTAATTCCTTGAATTACTGTATGTCTTTCAGAAACNTGAGGCTGGGCCGGGGTTTGACGCCCCACAGACGAGCGTGACAGCAGCGCAGGGCTGGCCCGGAGGGAGTTAGACTCTGAGGGGGTGAGGCTGTGACGGGGTTAGGGCCTGAGGGCGGCCAGCCGGCCGGCGCCGCGGCGGGCCCGTTCCGCTGGGCCNTGAGGAGCTGGCTGGTTGAACTCCCTTCGTGCTAGCTTCACTTGCTGATTCTAATGAAATAACTGTGTCTTTAGCATAGAGTAAGACCTTTAGATCCAGGCTGATCCCAAACGCTGCAGAACTCTGGAGTACGCTGAAACAGGGATTGCTCCCTAACATCCTTTTCCTTTCATGTCATTTCCCCTTTGTTCCAGCTTTTACTCTTTCAAAAAGGGGATAAAACAAGTCTCCCTTTTCTCTGCTAACAGTTTTTTCTTCTCTCACCTTTTCATCCAACTTTTTTCCCTCCATTCTCATATTTGGCAGGTTCAGCATTCCTCCCTCCCTTGTTGAGGAGGGTTTGGAGCTTTGCAGATTTGAAAGCCAGAGAACACTGTGATGGGCCTAGTCTGAGCCATACAACTTCCTTCAATTAATTCCTTGAATTACTGTATGTCTTTCAGAAACAAAACAGAACTATATTTATCTAGTCTTGGCACCCTATCCCCATGCAGTATCTTTGGTAGCTATCTGAAGAAGTCTTCTTCCAGCAGCTTCCTTTTTTGCTATGTTGGCACTTACCTAAATTGCGATAATCCTTCAGCTCCTCGGTTTCATGCACTTGCAGCTCTCCTCCCGCATTTGTCAGTATCCTCAGAGCATGCCTTTTTGACCTCAGCACTTCAAATACCCCTCAGAACAACTCTCTTCTGAGCTTTTAAGTTTTTACAAAGTGTCATGTGTGACTGCCAGGTCAATTTTTCTCCTCAGCATGAGGAATCTTTTACTAATCTGGGACCTTTTCCTGTGAAAGGCTCGCTCACTAAATTTGCTAATAAACGGTTAGGTTGTACTTTTCTTCTGGCTTCTCCTTGCTCACACTGGCAAGACCCATGGCCTGGAAGTCATGATCCCTTTCCTATGGCACTCACAGTGAGTAAAAACTAGAGCTCTTTTCCTCCATACTCCCAAGAACTAACAGTTTTCTTCCTAACCAACCTAAATAAAAGCTTTTTTGAGTCTTTGTAATTCCTTGTCTTTGAAATGCTTTCTTGCTTGCTTTTCCCCATTTATCTCACTTACGCCTCATATTTGTTTAAAATATAACAGCTTATTGAGATAAAAGCATAAAACCAGACAATGACTGGAACTGTAAAACGCCTTGTACTATAGTTAAAATGTTTTCAGGTAACTCAACCAAAATCAAGATGTTTTCATGACACAGTGGGGGAGAATGGGGCCTCAAAAAGCTCTCTGGGCACTGCAATTCCTTTTGGAAATGAAGACAGCCCAGGTGACTGTTGGAATTTCTAAGGTTATGTTAAGGAGTACTTTGTAAATGCCATTAAGGTCAGTAAAAATTCAAAAATTATTTCTACACTCTGTTTTACCTTAAGAAAAAGAGAAGCCCTCAGAAAATGTTTAACAGCTGGGAAAGAGAAGCAACGTAACCCTGATTTTCTCTTTCCACCATTAAAATACCTGTTCATGTGACCACGTTCGTTCTGAGCCATCCTTGACACAGATGTCCAGCCTCAGCTCAGTCCCTGTGGCTCCGTGTTTGCTGTCGACACAGAGGTTGGCTGCCACACTTCGAATCTGCAAAACCAAGCAGCAATATTAAACTGGGCTGCAGAACTGAGCCCAATTCTGCAGGAGTTTAGCTCTGAAGGACTTGAGATTGACCATCAGTTACATAAAACTGGTAAGAATGACTTTTTACGGAGCCATGTCCTGGAATGAACTACTCTTTTGAGGAGCAGCTTCAGAAGAAGCAAAGTTTGAAATATTCTACTTGACAAATGAAAGGTAGGTCTTATGAACTGTCTTCATGAAAAAAAATCCAACCTAAGAGAAAAGGAGTCTGAGAAGTTGAAAACTTGTCTGACTGCTTCTCCCATCCTATGAGAGCAAGAGAGATCAACAGTACTAGAAGGAACTGATTTCTGTATGAGTCTCTCCCAGGCATGGGAGCAGTCAGTATGCATTAAAAATTCAGGCATGCCCTGCTCCAATCCATGCTCTTACTTTGACACAGTAACACCGTTGTAGATAAGGTCACACATTACTCCCTAAAGTGCATAAAATTAAAAAGTACTTAACAAACCTGCACGGAAACTTAGGCTTTTAAAAAGTACTTAATAAATCTGTACTGAAACCTATGCTTACCCATGGAGGTTCCTCCTGCATGCCTGCTGCAAACATTGGAGTGTAACTTGTTCTTAAAAGGAAAATCTTATTCTTGAGGCTGAAGCAATTGAGTAATAATTAATCTGTGACTATCAATCGTACCAGTTATGTACTACTGCTGACATGCAAATTTTCTTTGAAACATTGGGTTGAAAAGTAGATTTGCCCACTGCCAGCAAAAAGAGCAAGATCCTAACTTGGTGTTGCAAATCTATGCACATTTGTCCTTGAGTACCTTAGCTGAGCTAGTTAAAAATCCTTTAGACACCTCTATAATGAAAAAGATTTTTTAAAAAAACTTACTCTTTTAATGAGATAAACAGAAACTGAGTAATCAAAGTGCATGGAAATACACACAAATTCCTAATGTATAATATAGAGATATATACAGGTGCATATTTTGACATTCTGGATGCTACTTTGATTTTTTTTTTTTAAAGAAAGCTAGTTGCTGAATGGAGATACAGCTGAGTAGTCTATTTTGCTTTTTCATGAAAAGAACATGAAAAGAAAGTTAGAAGTCACTGCTGTTGCCATAGTATGCCAGACAAATGTACACATTGCCACTGCACACCTCATACACATCCTAAGGATGGAACACTTCTCAGCATTGCACAAAACACTGCAAGGAGGGGAAATCCTTGTGCATGCAAGACACATGCCAAAGCTACTCTACTCTTTCTCTGATTCTGGATGAGTGGGATCGAGTCTGCTAACCATGATCAAGAAAGATTTACACAGATTGGAAAGCAACAGGTCGTGAGAAAATGTAAAAACTGTCACTCTCAGGAAAGGTGTCAGGAGGTGCATTTGTTTAAAAAAAAAAATTGCAGACTGGGCAAAAGATGGGGGAGCACCAGTTTGAACAACTGTCTCCAGAACCTTTGATCCTTCACCAGAACTCAGAGAAGCACTCAAAATAAAATAAAATAAAGTAAAAAAAAAAAAAAAATTGGACCAGCCCAGTCCTAGGATATTTCTTCTTTTTTCAATACAATAAAGGTTGCTAAAGATGAGATAAAATACTAGCTGTTCATACACACAACCAGATAGAGAAATCCAGCACTGGGCAGCCCCACAGTAAAAAAGATGAAAGGTAATTAGTTCTCAACAACCTTCATTTTCATATCACCCAGCAAAAGAGGCAGGAAAGAATAATGAGGGGAATATAATTTAATGTCATATTTTTAAAGTTTCATGTGAAATACCTTCTCCAAGTATAATTTTTTTGGAGAATGTTCAATCATTTCTCAATGCACTTAAATTTCCATTGTATAGATGAAGATTTCTGGTCTAATAGAAAATTAAATGATACATCAGTTCAGTTCTTACAGCTTGCAAGTTAATTAAAATGGAACTGCTAACAATTGCCATTAATAATTGGGTATATTTATGTGATTCAGAATTATAAAATGACAGTGAATACACTCCACATCCAATTAATGCTTATTGCATTAAAAGGCTTTCATAATTTTGTCTTGATGGCATGGCTCCATCCCAGTCCCTGTCATTTGGACTGTGCAGTAAATGTGTTCAGTCCATCTCTGGAAAAGGCTTGACCTGAAGCTACATTTAGTTGCTTCACTGCTGGAATCTATCTCACGTTCTTTATTTCCTCCCCTCCTCCCTCTGCTCCTGAAAGGTTTGCTTGAGTTAGTTTTTCCTCAGGTTTTTTTTCAGTTTACATGTTAGCTTGTCCTTTTTTGTTTCATCCTTCCAGCTGCAGAGGGGTCATGGTTTGTTTTTAGTTTTCTTTTAGTAATAAGACATTTCAGTCAAGTCTGTGCTTTTGTTCTGCGGTGCTTCTGTGTGGCCTTGGCAGTTGCTAGAAACTGAACTCAGCCATCATGCCAGAGCCAGAGCCATGGGGAACATTCTGCCAAGCATCAGCACGACACAGCCTGCAAATCCCCTAAGATGCTTCCGTGGACAAAGAAAGGAAAGCAGAAGCACAGGGCTTTTTTTTATGCTTTTGAACTGCCTTGTCTCCAGTCACACAGCACAATCGATTTAGGATTTTTGAGGTTGTAAATTACAACTAGAAAACAAATAGCTAGTGATCCTAACATACTTTGAAAATTCCTATTTGTGCAATTTTAAGACCAGGGATGGACAGGAGACAGATTTTATGAGTCATGCAGGTAGGGCATTGAGTTGCTACATGCAAAACTTTTTTGTTCAGCCTTAAATGCCATCATTTGTACACACAGATAAGCATACAGGAAAATCATACTTCCAAAGGACTTAGATGTATGGACGGACAAGGGTGGTTAGTGGTGATATTAAAGGCGGTTTCAGAATTAAACAAATTCTGACAAAAGCACAGGATGTAATCTGTAAGTCATTATACATACTTAGCTCTTGAAATGCCTTCCTAAGTCATGATGAGCACTGTAGTCCTTACAGAGAGCAGATGAGGTGTAGAAGCATGAAGAATACAGCTTCCTAGAGCCCAGTACCGACCAATATTCTTTGATACTTCTAAAACTCTACAACTTTTCCCAGGCAAATGACTTCCTGTAAGACTTGCTGTTGAGGTAGTAGCTGATGTCCTGGTTCCTGCAGCCTTGCCCACCTTGCACTGGAGCCAGGCTGTCACCCAGGTACACTTCAGCCTTCATGGAGCCAGGGAGGGGTGAGCCAGTGGGAGAGCCGAACTCCCAGGGGTTCTGGGAGCTGCCCTGCATGCTCATCATGGCATGAAACTGCCTGTGCCTAATGCAGAAAGAGGCAAAGTGTAGTAATCTAAAGATAACTATATGTTCAATATGGTCATCTCTGAACAGTGAATGTGGAGATGGTGTGAGGACAATCCTTAGGGATACAGTAAGAACAGAAGCACCTTGTGTTATCAGTTTATATCATAATCTCCCTACATCTGATTTAATGCCTTAAATATGAAAATGACTTGAACTCTTAGAAGACATTAGCAATATTCATTTATGTTACTTCTTTTTTGTTTGAGCAGCACTTAGTGCCACTTTTAGTGCACTGCTTACATTCTCAGATAACCCTAAGGGCCATCAATGTCTATGGATCAAATAAGTAAAAATGAGCCACTTCTCCTGTCAACTGATACACAGTAATTTTAGATTTATCCTTTGTGTGAGCCATAAAAAAGAAAGTCAAAGGTAAAGAAATCAAGCACTGCCAAAAACCTCACTGAAGAAACACGGGACTCTTATTCAGTGTGACATTGATCCTGATAAAAGAATCTGAACAGTCCAGCTGAGCAGCACTCAGTCTGTGCAGGGTGGGGTTATATGCTTTTGTACAACAGATGTATGACACTTGCTGGGCTCAGACTGACTCATTAAGGGTATGAGGATGACACATTAAAAAAACGGAAAATAAGCAAAAGAGAAGTTAGTGAGTTCTTAGGCTTTCATCTTTTTTCAAATGTGCCTCTTGACTTTATGTGCGACATTTTCATGTCAGTGCTGTAAAACAGTTCTGTAAAATCCATGACTTTGGGGCTAAGAAACGAGTACTACTCTCAGGTTCTACAGCTTTGCACTGCTACAGTGACTGAGACACTTCCTCATTAAATCACTGAAGTTCATGTTACAGCAAGTGAAACCAAGATTAAATAATTCCCTTTTGACTGAGTGAAACAACTTTTTTTGTACCACCTTGACTACAGAACTCATGAAATCGAAAATAAATGACAATGCCTGATATTATATGATTGATTTACTGTAAAATGTGTTTTCAAAGATATTGGAAGCTGTGATATATGCACAATATATTCATGCTGGATCATAGCTTGTAGATTCATGAGTATTTCCTAAGAAAACATCTTGTGTCCAATTCACACCTATTGTTTTAGGCAGTAGGACTTCAAATACATATAATAAATAAATTATTCTGTCATAGAAAGAGCATGGGATGGGTGTTACTGTTTTCAACTGGTATCAGACTTCCCAGTATATGCAAAAGAATAAGACAAAACCTAATTGAAAACTTTCCTCTTTTCCACGGTGGAAAAGAGTACAGTTACCTCACTCAAACACAGAACAGACAGCCTCACTAATCTTTATCTGCCTGGATTTGCTGTTACATTGCTCTACTGCACATATTTCAGATGTTACAAGGCAGAACAGATTATCAAGGGTATGTACACCCTGCCAGCTGCAAGGACAAAAGGCACAAACATACATGAGAGATAAGGCCATGACAAATGCAGTACAAAAGATTGCTTTTTGTTTTCCAAATGTCCTCCTTTCTATCATAAACAGATTTTTTCAAGAAATGTAAGAGTCAGATTTTAAATAAATGTGTATGCAAAAAAAGAGGAGCTGAGCAGAGGCTGTTTATGAGACGCCTGCTTTCACACCACATGCTTTTACTAGCTAGATATCAAAATACTAGAGCCAAACTTGCCTGCATACTTCATTGTTTACTCTTTCTCAGACTGGCATAGGCAAGCAGATGTAAAGTATTTCCAAATGGAAGCAGAGAGGATACTAAATGACAGTCAATGTTGGCACAGACTTTTGGTGTGTATAATCAGCAAGGTTTCTAGAATTGCATGATTCTTACAAAGCAGTAACATTATAATCTGCTTCCCTCTTTCAGCTCTCACTGCCACTGACCTTCAAGGTTTTTTAAGGTCCTTGCAAGTGCCAACAAATTAATTAAAACCGCACAGGAATGTGACGGTCTCAGGAAAAACAAGTGAAGTAGGGCTGAAAGTTCTCTTCCTGTTATGTTAGAGAAAGTATGTTTTAGACAAAAAAGAAAATCTTTGGTCTTCACATCCTTCCTATGAACTTAGTAAATGGTTTTAAGGCACAGATTTCACAGCATGCATATGATTTTGATTTACTCTTAAAAATACTCGGGTTTATGCAGAGATTATATTAATACTGTTGTGAAAAGAATGAATACCTGAATCACATACTCCTCCTCTTAGACCCTCTTGATGGAGTTAAGGGTTGTCCAGCTGGCCAGAGAAATGACACATCTCCTGATCCCAGTCCTCCAAGGACACCCATGCATACATGTGAAAGATGGTGAAGGAAGATCACAGTAGCAGCCCCAGCAATCTGATCCAGCCTGACTTCTACTGATAAATTCCTTACCTCTCAGTACACATTAATCTCATAAAGCATGGGCAGCAGGACCAAAAAGAAGAAACTTTAACAAAGGAATTAATTACTGCCAAGAAGTAGCAAACAGTAAGACACATATAAATTGGAGTTTTTTTGAACATCTGTAACTGATAGCTTATAAGGAAGCATTAAGGATTGCTAGTATCAGAGAAAGCTATTTTAAAAATCTCACTATGAGGTAATTTGCTTTTCTAAAAAGAAATTCTGGAGAACAGTAGAGGTACCTATGTTTAGAAGTTTATGGCCCAGTCTTGACCACTGGGAATATGCAGACTTGTGTCTGATCTTACCAAATGTTTTGGTCAAAGTTTCAACTGCCTGCTCTCATTTCAAATACGAAAGTTAATTTTCTGACAGCCCCAAGAACATCTCCCCAAAAAAATCAGAGAAGGCTAGAACTCACAGTACAGATATTCCTATGGTTTTTTAAAAAGTAGCACAATACACTAGAAGAGTGAATCCTTCTTTATATATCTTAATGAACTGAGAGGAAAGAGCCCTCTGCACGTTACCTATCCATGGAAAGAAGCTGCTGTAGTTCTTGGGGGCAAAGGCCACAGCAATTTTTCAGTGCAACTAAGCAAGTAATTTCCTCTCCTGGCACTCCTTGTGTTCTCATTTCTTCTGCACAAAACAAACTGTCAAAGCAAGGTTTGCTACATCTCTGCTCTTCACACAATCTGAATGCAGAACATCTTAGATCACAGGTGGAGATTTGCAGCTGGCTGTTTGCTCAGCCCCTGTTCTGGAGTGATGCTCAGATATTGGCTTCTTTTGTGGTCCCTCCCTCCCCTCATCCATCAATGGAGATATTGTATTTGTCTGCTACTGGTACTTAGTGATGACAGCACCTACAGAATGTAGAGAACAGCTGAGCAAAATTAGTCATTTTAAAAGGAAAGTATCCAGGCCTTGCTTGTCACATTTCATGTGTGAGCAAACCTAACTCCATCTGCACACAACTGTCCTTGTAAGGACACGAGGATATGCAGTAGATATGCAAAAAACCTCAAGCAGTGAATTCAGACCTCCTTTTTACTAAGGTGCTTCTCTGAATCTAAAATCTTCTGTGACATGCAGTAATGAGTGCTACATACATTTTCCCTCATTCTTGTCCTCATTGTTCATATATCATATGCCCCGTACACACAAAATTGTAATGAGTTACAAAAGCAACAGTGACAGTTCTAAGACATGATAGTTTCTCATTTTAATGGATAGTTCAGGGATTGTTTCAACCACTTCCTTAATAACACTACTTACCGTCAGGTTTACTCTGATTTAATAATTTTAATTCTCCAAAATCTAAAATGCTAGATTCATTTAAATTTGATCTATTCCTCACCTCCCCCCAGGCAGCAGGTGGAGGCTCCACAGGAGGGTAATATTTGGGGACATCCCAAGCCACTGCAGCCATGAACCACTTGAAATCTTTACACTTAAGATGCCTGCGCAGCTCCTTCTGGGCAGAGATGTCACCAGTTGAGAGATGTCTGTACTCCGGCCGTCGCTGGTAAATGTACTCTGCAAACTCATCCATCCACGTCTCAGCCACTCGCTTCAGGTTCTGCATGGCACAAAAAAGAGTAAACATTAATTTCCTCATGTTTTGAGTGAATGATATCCATAACAGGGAAAATTTTAAACAAAACAAAACAAGAAATCAGCATTCCACATAATTTTTAAGCTTAGCTGGTCTCATTTCTCAGTCTCAAAACCTAAAAAAGTTCCAGTAACTGTATGCTATCTTCATTACATTGTTGAGCAAACACTACAGAGTATAGTACCCTGCTTTTCTGCTGGCTCTGAGAGACAGTCTTCTGTCTGTTGAGCACCTTATTTTCCTTCACATTCTTTATGCATATTCATCATAGGGGTTTTTGATGTAAGCAGCTTTCAGCTGCTTACACTGGTCCCTGTTTTTTCCCTGTTAGTTCAGACCTGCTAATGTGGAAGAATGGTTCAAATCCTTCCTTCTGATGTATTCACTTTGCATTTGAAAGGCATCTGACTGTCAATCTTCAGTCATGATACTGCTTAGTCACCAAGCAATTCCTACCTAAATTTTAGGGTAAGGTCTTACAAGTGAATGTTTGAGGGCAAGCAGCCCTGAAGGGGAATTGATCTGAAGAAAAAGACCTCCTGGGATAGGAGCCACAACAACCTGTGGCTTTCTGCACTCACTCATCCTATCAACATATCTAAGAGTATTTAAGTTCCATGAAACCCAGTTCTGGATGTGTTCCACAAAGTCCATTTTTGTTGGCATTTTATAGGAAACCGAATTACCCATTTTGCTGCACAAGAATTTATTCAAATTATAATTAATGAAATTAGCTGCCTCAAATTATACAATAAAACAAATACCATTGCAAAGAAAAATTCTGGTTAGACTGAAAAGATATATTTTATTGTTATTTACCACCAAGAAGGGGACATTTTTCCTATATTTTTGTTTGTTTTAAAAATTCCTCCTGCCACTCAATCCTCAGATTTATATGCAGACGTTGTAGTGGAGTATGGGCTTGGTCTCTTCTGTATTGCTGCAGCTGCCCAATAACCTTTTATCCCACCAACAAAGCAACATCTCTCTGGATAACATTGAGAGACTAGGGTGTTCTTATTGCTTTGTTTGTAAAAACAAGTTTTATAATATTCTTTTTATAGAACACTAACTGCAAAATGCTGAGATTCATGCTGTAATAAGCTGGAGGACAATGTACATCTGATTATCATCAACATAAGGTAATGTTTCTTTTCAGAACATTCTCTGCATCTAAGTAAGCCGGATTCATACTCTGACTTGCCTTCAAGATTCACTGGAAAATTCTTTTCCTGAATTTTATTAATCCACGTAAACTAAATGTCCCTGAAGTAATAAGGCTTATCTGAATACAAAGACAGCAAGATACAGAACAAAGGAAGTACTTTTAGCTGACACTGCAAGATAAGTTTCTATGTGCTTTCTCTCTGTGAAGCAAATATGTTAAACCTGCAGGGATAAAGCAAGTAACATTAGAGCAGTGTAAGAATTCACAACACTCATATCATTATTCAAAAATGGCTTGTGCCCCATGTAAGTTTGACTTGTGTTGCAATTTCATGAAGACCTAAATAACTTTACCAGAAATTAGAATTCAGGAATAGGAACTGGGAACAAAGAAAACCAGAAAAAAAGAGAAGAACATCATCTAAATGACAAGCTCACCTTTCTGGCAGAAAACCTGTAACACAGAAATTTTCTGACATGTAAAAATACTATGTAATGAGATTTGGTACATGAGGCAAAAAAATATGATTAGGAACATTAAACAAAAAGCCAAAATAAAGAAAATATGTGGTTTCTAGCATATCTTTCACTGCAATGCTGCATACCTCATTAGCTACAATGCAAATGCAGTTTAGAACTGTTCTATAGTATGGTTTTTTGCAATCACTTCATCTGATAGACTATTTTCATATTTAAAAACCGCACTATAAAAAGAGCCATACAGTAAAAACACAGGAAAAAAATTTCTTAGGAAAGAAAATTTCAAGTCAAGTCTTGCACCACCCCATCAATATTAAGAGCAGCCTCTGATGGACTTTTTTCTTTAGTTACTTGGCTGCACTAAAAGCAGCATTCTGCTTTTAGATGATTGTTATTGATAAAACATGAGTCCAAAAATATCTTCAAATTATATCTGGTCACTTACTCAAAATTCTAATTCACCAGTCAAAAACTTTTTGTTTTCCAGTAACACTTTTATAACTATTTGGGTTTCATGTGTGTTTGTGTGTAAACCCACCAAACACTGTATTAAAAAAAAAGAGTCAGTTCTTCCCACCATTCCCCAGTTATCACTTTGGACAACTCTATTTAAAACTTTGCTTCCCTGTTCTTCCATGATCCTTCTTTACATCATAAGCTAAAAATCACCTGTAATGAACTTATATTATTATATTATTCTTATATTATTATATTATTCTTACTATGTTTACACACTGATGTCATAAACCAAACCTTTATGAGGCAGTCCTTTGAATTAAAATAGGTTTGTATTAAAAATACAAACCCTTAATTTGCTAGCTCTAAATCTCCAGACTACTTATGACCATGACCAAAAGGAATACGGTGTTCTGGAGAAGCTGTTTCTGAGGCAAGCACTCAGCATCTAAACAATTTAAAGAGGTTTGTTGACCTCAGCCTGGGTTAGCATTTCTTATCTTTATTACCACTATACAAGCTCAGAAATCACTGTACTTCCTTTTAACATGTGTTAAGACTAGTAGTAAAGCTCCCCATACTTGAATTGAACAGAGTCAGGAAGAGCTGCTGTACTGAAAGATGGTTTGGTGCAACCTTGCACAGAAAAGGCAAACATCACTTACATTCTTATTCAGAATGCACTAACCCAGCATGTTCTTGGAGCAAAAATACAGGCTGTCCAAGATGAGATAGGTGAACTTGTAAGCTGAAGCTCCCCATTCTGTGGCTCTCTAGCAGCATGGTAGGTTACAGAGAACCTCTTAGGATCATAACTCTTTGCAAATTATGGCATGGAGCTGCTGGGCTTTTACTCATCCTATCTGAGGAGCACAACCAAAATAAGAGCCCTCATCTCTGAGCACTTTAGGCCTACCAATTAAATTACTTACTGCAAGGTAGGGATGTGATTTCTAGTCCTTTACAAGTCTTCCAGAGTTGCCATTCCCATAATCTGCATGGATGTTTAACACAGTGGATGGAGGAAGGAGAATGGTCACTTCCTCATTGTTTGACCCTTAGGTGAGGCTAGATACAATCTGAGCATGTCATATAAGCTCCACAAGTGGGAATGGTTTTGAATAGCTACCCAATCTTGACAGAGTCTAGCTGTAAACAAGGCTTTAAGCGGTTTGACTTTGATATGATTTTACTCTGTGTGTGTATGTTGTCACAGATCTTGCATGTCAAAGAGCCTACCAGATTAGGTTGAATTTTGTGAACGTCTTACAGCATCATTTAAGCACTCATTTCATTTTCATCATCATGAGACAGTTAACTTTCACAGTGACACTAATCTTCAAATAATTTAGAGTCAACAGGAATTAGATTTGAATCTTCTTGATTGTAATCTTCTACAGAAAACTCATTTAAATGCCAGTTTCTCGAACGGCATCAAATATCACTATAGGAAGAACCAGTTTTGGCATATCTTTGCTTGGATTAAATCTGAAAATCTCATGCAAATGCATGTGGAAGGAAAAAATGAAAAATAGAATCATAGAATCATTTAGATTTGAACTGACCTCAAAGATCATTGAGTCCAACTGTTAACCCAGCACTGCCAAGTCCACCACTAAACCATGTCCCTAAGTGTCACATCTACATGTCTTTTAAATACCTCCAGGGACGGTGACTCAACCACTTCCCCGGGCAGCCTGTTCCAATGCTTGACAACATGTTTCTACAGCTGAAAATGGCGTAGCTTAGCTTGGTTGACAAATTCATTGCAAGGCTACAGATGTCCAGATTGGTTACTCTTAATAGAAAAAAAAAAAAAAAAGGAAAAAATTAAATAAAAACAATTAAATGAAGATTATTAATTATTAATTAGTTATATGAATTGACACACAAAATAAAGTAGTCACAGGAACTCTAAGTGGACATCTGAGGAGTTTCTCAGGACCTACCCAAGAAGACCAATGATAATTTGTTCTCTCTTTTGTCATTTTCAGTGCAAAACTTCTGTATGAGAATAAGTAAGGCCCAGCAGTGTTTCAGTAGATGCATATTTCTATATGTTAGGTTGTAACAGTGGTCACAAAGAAACTGTGAGATGAATACAACAGTAATAGCAACCGCACTGAGTCATCAGCTGTCATCAGTTGCTCATTTACACATTCTTGATATAATTTTAATCACTGTTACAATTTTACTCTCTGGTAAATTCTTTACCACGGGTTTACATTTAGACAAGTTTTATTTAAGTTTATATGAACTTACGCATTTAAGATTGTGATTTTGCTCTGTAATTTTACTCAACAATAGTCTACAAGAGTGTAAGTTACAATGTAATGTCACTGATAAGGTGAATGTCATGGTTCAACCTCAGCTGACAAGTAAGCACCACAAAGCCACTTAGTCCCCCTTAAAGGGGTGGGAGAGAAATCCCAAGAGCGAAAGTGAGAGAACCCAAGAGTTGAGATAAAGACAATTTAACAGGTAAAGGAAAAACTGTGCATACAAGCAAAGCCATTCACCACTTCCCATGGGCAGGCAGGTGTTCAGCCATTTCCAGGAGAGCAGGGCTCCATCGTGCCTAATGGTGACTTGGGAGGACAAACATAATCACCCTAAACACCCTCCCTTCCTTCTTCCTCAGCTTCATATACTGAGCATGATTCCATATGGTCTGGAATATCCCTGTGGTCAGTTGGCATCAGCTGTCCTGGCTGTGTCTCTTCCCAGCTCCTCACCCTGCTTGCTGTGGGGGTGGTGTGAGGCACAGAAAAGGCCTTGACCCAGTGCTCAGCAATAAGGAAAACACCTCCACATTGATAACAGTTTCCAGCATTAATCCAAAACACAGCTCCATACTAACTACTCTCAAAAAAATTAACTCTATCCCAGCCAAAGCCAGCACAGCAGACTTCAATAAAAGAGTTTAAATCAACTTGACTGGAGAAAGAGAGAGACAAGTGAGGACTTCTGCACTTGAAAAAAGAAAATTTTTCATGGGCCATTTTGTTCAGTGAGCAGGGTCGATACATCTCTGTAACCAAATGACTGTCCCTTTTCTAAGTGTGTAAGATCACCTGTCATTTTTAAGAGACATGATGTTACTCAGTGAGAAGCAAGCAGACACTTGCCATGAGAATGGAACAGCAGAGTTATACAGGGACATGTCAAAGGACAAGTCCATAAATATTAGCTTTAAGCAAAGTTTAACTGGATTAGTCCCTCATATGAACTGGATTAGTCCCTCATATGAGAGGGATAGTTCCTTATTTTGTCACTGTGGCTGGTGTGCTAGCTTGAGATGACAGCACTTGTAGGAGAGCTCCTGAGCTGCACTCTGAGCCAGCACACCTCCACCCTCTAGGTGCATCTTTTCCAGTTAACATTTCAGATGCAGCACTTGGACTAATCGAACAATGTAATTCCTGTTCTTAGTTTCTGCAGATGTTCTAAAGATTTTTTTATCAGGTGCCACTAAAGGAGCACAATGGTTCTATTGTTTGTTTCATTTCACCTGCATAACCTGTTTTTTCTTCTTTTGTGTCTCTCATTGCATGAAACTGACCCTGATCTCAATCAATAGACTTTACTTTTGTCAATATTAAACTACTAATGGAACATTTGAAACCTGTAATGAGATCCTATTGTCCCGCATTTAGTCTGAATATTTTCCAGGAAGCTGGATGTCACCAGATGGTATTTGTCCCATGAGCCAGGACAACAAAATCACTTTCAATTACACCAGCCAAATACGAATCATCACAGCACGTCTGAGGCCTGACTGTATTTTGGTTGTGGGAATATTACTTGACAAGAATAACACAACAATCTTGGTAACAACTGACAACAGTTGGAAACAACAGTTAAACTCTTTTTCTTCCTAGTAAAATTCTAGTGGGATTATTTTCACCTCACCTACATCATCTTACTAATTTAAATTTTTCTATTTTTGTTTTGTGAAGCACAATACTGTTGCTACTTTAAAATGGGTACCCTGTTTGCCTCTAAAAGCAGTTGTGTTTAATTTGGCTGGAAATAATGTAGTATACAGTTTGTTTTACACAAAATGTATTTAAAAAGTGCATAGGGATCTATCCAGTCAAGACAACTCTATGTTCCTCTGGAATATGGGTACCATAATGTTATAATAAATCATCACAGAGAAGAGAACAAAGTATGACTGGAGGAGCTTATCCAACAAGTATGGATTAATATGCCAGAAGCAGCAGGGTACAAAACTCCAGAACACTCACAAGGAGAAAAATGATACCCTCAGTTTGGTGCAAAGGTCCTTCCATCAGTGTCAGAAGACAAGGTTTACCATTTCTGTGTATTTCTACAGCAGAAAAACAATAAAACATTTCCTGGACACTAACCACAGTCTTGTGATGTTCAGGTTTCAATATTTTAAGCTGCCCACATCAGTTAAGCCTCAATGAGGGGATTTCATACCTTTCTTTTTCTCCCCTAATTCCCTTTAAATTTACACAGTGCTACTGTTTGTCAATATTCCCCCTTCTTGGGTATCTTATTTTGGTTCTTTTCACACAACTGTGTTTAAAACTTAACTGGGTTTCATATCAGAAATATTTATGTAAAAAGCCCAAGAATCAGCAAAACCCAATCAAATAAAGAGATGTCTGCAGGCATAAAAGAAATGCGTCTACATGGAAGACAGTATTCTAACTAGGTGACAAAGCTGGTGTGGTATATAAATAAATCTACAAGTTAGCACAGCTGGCAGAGAGGCAAGAGCCTATTTATTTTCAGCCAGTATTCTGCAAATACCTAAAATGTCATCTGAAAAATAGCAGGATTTCATTCTCTCTATAAAAGTTTGCATCTCCACCAGGTACACAAAAATAATAATTTAAGATGCATGCACTGGAAAATCTACATCTCTTGCTCACATGAGGCCAACCTGCAGAGTTTGGGGACAGGGATGTTTCTGGTCCTAGGGAGGATGCTGCCTGCCCCTAGCTCTGTGGCTGTGAGGGAGCTGTGGAACACAGAATGACACTACAAGAACATCTCCACAAATTTGCTGGTTGCTGCCATGCTTGTGTTATACACCCATACAGACCATAGCCTATCCGTGCATCTGAGCCTGGAAGAGTTCAGGGGTTTGACTCCAAACAGATTTATTTAGCCTTGTAACTTGGGTCCCAGTGCTAGCCTATGGAGTAAATCCTGACAAGTAGTTACCACCATTTTGATGTAGTTATTGTCCAAGAATATCTAGTTCTCCATCTTCTTTGTGATCTTTTTGGATAGCTAAGCTGTCTATCCCATTGTATGCATTAACTTAAAAGCAAAACTTCTATTCAGATTGGAGAAAACAACAAAAACAAACAAACAAACCACCAAAAAATTACTTAGCCTTTTTTGTATTCAAGGATTAGAAGATCAAATAATCACAGAATGGGCGATGCTGGCGGAACCACACTGGGTCATCTGCTCCAGCCTCCCTGCTCATCCCAGAGCACATGGCATAGGATTGTGTCCAGATGGTTCTTGAACATCTCCAGTGAGGGAGACTCCACAACCTCTCTAGACAATCTGTTCTGGTGCTCAGTCACCCACCCAGTAAAGAAGTTCTTCCTCAAGTTCAGGTGGAACTTCCTGTGCATCAGTTTCTGCTCGTCTCTTGTCCTATTGCTCAGTACCACTGAGTAGAGCCTGGCTCCAGCCTTTTGATACCCTCCCATCAGATACTGACAGACATTGATGAGGTCCCCTCTCAGTTGTCCCTTCTCAATGCTGAACAGGCCCAGCTCCCTCAGCCTTTGTAAGAGAGATGCTCTAGTTCCTTAATCATCTTTATTGCTCCCTCCAGAAACTCCAAGTCTCTCTTCTCCTGAGGAGCCCAGAGCTGGACACAGCACTTCAGGTGAGGCTTCACCAGGGCTGAGTAGAGGTGCAGGATCACCCCCCTTGACCTGCTGGAATGCTCGTCCTGATGCATCCCAGGTCACCATTGGCCTCTTGGCCACAAGGACCCTGCTGGCTCATGGACAGCTTGGTGTCCTCTAGGAACCCCCAGGTCCTTCTCCACAAGCTGCTTCCCAGCAGCTCAGCCCCCAGCCTGAACTGGTGCCTGTGGTTATTCCTCCCCAGATGCAGGACCCTGCATTTGCCGTTGCTGAATTTCAGCTGGTTCCTCTGTGCTCATCTCTCCAACCTGCCCTGGTACCTGCACAGCCTCTGGGGTATTGGCCACCTCTCCCAGCTTTGTGTCATCAGTGAAATTGCTGAAGAGGCATCTGCCCCTTCATTCAAGTAATTATGAATGAATGAATAAGTTAAATAATACTGGGCCCAGTGACAGTGATAGGCCTGCAACTAGACCCTGTGCCACTGATTACAACCCTCTGGGGTCTGCCATTCTTCCTCATAGAGCCAGCCCTCTATCCACCTCACTGTCCACCCATCTAACCAACTCTCCTTGAGTTTGCCTATGAGGATATTGTGTGACAGTGTCAAAAGTCTTGTCAAAGTCCAGGATAATAATTTAAATATTTTCTTTGGAAAGTACTCTGATTGAGATCTTAGTTTAATTAATTTTAATGATGGATTTATAAATCTCTTAATGAAAAATATTACAATGGAAACATAACAGCTGTATTGGGTTATAATCATAGTTATCACATATTATAGCAGTGCTGTTCTAAGAATGTGAATCTTGCTTAATTCCTAAATAATGTGCCTGTTCTATGCTGATGTTGCATTGCTTACTGTGGTTGCTGAATCACAACTGACTTTTTGCTACAGTCTTTTGTGCTACAGAGGTGATTGCAAAAGTGCCAGCAGTGTTCCCTGAACAGCATGCCACATCTATCCATTCGCACTCCGGTCAAGAGAAAATGTAGCCATCACCTAACTGATTGTCCTGATTCTTTAATCTTCCTGGAAAAAAAAATATAAAATGTTCATGGATGACTTTAAGAAACTCCCAAATGCTGTTTGCAGATGGAAAAAAATAGACCAGAACAGTCATTATATTAAAGGAAGCTCTGACAAAATTGCAAATGTGTCCAGAGCACCAGATGATACAGTTATAGTAATTTTCTTTGAAGGTCCCTTTTGAAGCCATACAAAAAGGCTGAGACAATGGTTCAGGTGGGAATCTGAGCCCAGCTTTACCAGTTGAATTCCTGAACCCAAATTCGTGTAAGTTCCAATTCAACACCATGTAATGAGAGAAATGTCACTGTGCTTGTGCCTGATGTGCCCCATGATCACTGAGCTGTGGGGATGCCATGTCCTGGCAGGCAGGGAGGAATTCAACTTAAGGTTAGGATTCACCACCCTGCTGGGTTAGGATTCAAATCCAATTTGAATTTCAGTGGGATTGCCCTTCCCTTCAAAAAGGCCTAATGTGCTAATGTTCTTGAGTGTGTTATTCATTATATATTTGAACTAGAAGGAAGTTTTAGATAAAAAACTCATAAGGCATAGATTATAATCTTTGGATAATATAACATTTGGAGGATACATCAAAGACAGTTGAAATATCCAGGCCACTTCTGTGAATAGCTGCCTATAGTACAATATTATTTTGGCTAACAGCTCCATTTGAGGCTCACACACTGAAGATTAATCAGTCCTTGATTTTCTTCTTCTGGCAAGGATGAGCAAAAGACAGTACTTTTAGATTTAAAATTACACACAATATGATGGGTCAAGGACAAAATTCTCTTCCTTTGCTAGTTATTGAAATAGCCCCAAAACACCAAAACATACAGATGCTCCTGTGCTCTTGTTAGCCTTGATGCAATGCAGAGAGTACTGTACCAGAAAGAAGCTGTGAATCTGAGAATTCTAACTGTATGTCACAAATTTACCTAAGCATTTTGGACTACCACAACACAAAAAACTATCCACTTTTTGAATGGAAGGATAAGACCCACCATTAGATCTTTTCCCACAAGTTATAAGGTAATCAGTCTGTGCATGGGCAGAGATATCAGTTTTATAACTGGCAATGTTTTTCAGTAATACTTCATGAGTGATTTATTGAAATCAAGCTAAAATAAATAGTACAGGGAGGCTGCAGGCTGTGGCTACCTGATGGTTAGAGGCATTCACAGTACCACCCTGAAAACCAGTTAAGTGCTGAACTGTGCAAGATGCCTGTAGTACAAATAGAAATGACTGTATTTTGCTCCTACAGGTAGTGCATGAGAGCATATTCTGTAATGAGATACTATGTGCTGTAACAGAAGGAAACAGAGACTGAGGACTGAATTTCTTATTTCCAGTTGTGATTTTTTGCAGGGTATATCATAAATGAAGCAGTTTCATTCAGGCAGTCCAAAAATCTGGATGGGGCAACTCTGACACAACACAGAGCTATACGTGGGGAAGATATTAATCTTACAATTTAGTCAATATAGTTTTTGCCCCCACCATGAATCTCATTACTGAACTGTGTGTCACAGTGTCTACACTGATGCCCTGTTAAGGTGAATTCTTCTTTCTGTCTAGCCAGTTGTCAGGCAGGCAGCACAGGCTGCCTTTTCCTTTTTCTGCTGCAGTTAGAACAGCAAGCCTGGTCCTGTGGTGCTGAAACCAAGGATATGTCTCCCTTAAAGCAAGAAATTCATTCTTTTATTCATACCACATTTTCATTATTAAGAAAAGAATATGATTCATAAAATATTACCCTATGGCAATATGCAGACTTTAATATTAATGCCATTTTATTAAAAAAAAATCCTCTAAACTAGAAAAGATTAAACTCAAGCATGAATAAATACTAATATCTTCCTGGAAGCTACATCTGTGCCCTTCATCTCCCATCTTTTGACATCCTGTGAACATCTCCAGAAAGTTACAGAACATTTTCTCTTGAGCAAAAAGCCCCTCACGGATATGAAAGTGTTCAGTAGTCTTTGAGAAATGTCTAGAGGTCTTGTAATTTCTCACTCTCACAGCTCCAAGCTGGCTGTATTCCACAACCAGATTTTACACAATAATCAGACAGTCGCTCACATAATTGTTACTCAGTCCTTTTGCCTCAGAAAAACACCCTGTCCATGAGATTCTGCCTGTTCTGCTGGTTGATAAGAAAATGTGCACTCAAATTGGTCCTGCTTATAAAAACTATGACTGACAACACTGTGCAATTTGAGGACTGCAAGCTTTAAGTTATTCCTAGGTTCTTTTGAATCAGCATGAAACGTGCTTCTGTGCTGAGACGTCCAACCCTGTAATTTTAAGCTTCCATTTTATTCTTGGCAATCTTATCTCTGAAAGGCAGAATAACTGCAGTAATTGCACATCTCATTTCAGAAAAATAAAGAAACATTCATTTTCCATTTTAATAGTTTACTGGAAACTGGTTCACAAAGAATGGAGAGACTGATAATGAATGAAAATGAAAAACAGCAAGACCCAATTACTCACCCGTGCCAGGCTGGTTCCAGAAGGGACTTTATACGGGACATACTTTCTGTAGATATGTCCAACTCGAGAGCATGGAACATCATACATGCCACCTCCACACATCCACACCTGGAAAACAGACAGAAAGCAAATGAAAGAATGATTTCTGGAAACAAATGAGGCAGAGAAAGCAGTTTAACTAACGCACATGTGAAAATAACACATCATTTTGTGCTGACCCCTCCCACAGTCATGGTGGCCTTCTTGGTATTCTGGTAACTGGTATATGGTAACATGGCACACTCTCCCATCCAGAATGTCACTGTGCAAAAGTATATGTTCAAAAGAAAATTATAAAATAAATAGAAATAGAAATAGAAATAGAAAAGAAATAGAAATAGAAATAGAAATAGAAATAGAAATAGAAATAGAAATAGAAATAGAAATAGAAATAGAAATAGAAATAGAAATAGAAGTGTTTGGGTTGGAAGGGACTTTAAGTTTGGCCACTTTCATTGTGCTTGCCTGTTTATGTTATGGTGGGTTACCTGGTTCTGGAATTCAGCCCCTGACTGACTGTGCTATTCATACTGTGAATGGAGAAAATAGGGTTTAGACTGAAGGCTTGAATTAAAAAGTGATTTAGGTAGCTGCTTCTTATGGATCATTTGTGTATTGGCCCTCACAGTCCCTTAACAGTTAGCCACGGCATCCAACTGAGACCTGATAATGAAATGTTTGAGGATCTAACCTCATTACAGAGCAAACCTGAATACACTAATGTAAATGTCTAAGGAAGGCTTGAAACCGGTGAAAGTGGCTTTTTCCTTAACTTCCATGGACGCCGATGTGCAATCGGGTAGAGGTGAGAGCTACTTGGGAAGCCGCTGCTTACTACCTCCCATTACAGAACTAAGGTACAGGAGCTTCTGGAAATGTCATCTGCTCTCCTAGTGAGCACAGTTCCTCTAAAGGAGGAAGTTTTCTGGCGGACTGGGAATGGAGACCCAAATGAATGCTCTGCCTCCATGCCAAAATAGCTTATCACCACCCAGAGAAATCTTGCCTGTGGTCATGCCATGTGGACATGAGGACCATTTTCTTTTTAAAAAAACATTTTGTAAAATCTGCCTCTTAAATAAACCTTGAAATCCTCACCTGTTTCACCTCATGACAGCTAATTCACTGGAAAACATGCATAAACATAGTAAAATATCACAAAAGCAAGAATGTTAAAATAATGTTATTCACTTTTCTAACAATATTTCCTTTGTATGTCACATCATTTGTACTTTTTTTAAGTGAGAATTTCCTCTCTGTGGTTGTCTTCAAACAACCTAGAGCACCAATGAAAGCACAGACCTATGTTTACTATTTATTGTTGTTTTTTAAGTGAAGGTGTCATTTCAAAGCCTAGACAAATTATTACTGTGATTAGTCAAGGCTTCTTAGCCTTTGAACAACGGAGAGAATAGCAGTGTGACCCAAAGGTGAGGCCCAGCACAAATTTAAAAGACAAGAAAGCAGAAATTTTATATATATATATACAGACCAGTATTACTTGAACTGAGGCAATGAGAACTGCAGTAGACATATATTGCATTTCCTCTAAAGCAGTAGGATAACACTTAAAAGAAAAAAAAAAAAAAAAGAAACCCCAGTCAGATATGCTGAGGCAGTAACAAGTGGGAGGAAATAACACTGAGTTAGGCTTATATTTGATAGATATAAAACCTGAAAATGCTGTGCTGCATCTGAGGTACGCTGTGCAGGGTAATTGAAATGAATCTTGGGCCGCCTTGAAGGACATTTAGCATCTGTTCCTGTTTATCTTTCAGCTTCAGAATGGTATTAAAAGCATTTTTTATATTTTCCTGAGAAGATAAATTCTGGCAACTTTGTCTTTAAAATGTGCATTTTTATGTCACATGCACTAAATACAAGAAATTGGAGAATGACTTCTGTGTTAAGTATTACAGACCTCCAGTATACTATGAAAGAAATTCAGGTGGTGAGGGACATTTGGCAAAATTATATCAGAAGCAATGAAACTCTCAGGATCGCTAATGTCTCCTTCTTACAAAAGCAATGAATCTGGTCTGCAGCTGAGGTATAAAAACCAAAAATAATGCAATTCCAGCTCTGAAAGATCAAAAGTGTAGTTTATGTGTCAACTAGAGACTATCTCACGATTTAGCTTTATATGGCTCTGTTGCAAAACACTTTATAGGGATGGTTGAAAGCAAAAAGCAGGCATTAACACAAGCTTTAAAAGAAATTAAGCTGTGGTTATGTGGCTTTGTTCCTGACTGGAGTTTAGATGCCACAGATGTATTTTTTGGCTCTGTTCTACAGCTCCTGTGGGATTTTGGGTGAATCACTCTCTTTTCACATTACTTCTTTGTCTTTTAAATTGAATTTTGCCTTCTCTTGTTGTTCCCCAACCTTATCTCTCTGGTTTATAAGTGATGCAGCCTGGAAACTACCTGGAAAATGTAAACACTGTGCATGCAAGACTGAGATTCCAATCCATATGCTACACTGTAGTCATAATCACTGCAGTAAGAGACTCATGATTTTTGAGCAGTGGAGGATGTGTCGCTGGGGAAAAGGAACATAAACACACAGCAAATTATGCAAAGGATTTAGAGGGTACTGAATGGACTTTGGATTAAGCTTCAAAACAAATTGAGAAATATACTGCTACTGGGAGTCTGTAAGAAAACATACAACAGTGAGAGACATTGAAATGAAGGGAAAATAGAAACAGTAAACTGGTGGAAGAGGAATATAAAGTATTTCATGCAAAGGCAACAACTTGCTGCTCTTCATATTGTGCAAGAGAGATGGACTACAAACAGGAGAAATGTATTACAACAGTGGGACTGAAAAAGTTGTAGAAAATAGGAATATAAACATTCTATGGGATTTTTTCAGTCACTCTTCTTGAAATAAAAGCCAAAAGAACAGATTTGGCAGTTGTAGAAAAGGAGAAAGAACAATATTTTCCTGTGAATTTTTACATGCAGTGAGAATGTTCCTCTAAATGAAAAAAAAAAAGAAAAATAGGACCACTAACTGCAAATCTACAGTCAATGGGTTCGCAAACTGCAAAACCATTTACTGGAGGTGCAGTGGGATTTCCTGTCAGGAAATATTAAAACTGTACCATGTAAACTGGGAACTGATGACTGTGGGTATTTCAACAATGCTCACCAGCACCTCTAAAATTCTGAGAAAACTGGCAGTATTCCACATCTGTCAGTCCTTCATATAGATTACAACTGTGCTGACAAGTGGCAATGCTCCTCCACACCCTATCTCCTGCCAAGACTGACAGCTGTGGAGGGAACAATGATTATGATGATAATGATGTATAGAAAGGTATTAATGAACTTGGAGGTGTGTTTTGGAAAACAGGGATGAAGAGAATTTGGACGATGTATTGGTACAGATAAGGATAAAACAACATAAAACAACTGTAGATAGAGATGACTACGTTCAAGAGGCTAGGGCATCACCATTAGCATTTTTGTTAAGGTATGATTTACAACACCTAAGGAATGTCTAGTGCAAAGGACTGCATTGGGTTTGCATGGCCAGGTTGTGGTAGCAGGGGGGCAATAGAGGTGGCTTCTGTGAGAAGCTGCCAGAAGCTTCCCTCAGGTTCAACAGGCCCAATGGCAGCTGGCTCCAGGACGGACATGCCCTGTCCAAGGCCATCAGCAATGGTGGCAGCACCTCTGGGATAACAGATTTAAGAAGAGGGAAAAGTTACTGTGCAACTTTAGCCAGAGAGAAGAGTGACAATATGTGAGAGCACCAGCTCTGCAGACATCAAGGTTGGGAAGAAGGAAGGGGAGGAGGTGCCCCAGGTGCTGGAGCAGATTCCCTTGCAGCCTGTGGTGAAAATCATGGTGAGGCAGCTGTGTCCCTGCAGCCCCTGAAAGGTTCATGGTGAAGGAGAGATCACAGAGATCCACCTGCTGCCCCTGGAGGATCTCATGCTGGAGCAGGTGAAGATTATGAGGAGGAAGGAGCAGCAGTGACAACACATGGTGAACTGACCACAGCCCCCAATTCCTCTTCCACTGAGAGTGAGAAGGAAAAGAAAATAGGGAGTGAAGTTGAACTTGGGAAGAAGAGAAGGGGTGGAGGGAAGGTGTTTTAAAATTTGGGTTTATTTCTCATTGCCCTACTCTGATTTGATTTGTAATAAAATATTTTTTCCCAGGTCAAGTCAGCTTTGCCCATGATGGTAACTGGTGAGTGAGGTCTTCCCGTCTCCTTATCTTGATCCACAAGCCTTTTGTAATATTTCTTTTCCCTTACTCACATGAGGAGGGAGTGTTAGAGCAGCTTTTCTGGGCCCCTGGCACACAGCCAAGGTCAACCACAAGGGTCTTCAGGAAACACAGGACATTAGTATCTTTTGCTACTCTGTGTTGTGATGATTACTACATAAACTGTGCCTAATAGATTTAAATTTAGGATTTCCCAAATAGTAGCTTTCCTTGTAACTGTAAAGAGATGCTATTAATCAGGTGAGTTCCAGTGCTTTTCCAGCTTTCACAAGTCTAGCACACACTGTAGAGGGCGGTTTCCCTGGGGAAGAAGAGAACCCTGGAAAAATGCCTTGTGAAACCCCATTCTCAGTGTCCATAAGCAAAAGGCTCACTGACATGCTCTCTATGCAAATTGTTCTCAGCTCTCTGTGTTATCATAGGTTGATTTTTGGTGCAAAAATTTTAATATTCTTAATCGTTGTCCTCTGTTGGACCTTTCCCTGAGACCCCACCCTAACTTCCCACCCACACTGGGGTGTGTAAGTACCTCTGTCTGACCCTAAACCCCACCTTTGGCATCGTGCCTTTTGCCCCTTGTTACTGCTTTGGTCAGTTTGCTCCAATACAGTGGATGCCTCATTGTTTGTTATTTTTTGTATTATTAAAATGACTTTTCAGACAACAGATCGAAGCTGTCTCCATTAAGTCACCATCGGGCCAGAGTCCTGAGGAAACTCAAAGCGGGTCTGATAGTCTGGTCTCAGACTCCAGAAGTTTCAACACACCAAAGAGTACTGTCAGCAAGATGTCATACACCTTTGTAATTAAAAAAAAAAATTGATCCTGATGTTGCCAAAAAATAAAATCCTGAACACTTTCTTATGTAAAAATTAATCTAAGAAACTATTTAATGAAGAGGTCATATTTTGAGACAGTTTGTGGCTATGTCACCATTCGGAGTACTCCAAATAATTATTTGCCAAGCAAATCAATGTAAGATGTAGCATCAACACAGGGCACCTGTCCAACAACCCTTCCACAGGCCATAGATCGGGATGTTCTAAGAAAGAGTAAATTATCATCTCTAGATTGCCTCAAGTGAAGCCAAGGAAGCTGAACCAGTCTGGTTGTCTGGCTTTTTCACTGACTTTAGAACTGTTTGCAAGTCCACCATCTTACCAAGTTTTGTGAAGAGATTTGGTAAATTGAACTGTCTGCCTAACTTGTCCTCATTTAAATAAGTTTTAAGATGACTGAATCTACAGCTACAGTAGAGCTTGCTGAAGCAGAAACCTTTTCCAAGATGATAGTTGTGATTCTGACATAATAAACCCCAATCCTTTCTGTTTCTCTCTTCCACTCTCTGATTTTTCTCCTATTTTTTGTTATTTCAAACCAAACTGCAACCTTCTTTTTAAAATTTACATCTCTTCAATTCTTCCAGTAGGAATTTACTCCTATTCGGCAGTCATTTCTAAAGATTATATTTTTCTGCTTTTAACACTACTAAGAAAGGACAAGGACTCTAAGATCATTACATACTTATGAAATTGATCCAGCAATATGTCTGAAATGAGACTCAGTGTGACACAGCTGCCTCCAAAAAAAAAAAAAAAAAATCCTCTCACTTGAACAAAACGCACTGGGACAGTCTTGTGTCTCAATTTCCAATTGTGTTACCATGGTTTCTATACAAAGTCTGGAGAGAACAACAAGTACATTCCTCGCAAAGATGAATAAAAGGAGTATTTGAAATAGGATAATAAAATCATGGGTTATCTGTCAGACACCATTGTGACAGCTACAAGTAACTACTTATATTTGCCTCTGAAGCAATCTAAATGGACAGAAGGTACACCAATATATTCTAAACATATGGTCTAGCTATTGAGTTTCCCCTGCCTTCCTGTTTTATTTTGCCAAGGTATAAAAATGATTTGGAGAAACATGAGAGTAAGCCAGTTAATGCAAAACATTTTGCAGTTCTTGGAACTCCTGTAAAGACAGCCTGTAACACTGTACATTTCATTCAACAGAATGGCATCAGCACTGTTTTAATTGCAGCTGAAACTCCGATTCAGCAAGATATCTGATATTAGTCATGGCTGACATGCTAAATTTATTTAAAGAACTTTACACACTGACAGAGTTTGGAAGTAGGTTGGAAAGATCCTGGAGCTAAATTTGAATTGCAATTTCAGTTCTAAGCTTTATCCAAACACATTTGACTCAAATCATCTAAGTCATGAAACTCTATCAAGTCCTTGAAAAACTCTGCATGTAGAGACCATGAGGTAAAATTTTTTATGTCCTTGGGTGTACCGGAAAATTAACTCAGTTTTCAAAATTAGACATGTTAGTCCTCAGCAAACTAATACAAATGCCTGTTTTACATGTAGAAAGTAACAAGACTTTCAGCTCTACATGTAAATGTGTAATGGTTTCATGTTTGCAAATTTCCGGTTCGTTTCCCGGCCAAAGCACCAATTAATGTCGTGGGTTTAGTGTTCACAATTTTGTATATATGACTAGGAGAGTTCCAAAACCAAAACAGGCTTACCTTAAAGTTGCAAAAAAAAAGAAATTTATTTTCACATATTAGGAAGAATGAGAAAAGGAAACTAAAACTAAATAAACCACAAATGAAACTTTCAGACTATCCTTCTCTTCCTCCCCCCCAAATATTCTACTTTCCCACACACACACCCTGAAGAAAGATAAAACCTGTGACTTTAATCAGTTTTACCATGCAAAACATAATCTTCTAACAGTCCTTTAGGAAAGGAGTCTTTTTGAGTCCCATGGA
>VYXD01003405.1:578817-721049 GCA_013397195.1 Hylia prasina
TCCCTGGGGCTGGGCCCGGCCCACCCCCGATGTTACCTGGTTGTCAGCCAGGAGAGAGAGAGCGAATGCCCCCCCTACTCAGCTTTTTATATGGTATTTCAAAAGCCGCACTCCTGTTTCTTATTGGTTAAAAAATAGCCAATAGCTGTGTTCAACCCCTAACAAAATGCCAAGTAACTGATTTCAATACACGTGTCCACATACAGGATATGAGGGTATACTATAACATAGCTGGTTGTACATAACTTGAGCACTTGAAAACTCCCCATATGTCACTACAATAATTTAAATACAGTTTTAAAAAATCTGCTTAGGAACAGCTGGCCTGCAGACAACAGCTCATGGCAGCTGAGCTGCTGTAGTGATCCACTGCTTTCTTCCTATGACTTTCTCTGTTTCCACTCATTTTCTTGAGCTGACCCCAGGGGATCCTGTCCCCAGAGATGATTAAACTTGTTGACCTGGACAGAAAAATTATTCCATTTCCTTTTTTTGCTGGATTAGTTCTCTGTTGGCTTGTTGAACTGAGCTCAACACTTGAGCAAAAACACAGCATCTGAGTGAAGGTAAGTGGAGAACACTTGATAAAAAGAAAAAGGTGAACTTCATTCTTTGACAGTGGTAAGCTACCATGTTTTCAGAGGGAGCTGCACTCTGTGTGATTCTTGTACAGCTTCTGGAGCAATTGTTTATGGCACTGTAGAAATTCCTAATGAAAATAAGTATTGTATTAAATTAAATTAAGTTAAAAGACAGCAGCCTAGATGAATGAAGCATCATGATAACACCAGCAGGAAATATTCTATGAAGTGGCTTACCTTAAAGGAGATTTCATACTGCTCTCCTCCCCATATTTCTAATCCTGGATCATAGCCTCCCAGCTCCCAGAACCATTTCCGGTTAACAGCAAATAGACCTCCAGCCATTACAGGAGACCTGAAGGATGAATAAAACAACACAAACAATAATGAGGATGTTTGGACCGTGTGTGTGTGCCTCTGGGTAGGTTTGTATGAATGCTATTTGAATTGCAAAGCTATGAAGAAGGCATATATGAAGAGTAGTGTAACCAAACAATATTTACCTTTATTCACCCAAAAAGGGCTCTAGATGAGAAATAGGCAATGTGGTACATCTAGAGTAATGAACAAACTCCTTAAAAAAAAAAAATCCCAACAAAACCAAGCCCAAAAAACCAATACCCCTCCCCCCCCCACAAAAGTTCTGTTTGTTGCTAAGAAACAGAAAGAAAGGGACTCTGGAAACCTGCCAAAGTACTTAATGAATCTCAATACTCCATGTGAAGTAATGTGCCTTTGAAAGAGAGCAAAAGTTTTCAATTCATTTCAGTCTCAGGGGTGCTGGCTAAAGAAAGGCAGAAAGGTGCAAGAGGATGGCTGAAGAGAAGATGTTGGAGCTAAGCATCTGCTTTCCTAAGCATTTAAAACTCCTCAAATGTATCTCACAGTGGTAATGTGACTTACAGGCAAATAATTTGCTATGCTTCCCATTTTTCCATTTATTCCATTAATAAATATGTGAAATTTTCTTCAGTTAAGTCAATCTTTTTCACAGACAATACAGAAAACAAATTAGATACTTAAAGTTATTATTAGAGAATAATGACAAAAACATATTGTAAATTTATAAGCAAGAATTTTGTACTGGAAAACAAGCATTTTCTCTTTTCTTTCAGTACCAAGGAGACAAGATTTCTAATGCAGTAAATACATTGACAGCTCTCAGGATTCAAATGTTGCTCTTCAACTGACTCCTTGAAGTTGTGGTGGAAGGGAATACAAAGGCATCTGTGCTGTACAGGAGGGAAACAACATGCTTAAGAAAGTCCAACCCAACTACACAATTCCATGAATGCAGATCAACACTAGCCTTATTTTGGAGCAAGAGGCCAGAAGGAACACATTCATGCTGATGGCTGGTCAGAGAGAGAAGAAAAGACAAAGCCATGGCAGACCTGGATGGCTTCCAGGCAATGTCTCCTTAGCAGAGGGCGACATGAAACTGGGTCCTATGCCCCGTGTCTTGTAACAGTGAAGTCCCAAGGGAAAATTATTCCATCCTAGGGCATTTTTGTTTTGAATTACTGCTGGTGGTTTGTTTGGGGCTATGGAAGCAGATGGTATCATCCCAGAAGTCCTAACTGAAAAATAAAAGCTTCCCCCTTTGTCACTGGTTTAGGATTTGACAGTGAATTTGGGACTGGTAATATTTCAGGAATCCACGCATAAGTTAGAAATTTATTGAAGAGGACATCATGTTAATGGGACATATTTTCTCTGCCTTAACATTTTTTTATACTGCTGTCTTTTATCCAGGGCAGTAGAGATAATAAAATAGCAAGCAAACAGCTGAGTGGTCTCTGCCACCATCAGGCAGCCAGTGATTCCCCATGCATGAATGTTAGAAAATTATCCCCTCATTTGCATTCATGGTAATGAGAAATATTATGGATAATTTTCCTTTCACTTCTATATGGTAGCTTAAAAAATTTAAAAATTTAAGCTACCTATTTTCATGACTCTTATAGACTAATTTCATTTTCCTTTAGAGATTACATTTTTTAAAGCACACAGAAGCTTTGAAAAACAAAGCTTTGCAAAAAAAAATCCAAACTGGCAAGGCTGTGCACTGTAACATACACTGAATGCTAACACTTTTTTACTTTTATTGACATTTCATATTTCAATATTGACTATATTTCCACATATGAATAAATTCAACAGAGATATTATTAGAAAACTTCCCCTGAGGATTCTGACTACTACAATACATTTTCAATTCCTACCAAAGTAAATCTAATTACAACATGTCCTTTTTGACTTCATGTTTTAAATAATCAAAACATAATGTCCTTTTATAAAGAAGGACTTACATAGAAAATGCTTATAACTACATTGCTACTGACAGAAGAAATGTAATCCCAAAGATCACTCAGAAAATGCAGGATTTTTCTAATTCTTGTGGATACAATATCTTTCCTATGCATTTCTCTCAGTACAGTAAATGGCCTATAAAAAAGACAGGTAAATCACATGGAAGATAAAAAAATCAGAGACATAAAATTCCAAAATAATTGGCAATTACTTACAAATTATATAGGAATCGATAGATTTTTCCAGTGATAAATACTGAGTAACGAAACCCCTTGTTCTTTAGATGTGAAAATTCAGAACATTTATTGCAATTAACAAAACTACCTAATGACCAGAACAGTAGCAAACTCCTAATTTTTGCATTTCCTTAAAAAAAAGAGAAAAAATTGAATGTAATGTTGCCCCATTAATTCTTATTCCACAAAATGTTCTGACATTTGCTGTTTTGTAGGAAGAGTAATGAGGAGGAAATGCAGGATGGCCTTTTGGTTTTCATTAGAGTGGAATTAGCAATAAGCTCTGTGAAACCGAGTGCTTGGCACAGCATGAATTCCACTCCATGCCACAAGCAGCTACTGCTACAGCTACTGGAGGCCTTAAATTGTCTCCAGAATATGAAGACAAGAGTCCAGTCTTGCAATCATGGCGATATGAAAAGTCCTTATGTATCAATAGGATCACTCACACCGATAAAAGAACTGCACCAAGGCCAAAAGAGAAGAATTATTCTCTTGGTTTGTGGCTTCTGCACAGAAATGCCAAGTACAAAGCTATGTTTTCAGAAGTAATTTTTTCATGAAATTGCTACTCAGATGCTCAAACAATCAGATTTGAGCTATTATAGCATAATATTATGTGAGTAATTACAGTGGAAAGCTGTAAAGTGCTTATGGTCAAAACATCAGAAAAGCTGGAAAGGTAAGGTTGCTAAACCAAAAAATATTTGTAAAAATCTTTCCACATGAGAACTACTGCACCGACTCACTGAGTATACACGAAAGAATAATATTGGAAATAAAAGCTAGCTGATGGAAAAATGGCCCAACTGGTCAAAGATTGCTGTGCTGAGACAGAAAAAGAATTTCATTTAGTTAGAGTGTAAAACCCACCCCTTGAACCTCACAAAACTTGCTTTGCAAAAAAAAGATAGACTGAGAAAAAGGCAGACAAATGCTTAATGTGAAAAGATAGCTTATAAACAAAAAACTGCACTAAAAGAAGTGCAGCAGTAGCTCAAACTGTAGCCTAGCCAGCAAAGATTTTTATAACTGCTTGCAGTTAACATGCAGAGGAGGGAAAGAGACAATCCCACCTATGAATTTTCAAGGTAAGAGAAAAATGACATGAACATCAAAGGAGTGCGAAGCTACTTGCATTAGAAACAAATGTGGTATGTTGCAAACGAGTGAGCTGCATAGCAGGGTTTAGAATCACTACACTGCAAGAGTGATGCCTACAGTGGAACTAAAGGATCTGTGAAAAGGGTAGAGAAGATCTGACAGCCTGCAGAACAAAAATGAGGGAAATGAGAATGGGAAAGCACTTGTGCTGGATGACTACACAGTAGGTACACTGATAGGAACCACCTGCCTGAAACAGGTGAAATTTGGCCATTATAATTGAATCCAGGGAATGGCACATATTGCACTCTGCACCTCTCTGTATAACCCAGACTGATTAAAGGCTCTGTGCTGAACTACTCAGCACAGATGGATGAATGCTGGAGAGAGGAGTCCATCTCGTGCAGGATACATCAGACAAACTGACCTTCAGTGCCAAACCCACTGGCACATTATACAAAAACAAGGCAAATAGCCTGCAACAGAAATCAGGAGTAGGTCCTACTGACCTTGTGGCATCAGGGATGTAATGGAAAAGGAGGAGAGGCCATGTTGCTGCTGGCACAGTGGCAGCCCCAGAAATGACTGGTGAACTACTGAATGCAGCTTTGAGCTAGTCTTCTGCATTTTTTATGATGAATTTCAATGTCTTGTTAAGCAAGAAGTGTCCCTACCACCCTAGTGATACCACATGGAGGCACCTCAGGAGAGGGAATAAATTCAGTTACCTCATTTCACCGGTGGCCAGGTCCTCTCTGCAGGGATTCCTGATACTGTATCGAAGCTTCTTAAAGCAAATAGCAGAAGCTGACACTAATTCTAGATAAAAGTTCTAAAAAACCTGAAAATTAAAATTTATGCATGTGTAAGGTAAGTGACAGACTTGGCTACTTGGAGGAAGTGAATGCAGAAGTAAACCAAACTGAAATTAATATGAGTTGATCAGATGGCAAGAAATGTAGGTTAAGAAAACACGTAGGTTAAGAAAATAAATGACAAAAATAAAAATTTAGTGGTTGCTCCACCTAAAGACAATTTCTATACTGTGCACAGAAAAAGATGACAAAGTAGCTGAAATTAATATTGGTAAGTCTACCTGAATTTCTCAAGAAGTAAAAAAAAAGGAATATTTTATATACTTAATTCTCTAAGCAAATATAATTAAAATGTATTAAAATGTATTTCTAGATGTACCAACTCTTTTACATTAATATTTCTGTAAGGCATTGTTTTATCTTTTATCCATTCTAACAGCACAACCCATTTCAATGTTTATACAGTCATCAACATTCAAAAAGTAAAACCTATCTCTGTGACATTAGCCTATGGCAGTTACTTTCTTTTTTAACTCATGTGTCCCTTTTTCTGAACAACTTTTACCCTGGATAAATGTATGTAAACTACCAGTTCAAATGATCATTGTGCTGAAACATGTAGCAGCCAAGTTGTATTAAACTTAACTCATAAGTTTCTCTATAATCACCTTCAATTTTTAAATTTCACTTTTGTTTGGGAAATATGAAGATAAAACCTCATTCTTCAAATGGTGCGCCAGAAAGCTGTGGAGAGTCAGTTACAAATAAACCTCTAAAAGTGCTTGACTTTCTATAAACTTTGAAAGTTTATAGAACTTTCCACTGTAATTTCATCACACATTCTTATTTTTCTTACCACATTGCTAAACTTCATTAAAAAATTGTATTGTAAAAAAGTAATGAGTCCTTTTGTGGGTGTTGAGGCCCTTTTAGCCTTTTTTCTCATATTTAGAAAATTAATGAAAAAGAGCTGGGTAGAGATGGAAGGCTCTGAAGAAAAGGCTTCTTCCCCTTCCCATAATTGCCTCTCATGATCCAAGGGAAATCTGTCTGAATTATTGTTAGAGGAGATCTACAGCACTGAAACTAAGCAGGTGTGTCAGCACAAATGAGCATCCTGAAGCAAAAAGTAAAAGAAAGCTTCTGGAAATGTCCTGCAGGCAAAGGTGTTCAGAAAGATAAAGCTGAGGAGCAAATTAACAGCAGGAAGTCGTACTAAAGAGACAAATGTAATACACAAGCAGTCTCAAAAGAGTGAGGCCTGAGTGCTGCAAAAGCAAGAAAGCAGAGCTGAGAGCAGCACCTCAGTTAAGCCACATCCATGACATGAGGAGGGATGGATCTTGGACACATGGAGGTCAACAGCAGCAAAAAATCCTTGAACCTATTAGTAGGAAGTAAAAATTGCTGAGAAAACAAAAACAACCTCTAAAGACCATTTGAAGCAACTCTGTCATTTTAGCACCTTTTCATATTGATGGGTATTATCTGCATTCATAGTTGTCCCTTAAAAATATAATCTTTGAAAATTAAGTGTAGAAATAAAGATAGATTGGAGGAAAAATAGTATCAACTGTCAAAAAAAAAAATAGGAACTTTAGCTTTCCTGGCTTTTGCTGAGCTTCATTTGATTCAGTGTTTCTATGAATAACAACAGTTCATTAAATCCCATCACTATCTTCAAGGAAGTTTTCTCAGAACATATGAGAGCAGTATCTGAACAGAATTGCTATCCAGTGTTTTCTTTCCCTTTTTAGACAGAGAGATAGAAACCAGAGAATTATCTTCCAGGGTTTACTTTTGCTTTACTGACTTAATTAAGCCCAGTATAGCATCATAAGCAAAGTTTAAACTCAAGGAGAATTTTTCAATTTCATTAAAGATAATAAATGATTCCTTTTGAAACATAACCACTGGCCTGAAAATAGGCTCTTATTTTCAAAATAGTCCTTTAATTGAGACTTTGTCCTCCCAAGGCAGATTCCTAGATTACAAATCCAATCAGCAGACAGGAGTCTGCTGTCGAAAGTTGCAGGTGATTTTGACCAAGTTATTTGGATTACTATAGCTCTATGTTTTCTAGAACTCTAAAAGATCATGTACTTATTGCAGATTAAAGTAGATTTAAAGACATCACAGCCCACCCCAAACAGCTTTGTACATAAGGTGTACGCCCAGCAGCCTGGGTGGTTTTAGCAATGACCGGTGAGGAAAAGAAGCCCTTCTGATAAATATACTACATGCTACTGTTTAGCACCACATGCACATTTGCAACAGCTGGGAACTTTGAAAAAAGACCAACAAGGTAGCTGAATTGCAATCACCACCATAAACTCCACACAAAAGAGAAACCTTTGCTTGTTCTGGATCTCCTGCAGTATTTCAGGCTCTGGCTTTGTTTGTGCAACACCAAATTGATTCAGGTGGGCAAATGAGAAGTGTTAAAGCACTGCGAGGAAATGGCACCTGGAGCTTCAGTGGTTTTTCTTTTCTGTTCCTGCCACTATTCACACACCAGATCAGACTGAATAGTTAGTGAAGGTCATTTCCAGAACATTTCTGAGTTGCAAAGATTTTGAATAAATGGAAGTATAGTTACAATAACCTTCTCTTGATTTTTCAGCAAAGTCTCTTAAAATACTGCTGTCTAGCATCTGATGGAATTGGCTTTTCTTCAGGGTCTCACAGACCACCCCTGATGACTCTGAATCGATCAGACAGAGCTCTCACACTAGGCTAACCAGATGAGACACATAGTTAATGATATGGCTGTGATTTGCCGTGGAGCTGAGGATGTGGATGAGTGTTATTCCTTTGATCAGTTCTTCCACAAAACTGTCAGCAAGTGCCCCCACTCTGCCCCTATGCACAAACACTGCTTCAAACGCAAGCAGGAAGTGGGGACAAAAGGTAATTTTAATATTTCATTTATGTCTGTCTTTGGGGATTAATGCAGAAGCCTGAAAAGAATCCATGCTGACAGGGAGGGAGGTTGGAGCTTGTGCAGCTGTGCCATTGCTACAAAAAGTGACTCATCCATTTGCCAGTGGTCAAAGATTTCAAGAACATTAAGTTTTAAGCAGGCAAAAAATATTATGCCTGAAGAGGCTAATATGCAGCCAAAGGTATTCTGGGATCCTGGAAATGTTCTCTTAGATGCATCATTGCCATTTATTAAAGTTCTATAATTTGCTGTGTTACCTTATTATAGAGGGTAATGGGGAGCCTCCCATTCTGCACCAGAGGCATAAGAATCTTTTCTTGTAAAAAATCTGAAGCAGTGAAAACAGTTTTTCAAGTACTGAACTGACAGAAAAAAAACTGGAAAGTACTTCTCAATGGAGCACGGAGGAGCTGAAAACTGATGAGGTCGAGCACTTGATTCTCCCATGATAGCATCTACTTTTAATTTGATGTTGTAAAGATGGACAGGCTGTGGAAAACAAGAGAAATGAACCTTCCTGGTTTATTATCAATTGCAGTGAAATTAAGCTAAGTATGTGAACTCTGCATCTGACTTTGAAGGCAAAAACAGATAATCAGTTTGCCATGTAGCTCTGCTAATTTACACAGGTCGTTTTACACAGTGGAAACTGCTGAGCAAACCATACTGATCTCAGAGCTGGGAACGAGAATCCCTACGCAGTGAGACAGCCAACCTCCTTCACCCAAGGAGTTGCACACTAAAATTCTCTTCTAGCTGGAAGGTACAGGATACATTTCTAAGGACAGCTAGGGGACCTTTGGGAGTAATTCAAAAGCAGGATAATGTGAGATGATATGGGCTCAGGCTGGACTGGGTACATGGCTGGCTTTTAGGTGACTCACCAACAGAGACTGCAGCTGCCTTGCAAGCTTTTTCCCTCCTGGATCCAGAAGCTCATATAACTCAGATACTCTTGTGCCAGCACTGTCCCACTGCCTGCCATGTAACAGCACATGGATCAAGAAGCTTGGCATTAACCTACAGATATTTTTAAGGAAAATACTGCAAAAAAAATTTGAGAACTGAAAAAAAAAAAATATAAACAATGTAACTGCATTAACTCGAAGACTCCTGCCTCCTTAAGACTCCTGCCTCCTTAAGACTCCTGCCTCCAGAAAGCCTTCCTCCAGAAAAAAAAATAATCTTTTGCATTTATCTAGACTAATAATAGATGAAAAAAAAAAGGTGTTACGGTTCTTTTAAGAAACATCTCAAGATTTGGAGAAATTGTTTTGGGCAATCAGTAATGCCGAAATAATTTAAAAAAAAAAAGCTGGAGATAGTCCTATCACTTCAGAATTACTTCGAAAGCACAAAAGAAGTTGTATCAAATCCTGAACGGGCAGGAAGGTAAGGTGAACAGTAATAAGAACTCTTGTAAGTGGTGAGAAGATCACAGAATCTTCTGGGTTGGAAAGCATCCACAAGTAAATGGCCTGTTCAGGGATCAAACCCACAACCTTGGCATTATCAGCCGTGTGCTCTAACCAACCATGCTAATCTAATCCAGACAGGCATTATGACAAGAGGTCACAAAAAACCACCTCCAAACCCACCAAAAACCAACACAAAAAACACCAACAGAAAAAGCAAATGCTTAATCACAAACAATCAGAAAAATCTTTGTCAGAAATGGCTGCTACTGACCCCACTGAGACTGAAATTTCACTTCATCTCCATCATTGGCCACATTCACCACCTCAAACAAATGGAGTCTCTATCACTTAGATAATTACTGACAGAGAGTCTCATTAAGTAGATGGTATTCATTGGAGGAATTGGTAATACTGTTATCATTTTACAGACTACACAAAGAGTTTTCAGTGATTCTGATTCAATGGGCTTCTTAGGTCCTCTGCGAAATAATTCAAATGCAGATTCACAGATGACTCAGGGTCCACTTTAAGGCCTTGAGTGCTCACTTTTCCCCAGCTGCTCAGCCTCAAAGGTGGAGGCTGTCATTGGGGTCGAAAATCAAATGTCAGTGAGAGGCTGAGGTGCTGCTGTCAATCCCAGCTTGGTGTCAGCACACAGATGGGCTTCAGGCCTCAGATCACCTCTTTTCCCCAAGGAGACAAACTGCTCCATCTGTCCAAAAACTTCTCACCATGGGACATTACTTTAGCCCCACAGATATTTATATCTGTTTATGCTGCAGTAATCTACCCTTCATCTTTGACAATATCATCTGTTTTTTGGTGGCCAGGGTCAGCACAGATTATGCTGACTGAATAAAATCTGTACCCCTCCAAAGGACAAAAATTTTCTGATGATGTGTGTCTGTGCTGTCACTACAACCTTCTTGATCTGAGTCTCCTGAATACTTGGGTTTGACCCTATCCTATAGCTCATTCCCCGACTCCCTGCCTAGGGAACTTTGCCAGGTTCCCCAAAAAACTCAGGGGATGCTTCTTTCTGCAGCTGGTCAGTACTAGGGAGCATGGATCTCACCACCAGGTTTTACTCCTGCCACTTACTTTTGTAAATAAAAATAATCCCTCACTACCAGCTAAACAGAAAGGAGAACTATAATGCTATAAAAACCAAGATAATAAATCTGAATATTTTGCTAGAGAAAACATTTTCAAACTACTCATCTTGAGCTAGCAGAAGAGAGCAGAGACCATAGAAAATGTAAAGAAGAACAGTAACTAGGTCAGTCTAACATTTGTTGTCCTACATTTGTGAAAATATTTTCCTAAAAACTTCAGTTGTACAACAACACAGAACCAAACTTAATACACACAGTAAATTGTTGGCTGTCATTACCAGCAATAAGACAGAAGAGTTATGGCTGTAAAGCAGCTGCTGTAGCATTCAGCCATTTTCTACTGGCAAGGAAAAAAAAAACCCTAATGAAAGATTTAAAGGAAGAATATTATGCGTGAACCTTCTTAGACATGCAATTAAATACAAATTGCAAAACACAAATAAGTACATTATGAAACACAGGACTGCAGGTCAAAGATTGAAACCATTAGCATTGACAGAGTTGCATTTAAAGCTTTCATTCTGAAGTTATATAGAGGATGCTATTCTTCTAAATGCTACGCTTAGAAATGAAGTTAAAATAAACAGAACACTATGAATATTTTCTCCTCATAACTATACTTTAAAAGCAGAACCATGCTTCCACCGTAATTACACAGGATGTTATTCCATTAACAATTAATACTAGGAGCAAGTGGGAAAGCAAACAAACCACAGGGAAAAAAATCTGCTTTCAAGTATTGCTAAAAGAACCCCATTCATAACTTAGTTTTTTTATTATGATGAGGCTTAATCTCTCCATAGAGGCAGAAAAGTGATATGGTCACAACTAAATGGTGTTTTGGGCTTAGGTGAAATGGATTCCTGACAACATCTTTCAATCAGTAGCAGGTGTAACTATTCCTGGAGGCCAAAACCTGCTCTACCTGGAAGGTACAATTTCCTGACAAAGAATAATAGCAAGAAAGAAAGACTAAGTACATTTTCTTAGAAGATGAATGAGCTTCACAGAGGTCAGCACTTTGTCTTCATTGCTTCTTTTTCCAGAGCAGGGAGAACAGCTTCAAGCAAATCTGACACAGCATGCTCTGCATTAGCAGTTTTCTTCCTCCATACATCACCCTGTCTGTACCAATACCCTTTAGATACTTTCCCATTAATCCAGGAGTGGCTTATACACCTGTGTTTTCCAAGGAGAAAACTCAGCATGCTCCAAATATCCATGCAGAAGCAACACACAAAGCAACCTTCCTCTTCCTGCATCACAGGGGAGATTTGAGACATGATTTCACTTCCTGGAGAATTTAATAAGTCAGAGAGAAATGAATGCAAGAGATGCACCACCTGTTTGGGGTTTTAAAAGTTTTTAAAGACACACCTTGGCTGCTGTAGGACACAGACTCTACAGACAGGTGCCATCTGAAGAGATGACTAAGAAGAAAATTCAGAGACAATGAAAAAGTCTTCCTATGTTTCAGTAAACTGAACAACTCTGAAATTAAGATGTGAGCACAGGATCCATGTATATATTCCTGGTAGTCCTTCAAAATCATCATATTATTTGCCGTGCACTAATAATAAAGATAGGTGCTAGGAAAAACTCCAAATGAATAATATCATTCTCCACAAACTCCCATTGCCATTAGCAGTGGTGTCCACATGATGAACACTGTGCAACCGAGCCAATATTCCTTCACCTCCCTGTGGGATAATGAAGTTCAAGCCACTGTCAAGATCCGTTCAGAGCATATGTGTATGTATTTCATTATCAAGACAAAAGCCAACAGCCAAGTATGCAGCAAGAAATATATATAATATTCTTAACAAATACTGTATGTAATAAAAAGCTCCTGTTTCAAAGAAAGGAATATAATCAAGAACATTTTTTTCCTTGCATGACAGATTTTGAGTTCAGTTTTCCAGCTACAGTTCTATCAGTGAAGTACAGCTAATTTGTACTCTAGGTGTAATGTAAGATCTTGTAAATGTATTTTCTAATAAGAAGTCAGCATACGGTCTATTGCAGTAAGTAGTAAAACTCATAAATAATCCATTTTCAGGAAGTGCATGGCTTGTCTGATGATGTAAATAATCCTTTGAAATATCAATTCTTGCAAAAAAGATGTTTGTTTAGAAACTGATCCATGAGGAGGGCTTTCCTCAGTCACTAAACCACTCTAGCTGGGCCTCTATACTGACCTATAATACTGAATAAAGTGTTTTTAGGCCTATGTAGGAATGTACATTCCTAAATGTAGGAAGCTACATTTAAAACAATTCTTTGAAATATTATTTCACATGTGCCCCAAATGTTAACTTTGAATATATTGTTTGCATTTTTCTTTGAATTGCTCTACAGTATTAGAGATCTTAAAATAAAACTTTTTCAAGTTAAACATTCCCTGTTATTGTAAGCCTTGCAAACTGACTTTATCACAAAAGGTTTCATTATTATGTTATGTTTCCCTCTTAGGAAGCAAACACATTACATCAGTGAATTAACAACACTTTTCCCTCCATCTCAGTTACTAAATTATGTCCCTTGACTGAGCTGGAGGCTTCAACAAATCACTAAGCACTCTTCTTTTTCTGTGGAAAAGCAATTTTCATAGCAAAAAAATTACCTGTACACAAGCAAACCACCACTGCAACTGAAGTTTTATACAACCCTCTGTAAATTATTAAGGGTTGATGAACTTCAGCCGAAGATTTCTCTTTGATCATGTCCCAGACTGCCTTTGCCTGATGCAAACTTCAGTAAATAAACAAGGAGGGAACAATGCTACAACTGTGAAAACTCTGCCCCAGTCTCCATTGGAACAACTTAATGCTATCCTCTTTTTAATGACTGTTTCCATAACAGAAAGATACAATGTCCTCCCTCTCTCAGTCCTCTCTGTTCTGAAGTTCATCTGGAGTCTCCAAATGACTATCCCATGGTTCCCAGAGTATGGTGGTCAAATCTAGACATGGCAATGTGCCCCTGACAGATGCACAGGTTGGAATATCTACCTGCAACTGTTATGGATGTTTACACATTACACGATGAAAATGGAACTTTATTTAACTATTTAACACTTTAATCCTTTAAAGTATTAAAGTGCTGACTAACTAGCTATTTTCATTCATGCTTTAAATTTCTCCTCAGCTGTGGCACTTTTTGCTTTTTAGAAATTTTTAGAATTTCATGTTATTTCCTTCTAATTATTTCTTCAATTGGCCAGGACCAACCAATACTGCATTTTGACTACCTTCTCAAAGACTTGTAAGCCCCTGCATTGCCAGCTTACTTAGGTTTTAAATATTTATTGTTCATACAATTAATGAAGAAACTCAACTAGGATGTGTGGTTCTGTAGAGCCATTTCCCTCAGGGACCTGCATTAATATTTGAGACAATCTCACATCAAATTATTCAGAGCTACTCTTTAACTGCAACTTCTTCTCAGCCTGTCATGTGGTCTGACATGAAAAATAAAGATGATAAAGGTGTATTCACGCTCTACCACCTTTAGGAGAAAGCAATGCTGGCAACACCAAAAGCCTTGGAAGGGAGATCACAATCACTGTCTCCCAGTTCTTTTAAATGGCCATGTTCCTAATACAGCTTACAGTATCTAATGTCTGGCTGCTCCTAAAGGGAGAGAACTCCCTGCTATAGCCTGCAGCTGTGTGGTCTTATTCCACAGAACAACAGCTTTTATCTTCCTCAAACTGCTGAATTCACTCAAGCACTAGAAAACTAGACAATTTTCCCAAGTGTAGTGGGTTTTCTTGAGTTTACATGGCTCCAGGAGGTGGTTACTCTAAAGCATGGGAAGCAGCACCAAGTCACCAGTGTGACAGACTGTCCCACAGCAGGAGTATCCTCTCTCCAACGCGCTGGCAGGGAGCTCATTTTATCCCTGTGTTTCATGGCACCACATCCCTCACCAAAGAAGGAAACTACAGTTCTATGACAGGGTCACTTCCTTACAAGCCCATATTAATATTTTTTTATTAACTTTTAGGTAACTTAAAGTGCATTATTTAGCATTTTCTACAAATTTTTGATTCATCATCAAAGAGCACCTTATTAATTTCTTTGTGATTACAAAATCACAGAATCATCAAGGTTGGAAGAGCTCTTCAAGATCACCTAGTCTAACCATCAATCCAATGCCACCATAAACCTGATCACCCTGAATTAGGTGATTTAAAAACAGATTAAGTATTCCGTAGTATCTACCATTATCCTTTTCTTTTCCCTCCTTCCCTCATCCAGTGAGTCAATAAACCTGTCTCTTACCTGTCCCAAAACTTCTTAGCAAGCATACAAAACCTTGCACACCACACAAGTCCTTGTCCTCACACTATATCAGATTGACAAATCACCGGGGCAATCCCTGCATCTGCTGTACCCAGTAGAACACTCCTGACAGCATTCTGAATTTTAGGCTGCTTCTGAGACCCAGAAGAATATGCCCACCTTTTCCAGTCATGCTGTACCCAGTAGTATCATTGGCACCTGCAATGATGCCCCAAATCTGAAGGTTTCTGGGTGCTTGAAATCAGAGTCACACAGTGACTCTCAGTTCTGGAAGAACCTGGGGAAGCCACAGACAGCACAACCTCCATCTCAAATAACTTTTCCCTGGCTCACCTTCTCTCCTTATTGTTGTTACTATCACAGTGTGTTAACCCTACCTCCAGGGCAGGAAAGCGTGTCTGCAAGGTGCACTCAGACTGATGACACTCATTATTTCATTTGGAGAACACCAGCTGGAGTGTCCCTGGAGCCAACTCTGACATCACTCCCATAGGTAACTAATATGGATGGATAGCTAATTTGGCTTTAAGCCTGTCCTCCAGGATGTTTTACTCAGGCATCAAGCTTACTTCTGACAATGATAAAACATAAGAACTCTAACAAAACATTTGACTTTATGCCAGCATTTCTGATTCTTCTCATTTATTTGCAATAACAGTGACATTTACATTCAGAATCTCAAATTCAAAACACTTTCCTTGTTGAAATCAGCTTATTTCTTAGGCTTATAAAATATTTGCATGTACTTTTCTCTGAGCATCTTTGCCACTCAAAATTATTTCACTAATAATATTTTGAAATTTATCTTCATGGATCAGAAGTTCCATATTTGAACTGATTTTGTTGTGACCAGTCAACTGAGTCACCTGGTATGATCGTGCTCCTTCTCCTTGCTTCAGTGTAAGTATCCTGTTGGCCATTTGCTTTCCTATAAGGCCCATACACAGAAAGCTGAAATGTATTTTCCACCTGTTTTTAAGATAATAAAACTCTGTATCCATCAGCTGAAGACCAAGTGAAAAAGATTTTAGTTGCCATTAAATATTGGTGAAATTTTTTTTGGTGTTATTTACTTAAATTTATAGACATGACAACTATATGCCCAAAAGTATTTGAGGAAATACTTGATTTGTTTTTTAAATTATTTTTGCCAAAAAGCTAATTAACTAGTTAATTTAAATTAAGTTATAAAGAAAGCTAACAGCTGGAGAAAATGGGGGAAGAAGGCCTAAGATATGGCAGCAAAATTTGGCCTCAACAGTGTCTTCTGTGGATACTCCTGTTTGAAGGCTCTACCATCATTTGTTCTGTGCTTCATCTACCAAATTCAGTATTAATATCTTTCTAGTTCAGTAGGATGCTTTCACAACACAAACTTATGATGCAAATAAAAGTTTTTAAGAAAGACCCTCTTTCAAAGCTCCTTGTGAAAGGTCAAAGAAACATGAAGTAATTTCTTGTAATTACCTGCACATGGAATTAAACATTAATTTTCTCACTTCACTTCTTAAAATTTTGTTGGAATCCCAAGAAGGGTGCACATTGCTTTTTCAGAGACTTTTAAGAGTTCATTTTAGCCAGTAACATCTGTCTTCCAAAGGAATAAACCAAAGTGGGTTCACTTGGTGCTGACCAAGGACCAGCAGGAAAGCCTGTTTCTTCCACGTACCTCACTCATGGCAAAGACAGAGGTTACATGTTCTGCACACATCCTAGTAACTTTTGCCATAGATTAGAGAGTCCCAATCATTGTCAAGAAGGACAGCGCTCTTCAAGTGAAACCAGCCTATTTTTATTGAAAGGTAACCAACTGGGAATACCCTGAGTGACCACTGAGAAAAACATTAAAGCAATTAGACACTTAATCAAAACCTTACCAAGCTCCCAATCCTGAAACATCATTCCTTTTTTAGAAAAGCAGCTCCAGCACTAAGAGTAGTAGATCAAACACTAGCTAAATGTTCTATTATCTTGGTAAAAACTAAATCAATTTCAATTTCCAAAAAATGTAAAGCATAGAAAGAGAACAACCAAAGTATTCAACACATGGAGACAGGGACTGTCCTTCTATTTCTCTTAAAAATGAGGTAGATGTAGGATAGGGCATGTATCTGCATTACTTTGTGTCTGTCTGTTTTCACGTGTCTTGAAAGGTTTAACTTTTGCCCTATTTCACGCCATAGGAATTTGCTATTAATTTGACTGAGACTAGGGAATCTTTTCCAGAGTTTTTGAGCCCTGGCTTGCAGGTTCCTGTGAATTATAGTTGGTATTTTAAACTGCTATTCAAGTACTCACAAAACAATGAATATATAATTGGGACATTCTTTTTTCCTGTTTTTATCCATTGCTTAGCTAATTATGCTCCAGAGACACTCTCTGGCTAAGCAGCAGCAATGCTGAATAATTCAGAAATAAGGAATATCAATGTGCAGAAAGGAAAGCTGTCATGAAAATCCCCAAGGATCTGTTTTAGCCAGCAAATCTGACAGCACATCAGTGACCAGCCCTGCCTCTAGCACAGTGCTGATCCTCTACTGCTCCAGCTATTATTTTCATCTACAGATTTTCTGTGTCCCAGCAAGAGACTCTTCAAACACTGCATTCTTCAGACTGAATTACCTAACTGTGATAAAAGGATTAAGGACACGTAAGTTTACTTTTCCCATTACTATTATATCTCTGGAAGGATGTAATAGTACAAGGACAAAACAGGGACAAAACCCAGAGAGAGACAAAAAAGCTCAGAAAGGCAGAATTGTCCAACATAAATATTAACAGACACTGACTTATAGCAAACACCAAGTTTATTTACACAAACATAAAATATACAAGACACCAGAAATTTCAAGGTGCATTTTTAATATCAAAACTATAGTCATTGCTGTCAGACTCCCTTGCTGAATTTTGTTTACTAAAATCTTGCTCACCAGTAGCATATGCTCATCTGTGGGTTTCAGAAATTTTAGAATAATCAACTGCTATAGGTCTTCCCTTAAAATGTAAGTTTTTTTATGCTATTACATATGCAAATGACAATAAGAAAATTAAATTCCTAAAAGAAAATTAGTGCATTTACATGCACTAATACCATCTTTTTAATAAAAGAGGACCTCTTAAGGTAAGGTGATGACACCAAGGAGTTCACAAAAGGTTTTAACTAAGATTCACATGGACTGCCTCTCCCCCACAAAACTTTAGTTTAAATGTAGAGATGTTAAGTGTTAGTTATATTGGGATAGACCAAATAACTCAAAAGACTCCTCTTCCCAACATACAGGATCTATCCAAAATACTTTTGACTTCTGCCTCCAACTTTACAATAACTATTCCTATGTAGCTATGCTACTACTATCAATGATGTTATTGCAAATAAGAAAGGAAACTAAAAAGCTATGCTAATTTCAGGCTTCATTAGAAATGGAAGTGAAAAAAAAAAAAAAGACAATGCTTATTGAATAGAAATGGATTCAAGAACTTGGAAAAGCAACATCAAAGTTCTCAGGGAATCCTTCAAGTACTTCTCGTCTTGCTGCTCTTCCATACACCTTGAGTCCATGACTTTGTGTATCTGGATCAATTGAACATCTGCAAGAATAGCTGCCCCAAGCATCTGAGATACACAAGGTCAGATTGTTCAGGGATGGAAGAAACAAGCAAGAGATAAGCTTTGGAAAGGGCAAAAACAACTTTAAGATCTATTAGTACTGATCTTTCCAGCAGATACAGCTCAAGTGCTGAGGACTGCATGCAGTATGATGCTGCATGCAAATCTGGCCTGCACTTTTCAAAATGGAGATGTGAAAATAAACTTAGAGCTGTGCCAGAACCACCAGAGAAATATGGAGCTTGTATTTTATGGAAAGAGGCTGCAAAATGCCAAGGAATTGAAAGTTAAAACAAGATATGAGTTCTCTTTAGCAATAGACCAGGAATGATCTGACAGAGCAAATATTTTTAAACAGCCTAAGGTATGTTCAATTAATTTCCAGAAAGACCAGCATTTCCAGAGAACTGAGGCATCATCTCTGCTGCTGTCAAGTTGCAGAAAGCCCTCTAGTCCTGCTGAAGTTCTTGCTTTATGTGTTGACCTCCACATCTTTCTGCTTTTAGCCCTTCTATTGGGTATTTTTTGATTTTCTATTATGTCTGGAATGTCTAAACATACAGAAACTCACAAATTCTTTTAAGTTTCATAATTAGTTCTTCTATTTTAGTCAAATGAAAGCATTCAAAAATCAGCTATCTTGAGAACTACAGAGATTGCCTCACTAGGTAATTAAGGTTTCTGCTGGTGCCTATTGTTTACAGATACAAAGCAAAGTACCTTTCAATTTTCTTTCAGTTATCTCCCACATTTTTGGAAAATTTCTGTTCCAACTGGGTAATAGCTCCTTTTCCATTCAGGGCATGTTTCTATTTTGTGTAATTATTATGTAACTATTTGAAAAAATTGCTCAGACAGAAAAAAACCAAATTCAAAAGTAACCTACATCATTTAGCATGTGAATTCTAGCACTGCTTGACACAAACTTCTGCAGAAAAAGATACTTAATTCTAAGTGGTTCATGTGACTTTTCTGTAGATGCACTTGATGCAGTATCTAGACCTAAACTGATCTCCATAAAATAAATGGGGGGTGTGTGTGAGTTACTATTACTCAGCCCAAGCAGCAGATTTCTAGTTTCACCATGCACTGTAGTGTATTTATTCTTTATATGACCACTAGGCAGATTGCATATTTAAGGTTCCTCACAATAGTTATGATTTTACCAATGTATTTTTAGTAGGAAGCTTTCTGAAGCCAGAAACCTGCTATTTAAAAGGAAATTAAGTAGAAATGCCAGTCAAAAGATTCTAAGTTGGTGGTAGACAGGACATTACATCAGTTTTCACAGGTGAATGCCCCATCCTAAAGAATGAGAAAGCAAAATCTTTGGAGAAAACTAAGGTATCAAAGAACACTCTATGCTCTAATTTTGTGTCTGTTTAATGTTCTCACCTTCTTCCTCCAGAAATGCGGATGAAGTTGTAGTGTCTCAAAGACAAGAGAAGAACAGACAGAACCCATCTGAGGGTGAGAGGAGATCATATGCTGACTTGTGAGGAAAAGGAGTAGGGTCAGCGGGGATTTGGAAATATTTTGTAACCAGGGCCAAAGGCTACAGGCAAAATAAGTTCCAGGGTTGCATTTGTCCTTTTCACAGATGTTATCACAGTGGAGAGTCATTGCTATCTATGATCATCAGCTTCTACAAATAGCTTTTCTCTTCCTCTGCTGCTACCAATGGATGACATTATTCTGAAAGACATTCTCATTGTCAGTCTGCCTTGACTTTGAACTGTTTATTACCAAATTTCAGCATGTTCTTTTTGCTTAACTTCTAAGCTGACATTGGGATCTTTTTTTTCCTTTGCCTTTTTTTTTTCTTCTGGATGCAGCAATAATACTGGTAATCATCTGATGGGTCATCTGAGTACTGTGCTTCAAGACATTTTTCTGTCTTTTTAAAAAAGATTTCTCTACTGCTATCATTTTTGTTATGCTATTAACCTTTATTGAGTTACATTGGAATAACTTTCTATAGGTGTACTGTGTACTTGGATGTACTCATGCATTCCCACTGAAAGACAGAGATAGATAGATATTTTTTCCTGATCATGTCATATTTTCATTATTAAGACCAAAGCTAATATGCCTAGATCAATGAGTTTAAATCCAGTGGCTTCATTATGTAGGTGGCCAAACAACTTTGAACAAACTTCACCTGAAAATTGTGGTTATAAATTAATAAGAAATGCTTTTACAAGCAAAAATACTACTTGGATTTCATTTAAACCAATATTTTAAAGGGACTTTATCCTATCATCCAGTAGGTGGAGATGTAAGCCCAGTAAAAGCAGAAAACAACTATTTGGCAGTCCTTGATAAAATTGAAGGTATGTATAATACAACTTAACCGAGGTTAGATTTCTTAATAAGTATTAGATGAGACAGATGAAATCTGTCTGCAGTTAAAGCCCATCTATCAGCCTTCCTTATATTACAGCCTAGGGCCAGCTGTGCCTGTAGAACTTAGGAAGCTCTCATATCCAACAAACTACTAATGAAAGCTCTAAGGCAAAAAGTTAATCGGTGATGAAAAAACGTATTTTTTAATACACAAACGTGTAAATTCAAGTATTTTTATAAACTTGATCAGTATCCTGCTGTACCACATTAAAAAAACATGGCAGTAAAAAAAAAGTAGTCTCAGGCATTCCAATACCCACATTTTAGTAAGTGTTGAGTCCTTTCATGCCTACAGAAATTATGAGCATGTTATTACCTTCCAGTACGCATACGAATGTTATTTAAGAATTGTCACTTCCATTAAGACAGTCACAATACTCTGTCTTAGCATTAAAAATTTATTAATCTATTAAATTACCATTTTAAGAACTCATACTGGAAATTGGTCGCAATAGCATTAATATCTTGTGATTAACAAAAAACATAATCATGTCTCTTAACATCACTCTTCTATAGAATAATAATATCCCTATATGTAGCAGAAATGGAAATGCAAGCAAATGCAGTAAGGTAAGTGTAAAAATTAAGGCAATATAGTTTATATTCAACATTTCTAATAATTTCTTTGTTTTGGTTTTGCTGTTTGGTTTAAGGTCAGATGAAAACATCCCTGTAACAACAGGGCCCGTATGATTAAGCCGTATCGACCAATTACATATATATGACTGACAAATCCTGAATGTCTTTTGAAAAAGTCAGGAACAAAGATTATGCTTTGAACAGTTTTGCTGTTTAAACTGTCATTCTGTCAAAAAAATCACTACATGATGGGCTAGGCATTAAAACCTACTGCAAAGCAGAGAGCTGGGGACTTGAAACATTTCCTGTGGACTGAGAGCTTAGGGGCTGCTCTCATTTAGGGTCGTCTGGGAGTCTCTTCAAAACCACTGCCCTGTGCTCCCCAGACAGTGATCTGAAAACACTCCTCCAGACTACTTTCTTCCCTGCTGTTTACCTTTTCCCTGGGTATTTTCAGAGGTCCTTTGCATGCTTGCAGTGCTTTGAAAAGGAAAATTGTTGTTACTCTTCTCCCACTGTGCTCTTATCACCATCTCTCCACTCCCAATTCACTGCATGTCCACATGTCATATGCACTCATGGGAAAACAGAGTGGTTATTTGCCCTAGCACAAAAAAGCTAGGGAAGTTCTGCAGCATCAGCTAAACTTTCTGCTGGAGAACAAGGAGACTGGAGGGCAGGGGATCTCCTCTCTCCTTGCAGGCATCTCATTCTCTGTAGGGGGCAAATGGACTTCCATAATTTCATGCCTACAGTGCCTCTCCAGCACTAAAAATAACCCTGATACACCATTTTAAAAAGAGAAAACATCACAGGGGTTGATTTTCCAAATAATTCAGTTGAAGAGATATTTCTGTGCTGTTTTCCCACAAACAAAAGAAATACATTTTGAAACGAGTAAAGTTTTTACAAGATTCTTATTCCCTGACAAAGGATACTGTCTTGGCAGTTTATCAAAAAAGTAATGTCAACTCCTTTGAGTTTCATTTGTTCCTGGTCTATGAAGAGACATGTATAGCATTTTATAAATAAACTAGCATACCAGATTTCAGAGTGTTTATCATAATTTTCACTTTACAGGTTGCAGGAGACACTTACCTTTGCCTCTTGACAAAAACTTGTCTTCCAGCTAGAATAATGATATTTTGGTTACTTATGCAAAACTGAAACAGATGTTGGTTTGTCTGGGGATAATTCAGAATAAAGTACTCATCAGGTTAATACCTATACTGAACTCTCCTGAGACTGCAAACAAAATATGTATTCACTTTTCTCACTCAAGTCTGAGATAAATACTCTATTTCACAGACAAACTTCCAGAGTTAAAAACGGCTGAAATATGGAAGGTACATAATTGCTGTCACAGAGATGCAAAACTTGTTGATATCCTATAATCCAAAATCAAAATGCAAAGTGCCTTGAGATCATCTTCAGACATTGACCTGTACCTGATTCAGTTCAACGTTGCATTAAAATCTGCATGGTGCAATTCAGCAGCTCCATGGAGTGAAGGGCTTTGTGCACAACTGGATCAGATTGGAACATGTGCCCATGAAGTCCTAGATCTTGATCTCAAGGATGGAAATATCTCTGAAGAGCAAGCTGCTATTGTACTGTAAATCAGACACCACTTACAGGATGTGGAGGAATTCTTTGGTACCATTTATTAAAGGTTTGCTTAGCAGGAAGCTAGACAAATTTTTAAGGGCCGCATTGTGGTACATGCTGCATTTCTGGCTGAGAAAATGGATTGCTGGCAAGCCAGGGACTCTGCATGTCTTGATTTCTGGCATGGACCAAACAGACATTATTATAATCAGGATTTAGAACAGAATTTGGCATTTGTACAAACCTCAAGTAAAGCTCAAGTAACATTGCAATAGGCTGTAAATAACTGAAGGGTTAAGCAGATTTTAAAAATCTTAGCAAATTGGAGAAGTGAAGTAAAGCAAGGAAAAAAAAGAAAAAGTTCCAAAAGCAGAGATACAAAATATCACACTGATCTATGGATAATGAAGACAGATCACTCTTTTGGACATGGCACTTGAAATAGATATGAATATAAATGCCTTGCCTTTACACATGTAAAATCTGAATTACAAGAGGAGGATGATGAATTCTTGGCTAGATACCAGTTCTGCAGGAAATTATGTGGAGGTTACACCAGAGCACAAGCCTGGCATGAATCAATACTGTCAAGGAAATGTAAACAGGAACATAGTTTCTGAGAGAGGCAAAGTCACCCCTCTATTCTACCATGCAGTGGTAAGGCTTTGGCTGGTGCTGCATGCTCTCAGGATGGAAACAGCCCGCAGAGAAGTAAAGATAATCAACAGAGATCTAGAAAACACTATTTATTAAGAGAGGCTGAAAGAAAGAATATAATTTACTTGAAAATGAACTTATCTGACATGAGTTCTCAAGTACTTAAAAGCTCTGCTTCCACAGTACAGTGTATGTGATTTAAAATTTGAAGGGGTTAAAGCCGTGGCAGCAAAGTTTCTGATTTGTAAGAATAGTACTGAAACACTGGCTATATATATATTTCTTTTCCATCACCTTCTTTTTAATGCTTCCAGCACACATTTCATTGGCAGCCTAATTTTTTGCAGAGTCTCTTTACCTCAGGGCTACACCAAGATAGCTGGACAGGCAGAATTATTTCATGCAGAGTCAAAAAAATCAGAAGGTATATATTGGCAAGTGAAGATACTTCTATGTCATGCAGAGGTTGCTCCCAAACTTATGCTGATAAACACTATAAAATGTAAGAGAAGGGTGTTGGTCTTCTCTTTCCTAGAACCAATAGGTGTCACCAAATTCTGCACAAAAATTCTAGAGAAAACAGCTTAAAAACATATAAATAAGAACAGAAAGGATTGCTTTAAAAAGATGATTTCTTTTTCTTTATGGAAAATTGTTCAGACATGTTTTTATAATTTTGAAAGTGAAGCCATCTGTATCAACAGTATGGTGATAGTTTTAAATAGCTCACCTGTATGCACTGAGCAACATAGCTCTGTCTTCCTGGCCACCATCCTAGATTTTTTTAATGTAAAGATGCATTAAAATCATGCCCAGAAGCTGCTTAATTTTCTAATTACTGGTAGTATTCGTGACCCATTCTATGAATCTGCCCCAGCATATGGGGATATAGACTGTCAAGCTCCAAAGTTGATTCTTGTGTGAAGTAGCAGGCTTACCCTAGAGCAGGCAGCTCTGGAAGCATTACACTCAAGATGTTTACATTTTTATACTAAATATGATGCTCCAAGTATTAAAGAAAATTGGAAGTATGAGTTTAGGCATTAGGAACAAAATTAGTACTCTTTTGTCTTGGGTGGCACGAGCCACAGTGACCATTTCAGTGAAAGGTTGTGTATCAAATCTGAATCTATCCAATTTAACTAGCATGCAGAACTTGATTAGTGATCGATTTCCTTGACTGAAAATTAAAATTAAACCAGCAACAGCTTTTTATCCTTGATTTTCTTTTTCCTTCTGACAGGTTACACTCTCTGTAGAGTTCTCTCCTCTGTACTGGTCTCAGAGAAAATGTACTGGTTGTACAGAACCTCTACACTGAAATCTTATCAAAGGCAGAAGGAAATGGTACAATATGAGCATATGCATACTCACAAATTCTGTTAGTGTTGGTATCTTTCCTTGAAAAAAATTCTGAGATTTCAAGGGGCCATGAGTGGATGACAGTTTGTAAAAGCTATTTTTATATCCACTATTGTTATCTCCACTAGCAGTCTTTTACAGACCATAACTTGTCAAAACAATAAATCAAGACCATAACTTACACAAACTCACACTGGTTGGAGACTGCTTCACTGTAGAATAGTGCATTTGCATAAAACATTTCTGCTGCACAATTCAAAATAGTAGATTATACTCAGGCTTTAAAAAAATAGATTATTTTTTCTGGTTGTGAGAGGTTTTATGAATATGTTTATAGGCAGAAATCAGCCATAAAAGACATAGGCTATAAAGCACTGGGAGCTATAGAACAAAAATCATTGTCCAAAGCACTTTCTGAACTTCAGAAAATGATAATAAAATTGTAAAATACTTGTCAGATTTGAAATGCAGTCTTAGCAAAGACTCTCTTTGCACTAACATGTTGTCAAAAGTATGTATTTAAATACTGAAAGTAAGGAGCTGCAGAAAAAGAGTATTTCTGAGAGTATATCAAATTCCAATAAAAGAGCATCCAGATGACAGTTTGCAAAATAATAATGTGATTTCAGGCACGCAATTCAACAGAAAATGACAAGTAACCTTCCAATCTTACACACAACTAGCCACATTAGGGTCATAAATTACATTCAAGGTTGAGAGTCTGTGATGCAAAGGAAAAGAAAAATGTACTGATCACCCAATTTTATCCCTTGAGCATGTCCAAAATTTTACCCAAAAGTACATCCATTAAACATAAGTGGCTCCTATTACTGTGAGAGTCTTGTGATGGTGGAGTAATTCTATTTCTATATTACAAACAGGAAACTCAGTATAGGAACTAAAATGTCAGATGTTACAAAGTTGTTTCTACTTGCTTGAATAGAGCAGTATTTGCAAAACCTGTGTCCTAGTCCTTTGCTAGAGTTACATGACTCTTCATCTTTGTCTCCCTTCAGGGAGGTCTGGAAATCACAGCTCTACACTGAAAGGAACTCTTGGAGAGCAGGGAATGGCTACACACCAAAACACTTCTAACTTCCTCAAATAGATGCTAGGAGTCTTGGCATCCAGTAAATAGCACAACACTTCTTTAACAGGTTAAATTTTCCATCTTGGGTTGCAATTCAATAGCAATGTTGTTAGGTCTCAACTGCACCTTTCTCTCCTTCCTCCATCATAAAGTTACACCATCATAAAACTGCTGCAAGGAGCTCTGCAGTCCCTTCCAAATAGTTTTTTTTTGAGTTATCTGATGTTTTCTTGTCTGGTTAAAAGTACGAGTGGCATGAATGGACAGTGATGCCAGTTTTCAGATCAGGCATGTGATAACATGAATTGATGTAATGTAAGTGCTGCCAGGAAGTAAAGAGCAGTCATCCCCAGCAGGCCTGAGCATATCAAACCTCCACTTTGAACTTCCACAGAGCTTTTAGCTCAGACAGGCTATTAAATCATACAAACTGACATGCTGTATATCACAGTCCATTACAGTAACAAGGTTATCCTATTAGTTTAAGTGGCGATTGCTCTGGTTAGGCAAACTCCACTGGAGACCAGAGTGCCTGCACCATGGAAAGGAACAGCCACAGAGCAGCATGCTCTTATGTCCCAAACCTATGTGTCCTGTAAGGGCATGCTCTGAAACCTCTGCTATGACAGAGGAACAAACCAGCAGGAGATAAGCCAATATGGCCCTTGCCACAAGGCAGATAAACATCTCTGGTCCTCCCTGATTATAGACTAGAAGAAAATGTCGCAAGTGATCTCCAGTTGTGCTGAATGATCACTGATCCTGGGATCAAAACAGTGAGCATCATCATGACATGATCACGATTCCACAATTGCCTGACAATTTCCCACCATGCATCAGAACACCAATTTGAGTTGTTTGCACAACCCCAGAGGCAGCAGAGGAAAAAAGCATGAAGCACTCTTCAGAGTCTATTCAGGTAGTTGTACACAAATAGTAAGACAAAAATTGCTACAGTCACTGTGATGACCTGCAATTGTGACAGATCAGTTGAATGCAATATAAAACTTCTGTTGTTTCTGTGGCACATGAAAAAAGGAAATTAAGGAGTTCACAGATGTAGTGTCTGGATGAGAAGGCAACCTTATTAGGGGAGAAGTCCAGCTTCTGTGCCTATAAGGATTCAATATATCCTGAAAAATAGTCAAATAGATCTTTCAAAAAAATCACTAATCTTAAAAACTACAAGAGATCCATTTATGGAATAGTTGTTAAACTTCCCTATACGCTACAATGAGCATAGAAAAATATCCAATAATTCACATGGGAGCTTTGACTGAAAATACATTTTATATGGCTGTAGTTTGATTCAGCAAAACCTATGGGAAATTTGGCAACCTATATGTGAACCAAACTGATACAATTTGTGGATGAATGCCTCCTGATCCCAGTGCAGTTACAAATTTGTCACACGACTCCCCAGTTGGTGCTAGTACATCATCTGTACCTGAATTTGACACTGGAAGCTTTTGAGAGTGTTTTACAGTCTTAAAGTCAAAAACATCAAGCCAAATCTCGGTGTAAAGCTACTTGTTGTGAACAACTGCAGAGGGCCTGAGAGTGGGTGAGAGTGTACATCAGGAAAAGCTGAGAGCTGCTGCTCCAAGTTCTGTCACAGCAAAGGATGGAGATGCTCCCCCAAGTGGCACTGCCTGTATAGGAACAATAAATCACTACACTCACACCACAAATGGATGAGAAGTTTTCTTCTTCACAAGAGGGATTTTGAACTGGAAGACTGTGTTGAGATAGATGGCATCCAATGGGAGAGCACCTGATCAAAACTGACCACAGTGGAATACAATCAAAAAAAGTTAAAATGCAGGAAAAGATTCATTCCAGAACACTAGCTGAGCTGGCAGTGGAGCTTAGTAAGCTCCGTGATCCTGTCATATCAAGAGCCTACCTGCCAACACTTCATCTGGTCGCGTCAGCTGCAGACACGCTGCTGGTGTCTGCTGCAGCAGTACCTTGATCATGTGCAGATGGAAAGCAAATGTACCATGCAGCTAATATAACAACTGCTCTTAGGTCCTCTGTAGCTTGATCTGGTTTTATGAGCATTATTTCTTAGGCTGATGTGACCTTTTTTGCTTCACACATATACTGTGTTGGCATTTTAAGTGAGGGGAAAAACTCATCAGCACACTTTTTGGATCATGTATACATTATTTGCTGGTGTTTTACTAAAAATGCTGGCAATTTTCCAGTTCATTAGGGATCATCTCAGATCTGACTCTGCTGGCAAGAAATAGAACTATTACGATACCAACAGTAAAATATTTAACCTTAATTAAAAAAAATCCCTACTCCTTATAAAATAGTAGCATAATAATTATGGTGGTGGCTGAAGCAATTTCTAGTTTTAGTGCATGTGTACCTAAAGGAAAACTGTTTGATGTCTTTTATTCCACAGAAGCTGTCTTGGTCAATTAAGATACTGATAGGTAAATGGCTTGCAACATTTACTGTATTTGTTGTAAGTGAGGTTAAAACTTGAGTTAAAAACTTGAGGTCTCAGCAGAGAAAGCCCTAGGAGAGAAGCAGAACTTACTTCAAATTGGAAAATAATTCTTCCCCTAAGCAAAATTCATGCTGGTTATTTAAAACGTATCTATTCCCATTTGCCATTTTAGGCAGAGGGTACTCTTAAGCAAGCATATTGTTCTAGCTCAGCCAGCCTTCAGTCCTGCTGGCATGTGTGGGGAGAGACATGATGGTTCCTTGTGCAATGCTGCTTTTCCAGCAGCATCACTCTGATGCGCATCCTGTTATGGGGAAAACAAAGGAAGTCTCTCACTGATGTGTGAAAGAGCTGAGAAGCCTTTCCACCTGACAACTACTCAGATTACAAGATATTTATAGGCTGCACGGTACTGTATGTTGTTCCTTGAGAAGCCATTTATCTGCCTGTGTCTTATGCTGGCAGGGCAAGGTGGGTATCAACTGCTGCCATGCTGAGTGGAACAGCAGTTCATGCAAAACCACCACATCTATTCTGTACTGCACAAAACCTCGTCTTTCCAGAAAGTTTCCTATGAGAGATTCCTCTTCAGTCCTCTCGTCTTTGTGACAAGATTCTACACGACGCATACTGCAAACAGCAAATGTGAAACGACTGATAGGCAACCCTGTAGCTACACTGGCAACAGAGAAGTTTTACTTATACAAACTTTTGGATGCTGAACCAAATTACACAATGGTTACTTTCAGCAAGTGCCAAGAAACTACAACTGCTCAGAGGACCAAGAAGACTTAGAGCAATTGGAGATCTAGCAGCTCTGGAGTGTTATGTGATTGCACTAGCTGCATCTATGTTGTGGAGTGGTGTAGCAGGACAACTCACCTCTCAGAAGAGCTTATCTGTGTCTTGTTAGCTGGCGAAATAACTCAGGGCCTCTCACCCTTCACAAGAGCTTGCTAATTGGTGAAATAACTCAATCAAGACAGCTTGTCTTGCAGTGACTTTTTTTTTTTGTGCCATGAAAATAATGCTTCCAACTGTCAATAGGTATCTTGCCATGGAAGTGAGATCTGGAAAGATAAGCTGGAATTTCTGACTTACAGTTCACTTTACAAACTATGAAAGCCACACCAAACTTTCACAAAGCAGAAATCTTCTGCATGTTCCCTGGAAATGTGTGGGGCTTTCTCCCCAGAGGTGGGATGCCTACTTTATGGTTACTCTTCCGGGAGCTGAGTGAAAAGACTCTGTATGCTACTGTTATTTTGGTGGTAAATTACATTGACTCCTAATCTATAGGAGTTCTTTGCTAGCTTTAATATAAGTACCTCGATATTGCACACTGTTTTATGTAATGTAATAATTTTCTTTGTTTCATACCATGTAATAAGTAACTCTCTTTAAGGCCTTTTGTCTGTTATCACCTATCTGTTCAATAAATAACTAATTTTATAATAAATCTGATCTGCCATCCTTAGAATTTGCAGGCTGGAGTGATTTTAGGTGCAGGCCATACTAAATTTAAATTGCTGCCAAAAATCTGAGGCTACAGCAGGGCTTGCCTGAATCTCCCACCCATCAGTAACAAGTGGTCACATTGGCACCTGACGTAAAGTACTTCATCAGCACTTCGGCTAATGCAAGATGAAGGCCTGGATGGAGATAAGTAAAAAGAAACAAGTAGGATAATGAAAATGAGCCCACAAATGTCGCAGTTATCTACCCCTCCCGGCTGGTCATTCTCTGGATATTAGGGTCAGAGACCAAGTTCTTCTGTTGCTACTGTTTCCAGGTTTTGCTTTGGGAAGGGGAGCATGCTGAGGTTTCAAACTGCCAGAGGCTACAGTGTGGAGTTTCAGCCGGGGCTAATGAGTGTCAGAGCCTGCTACACTGGCAGCCCTGCTCGGATGTGCCTGTGTGAGAGATCTGGAGATTTTCCCACACTAGAACCATGTCTGTCTGTCTGTCCTTTCTCTCAGGATAAAGGTTAGTTCAAGCTGATCCTTACATGAGAATAATTATAAGAAAAGATAAAAAAAGGATGTACCTTTGTGAAAAGAAGATAATTTCTGTGAGTGAGCTGATCTTTACAATACTGGGATCAGAGGCTGTCTTATCTAAAACTATTTACAAATCATCTTAACAATGTTCAGGTTTGACAGCTCTGTGTTTAAGTTACAGCACAGTATATACAGCAGCCATATAAGCAGTTATAAAACAAAGCTGGGTGTAATGTGGACTCAACTGCCAATGCATATATTGCATCAACCCCTAGCAAATAAAACATTAAATGATGTTTCTGTGAAATAAACAGAATACCTGTCATTGCAATCACTTCTTCTCTGATGCCAATACTTAACTACAAGTATGTGCCTGTCTCTTATGTACAGTCACTGAGCCAGGTTGTGTTTCCGGGCACAGCTTGTAAATTTTGCAAATTGTTGCCTTGTTCTTTATCCTAGTTTTCAGGTTTTATAAACCTGTATGAAAGCTGTTTTCTTCTATCACCTTTCATTAGCAGAAAGCGGCCTACATGGAAATGTCTGGGCTTGGATTCCGCTACAGTTACATTTTTTGCTTGCCCTTCTTCATGTTCCCACTCTCCCCTTTATCACTACTTACTCAAAGGGGTCGCTGGGATCAGCTCTCTGGAGCTCTGGAGGAATCGGTATTCTTTTGTAGTACATTTCCCAGTCAAAAGCTCCTCGCATGGCATCCCCCGCCTGTGCCTCGTAGCCAAAGTGATTGTGGTCAATGACATCGATCATAGGACACACGATGGTTTTGTGGTTAAGTGCAATCTGGTCTGAAAAATGAAAGTAGAGAATAGGAAACGGCATGTCTAGTCAAGCCATCTATCATATTACTGCAAAGTGAATCCCGCAGGTTTCTGATGTTAGAAGATTGTTTGCTTTGTGCCCCATGGCCCCCCAATAATTTCATTTTTCAAATCTATATCAAACCTTTATTTAAGGTAGAATTAATGCAGTTGGGAAATTATTAGAAGTATTTATGGTTCTTTAAAGGGAAGCACATCCCTGTGAGACCTACAGGAGTCAGTTATCTGTATCTCTCTCACATTTCCGCTCTGAGCTGTCCCCAATCTGTCAGCTATGGAAAAGCCAGCAAGCAAATGGTAAAAATACTCCTTCATCTGTGGGGAGTGTGTATGGGAGGATCCTGCAAGAGAGGTTTATTCCTAAATGTGAATCTCGGCCCTTGCAACCATTCAGTCACTGTTCCTGCGGCTGTAGTGTGCATCAGCTTTGAAATCAAATGCTCCAAATTAAAGGCAAACTCCAACACAAAGAGCAAACAGAGCTTGTGTTCTTTTTTTTTTTTGTACCAATCTTTGAGTTATAAAGAAGGCTTCACAGTATTATTCTTACCTGCTTTCTAAGGAAAGGAGTTTAGTTCTGCTTTTTTTTTAAAAAAAAAAAAATTAGAACTGTGAGACTAAATCAAATTCCCATCTCTACCAGAAGCTCAGCTGGGCCTGAGTCTGCTTTGGTGAATCTTACTGCTTAATCCTATAGAGCTCCTCTGGAAAGAAAGACAAGTGAAGAAGATAGGTAAACATCAGGAACTAGGCAGAAGTATAACTTTGAAATGAGGAAGCACAAAGAAAACCTATAGCTGTGTTGACATGAAAGGACAGTAAAAAACTACCTATGAACCCTTGAAAAAACCCCTAAAATCTTAAAATTCTAAGTATAATAAAGCTTTTTTTCCTCTGAATGGCAGCATGGCAGCTTAGATAGTTTACATTATTTAGTACATTTTAGGGCCTATGTGGATTTTTTTATTTTTTTTATTTATTTTTTTTTTAGATTTCACTGATGCTTGATAATACCCTAAAAATAATCAGAATAATCAGAGGGCTGAGTGTGGATTGAACACTTAGAGAGGAAGGCATATAATACTGGTATAATACAGATTTTTCTTCTATGCTTCTGAGGGACTGGAGTTGAGAAAAAAGATTATTTTCACAAAACATCTGGTCTTCATATTTATTCTCAGAAGTTTAAGTTTAGAAACACTGTTCAAATCAGGGATCAATGCTGCTAGTGAGAAATTACTGTGACTGGAAGTTCAGCACGTTTTTACATCCTTATCCTTTAATAGTGAAATAAATTTAAAACACAGGTCCTCACAAAATTCTAGGAAAATCATCTCAGAGATAATGGCTGCATTACTGTTGCTATTACCAAATATAATTACATTTACTGGCACACTGTATAGTGTTATCTGTGATCATTATATAAAGTAACTTCTACATAATCTCTTTCCTGTGATGGCCCTCCTAATAGTTATAGGGCTTCTAACAATCTGCCTCTGACCCCCCCGCTTCTAAATTGATTGGAGTAGAGAAACCAAATGGGATTGATTTTCTGGAGCAGGTCAAAGGTAGACTCATAATGCTTTACCACCCTTCTTTTCATCTTTAAAAGCTGCTGTCTTTAAATACACTGAAGGATTTCAGGTCTCCAAGAGACACTTGGGGGAAATTCATTTGAGCAATGCTCAAGCTCAATCCCAATCTTCATTTCTGCAACTCTCAGGAATTCTGCAAGTATGATGATGCTTACCTGCCTGTTTCAGTGCTTCTTCAGAACTTAGTTCTCAGCCTCCAAAATATTTTAGAGATAGGAAACCAAAGGAAAATCTTGACTTTTGATGAAACCAGGGTGTTTGTAGTTGCGCACACCAAAAGAAAATGTAACCGAACTTGCAGCCTCAATGTTTCCTTCAGTACATTTAAAATAATGAATTTTACATACATAGTACTTAGGCTTAAATGTAGGCCATGTATGAATTTAGGAAACAAAAAGAAAAGGCTATAGAGCTAACTTACTTTTCACAAGTGTGGTGGTATCACAGACTTAGATATGCAAACATGCTGCTCCCTTTGTCAGCCACTGCTCTTTCCTCCACCTGTTCCTAATGCCAGACACTGAAAGTCACAGCTGAAATGCTTTACAGTTTCTCTCTCATTGCCTTTACTCTTCATCCCCTTATCCATGCATTATTTTACTGCATATATGCTTCAGTAAAAGGCAAGAGCAACAGATAAGCATCACTGTACAGGCAAAAATCTTGTAGATTTGAGAGAAGGCCTAGGAGCAAGAGGGGACATTGCTCAGAGCTTTCTCCCAAGAAATTTTAACCAATACATACATATATATTTGAATTCAGCACTTTTAGGATGAAGCAGAGTAAGCATATACGGCAATAAACAGAAGTTTTCTCAGAAATACTGATTTTATTTCCATGAGAAACAGGTACCCTTATAATTTCAAGCATGTGTTTCAAACTGGGCTGGATAAAGTAACAATGCCAAATTGCCAATAGTTTTACTTTTGCAATTTTTCAATGCAAATATTTTTATTGTTGTACTTAAGTATGTTACTACAGACAGTGACAACATTTGAGTGACTCAGCAACTGAGTTGCCTCAGTTTCTCCACTGTCAAGCAATACATCAAATACGTGAAGATGGATAACTAGCAGGTGTTTTGATAACTTGCTAAGCATAATCCGAACATCATATATTTTTAATTCTTAGTCAGGAAAGGAATCTGTTTTAACAAACCTAGTTCTGGTAGCCTATGTCACTACTGATCTACTGTCCATCTCTCCTCTTACTGCTCCTGCAGCAACATCAGCAGAAGGAAGTATGTGCCTGCACCTTTCTGGTTTGCCACTCAAGTTTCTTACCTGCAATAACTGTGTAACCATGACTTCACACTGCACTAAACTGTCAACTGCTGGAGTCCAAGCCACATCTCTCCTGCTGAGGAGTGACAACAAACAGCCCTGTTTGCCAACCTTTTTACATCACTACAGCTGCTGACTCAGTAAGCATTAGTCAAAACTCTCTAGTATTTCAGACTGTCTAACCTAAGCTTAAGAGCCCATTTGAGTAAAGAAATAAACTAAATAAATCTTAAAGAAAATAAAGGCATTTTACACCCATTTTTAAGAAAACAAAACAAAGGACTGTAACTGAAAACAACTGTGGCTTGGCTCCACAAAGCCATTCAGATACCCTAAAAGTACTGAAATAACTCAGTCTTCCTCTGGTCTAAAAGCTGATAGTTAATTTTGAAAAGATAAGTTAGATACTTAAATAGCTCTGAGAACCATCTTCAAGTGATTGCTCTTGGTTCCTCAACTCCCTTTCCAATCTCTCACTTTCGAGGTCTCATTTGGAGCTCTGGTTTGGAACAGTTTCCACTGTTCAGTCTCAGCAAAGACTGCCAGTCCAGAGCAGGGCTGAACTGTGTACTTGCTAAGGATTTTTCACTACACAGGCCAGATACAATCAGAGCTAAAACAGGGAAGCTTCAAAGCAATAAACACTCAACATGTCCTCTGTTGTGGTTTCCCTGAATGACTTTCAGTCACATTCAGTGCTGAGTAAATCACAAATATAACTTCAGATAAACACTTGAAAACATGCATATTATTAGCAGCCAGGTGTCATCTGATTTCAGTATAGTAAATATTTGCCATCTGAAGTTTGTAAGAAAATTCTCTCATTCCTTTAGAAAAACAAGGCACAGGGAAAATATGCTAGATGTGTGTTAATTTTCTATTTGTCTATGTAATGCTCTCCTTTTTCTTTCAAAGTAAAACAGATTTGATTCAGTATTCCTCAAGACTCATTTCAAGGTCCTCTGGCTGGCTGGTTGGTTATCTAGAGGTATTCTACTATATGTGGAATGAGAAAGATCTCATTCCTCTTGAGAACTGAGGGGCGCTGATGCAGTTGCTCTCATCTTTCCAGTTTTCTGGTTTGAGGCTGAGGGTTCAATACCCAACTGCAATCTGGCTGGAATTACGAATCCTTTGTTGCCATTCTGTTTATTTTTGGTTTTTACCGGGTGAAATCTAGCTAGATGTATGGAACCAATTATCTTGTGAGGTCACACAGGCTAGGGGATCAGGCCCAGCCTGGGTGAGTTTATCAGAGTCTGGTCCTGCCTAACATGATCATCTATAAGCAGGTAACCTGCTTAGTGGATGTGGGGAAAGGCTGTGGGTACTGTCTACCTGGACTTCAGTAAAGCTTTTGATACTGTCTCTCACAGCATTCTTCTGGAGAAGCTGGCAGCTTAGAAAGGTGCACTCTTCACTGGATAAAGAAGTGGCTAGATGGCCAGCCCAGAGAGTCATGGTGAATGAAGTTAAATCCAGCTGGTGGAAGATTGGAAGTGTTGCTCCCCAGGGAATCAGCACTGGGGCCAGTACTTTTTAACATCTTTACTGATGATCTAGACAAGGACATCAAGTGCACCCTCAGTCAGGTCACAGATGACACCAAGTTGGATGGGAGTGTCAATCTGCTGGAGGGCAGGAAGGCTCTACAGAGGGATTTGGACAAGCTGGATCAAGAACGGAGCTCCTTGAGTCATAACAACCCCATGCAGCACTACAGGCCTACAGATGCACATCTGGGAAGCTGCCCAGAGGAAAAGAACCTGGAATTGCTGGTTGACAGCATGTGAACATGAGCCAGCTGTGCCCAGGTGGCCAAGAAGGCCAGTGGTGTCCTGGCCTGAATCAGCAATAGTGTGGCCAGCAGGAGCAGGGTAGGCATTGTCTCGCTGTACTCCACACTTGTGAGGCTGCAAATCCTGTGATCACTTCTGGGGACCTCAAGAGATGAAGGACATGGAGGGGTGGGAGCAAGTTCAGACAAGGACAACGGAGCTGGTGAAGGGTCTGGAGCTCAAGTCCTGTGAGGAGCAGCTGAGGGAGCTGGGGTTGTTCATCCTGGACATAAAGAGGCTCATGGGAGACCTTATTGGTCTGCTTGAAAGAAGGTTGTGGTGAAGCGGGGGCTGATCTCTTCTAGGGTTAGGACAAGGGGAACAGGCCTCGACTTGGATTTCTCTCTGCTCCTTTATGACTTTTGTGCTTTACATGAAGACCTGGAGGTTATCTTTAAAAATGCAGATGTTGTGATTGAGGGCAACCACTTTATGCATGATTTTATATGTAGGATAAAAATTTGGAATTTTGTGCATTATCTTACTACTGATCAGAAGAGAAACTAATTAATAGTATTTTTCTTGATCTCTACTGATAGCTCATTAGAAGAACAGCACATGTTGCTGCAAATGCTTTATCAGCTTACTGTGTGGCCCAAGAGTCCTAACAACAGAATTAAAGGAACAATAACCATTAATTAGCAAAACCATAACCTTCTGAGTACTTACAACAGACTTTTTTAATGAATACAAATTTCTTTATTAGGCAACTCAGAAATTTTCTTTGGTTATGGTAGCAAAAAGCACACACTTTGCAAAGCATATATACTTTGCATGTAGTCAGGTGTATAGAAAAGAGAACATTGTTTCCTGGAGTGAAATCCTAGACTACAACAATTGATTCCTTCCATTCCTTTAACTAATGGAGCTTTGCTGGCTGCAGCTGGAATCCAGCAAAGCAGTCAATAGCAAATCATTCTTTCTGAGCTTCCTGTTGTGAATGCTATTGCTATTGGATTTAACACTGAGGCCTTGGATATATTTACAGCAAAAACTGTTTTAATGCAATGTGGAAAACTAGAAAGCAGTACAATACCTTCATAACAAACCTTTTCAGGTGTATAGTAAGGACATTGCATTATACTAGACATAGCATATCTAGTATAATAGTAGTGAATAGTGAATAGTACTGTATTTAGTAGTAGTAGTAATAAAATAAATTGTAACTTATAAGCAAAAGCAATAGTGCAAGATGTTACAAATTCTTTAGTGTCAGGAAACAAAATGCTGCTGCTCACATTTCTCGGAGTTCTCTCCCATACTGACACTTCAGACGGATCAGAACTGCAGCAGAACTCCAAACACTTTGATACAGTGTATGTCCTGCTTACTGTGGGACATAGCTTCCAGTTGTTGGCTGTATGTTCTGATTTTAACATCTGAGGAATGCTCATGCACTTACTAAGCAAGGGTGGCAGCCAATTCACGTTGACTTCGCAGTGGGAATCCAGAAATGTCAAGACTTCTCCTCTAGCCAGCGAGGCTCCCAGCAGTCTGGTCCGAATGAGCCCTTCTCGTTTCTTGGTGCGCACAATCCTCACCTTGGCAAAACGGACCATGTATTCCTCCAGCTTCTCTTTTAAATGCTCTAGAAAGAAGGGCAAAGAAGTGTCAGTAGTGCCAGGTCTGGAGGAGCCAACAGAAGGACAGGCTGGTGTACAACCTGCAAGCTGCTTATCTACTTCCATCCCTGGTCATTCCAAGTCCTCCAAACTCTGCCACAAATCCTCCTGAGATGGTTCAGAAAGTGCAAATATTCTCTGTTTTATCACAAAGAGGAAGACACTGACACTCTGCTGCAGTTGCTACTGGCAACCTGCCATCCACAATATAATGGCCAAAAAAGCCGCAGGATATTCATCCATTCTCTGGTTCCTGCAGCCCAGGGCCATATAAACATTCCGGTGGGTCATTTTATAAACAGTGTCCTTTCCCAGTCAGTTTCCTACACTAACTTATTATGAAGAACTATGCATGGAAATAAATTTAAAAAATAAAACTAGCACAATGAGGTTGTTTTTATAATGTGAAGGGAAACAGACATGAAGAAAGATCTTAATAGTTAGATACCAGCATGAAGCACACAGACAGCTGACTTCCTAATAAAATTAGGCTGCAAATGTAGAGTAGTTGATAGGTTCTCTGATCTGAAAAATCTGGTTCTGTTTGTATCACAAAATATCATCTTTGGGAACATCTTTTTTCTGACAAGAAACGCACACTAAGAATCATTAAAAAACCCAACAACAAAAAAACACTCTAGAGTTTTGCCTTTTCCTAAATACATCTAAAACACAAATCCTGATCTTTTGTCTTTGCTACAACACCTCAACTTTCCACTCATTACTTTGGAAAATTATTATAATGTCATTCATCAGGGGAAAAGGGAGAGAAAAGCTTAGTCTCTCATAATTAAAAACATTGATAAGCTACATTTAGTGATGCTAAGGATTCCAAGCTAACTCTCACAGAAATGGCTTTGTCAGGTTATGCTTGTTTCTGATATCAGCTACTAATTCTTTGGACTTTTATGGACAACACAGGACTTGTTCCTGTTCTTGCGTCATTACAAAAATTTCAATAAGTTTGCTGTAGACTAGCCAGAAGGATTTCCATTTAGCAGTATCCTGGAGTATATAATGCCGACACACAAATTTAAGGCAATGAGCAAACAAGTCACAGCGCAGACAATACAGGCTCTTGTGTAAAAATAAAATTAAGCTCCAGTGAAATAGAGCTCCTCCACATGTTTCTTTTCATCTTGTTTTTTTCCTAGCTGACAAACACATATGACATTGCAAAACTAGCTGCAGATAAGGAAGAAGTAGAACACCGATATACATTTAGTGGAAGAGTACTACATGGGATGGTCCTCCATACTGAGGAATCCTGATGCACGCTGGCACAGAAGAGGGACTGGGAACATCACACTGCAATGATTACAGAACATGTTGGGGCTTCTGGGAGGAGAAACTCAACACTCTGGAGACATCCTGAGTCAAGAGAGAGGTTTGTGCTCATAGTACTGCCTGGGAGAAGTATTAGGCCAAGTGAGGAAAGCCAAGCCTGAGACAAAACTGAAAAATTCCTAAATAAGAAGTAAAGAAGTATCCCTTTTTCCATCCCGTTTCACTATTTACATACTCAATAAAATCCCAAGAGTAACAATGTCAAGAGAAGTTCTGTGTCTAGAATGGTGGGTTTTGTATGACCAGTCATATTCACAGGACTCTGTGTAGCCTGTGTGCTACTCTGACTCATTTTAGCCACCAGCTACAATTCAGTTTTGTGACTGAACTGAGGTTTCTTCAAGCCCTGGATCATTTTGTGCCCACAGGCAAGACTGTTTGAAGTGTATATTTACTGGACTGGTTTTTGTTTTTATGAGCTCCATTGAGACTATTCCCATAGCGCAGGAATATAGAAGAAGGGAAATAGACCTTAAAAACAAAGATACAAAGACCTTGCAGGTAATATAAGAAAGTCTGTTAGGGCTGTCAGTCTGGATTTTTTTCCATATAGTAAATTGTATCATCTAATAGCCATGAAAAATGAAGAAGCTCCAAAGTGACAGGTTATTACATATTTCCAAAGCAAATCAAATCCAATCAGTTAGGTACCATAGGTTCTGTTAGTCCTCAGACACCACAAATTAACTGCAGTTCTCGAAGGTCACCTAACCCTTCTCCTTTTCCATCCACAAGTCTCCAGCCTGTTTGCACTGAATAGTGCATAGGGAACCAGCACCACAAGCAAGACCACACTGCTGCACATCGTTCAGACAAGCATTAAAAAGAATTCGGTTGCTCAGCCAGAACACACCTCTCCAACTCTAGAAGCAATCACTAAATGCCTTGGCTATACTACAAATCCCCTATCATCACCTGCCAACCCTCAGAGAAGGGCTCACTGATGAGAATCTAGTTGACCAGAGGAGTTGACCAGCTACTACATAGCTCTAATTTTCATTATGCATCAGACACAATTGCGTTACTCTTCCCTGTTTCTAGGCAGTTTCCCTTTTTGTAGGTGAAGGCAGCTACCAAGAAAACACCTAAACACTCTGATGGAGAGAAGTAGGAGCCTTAGTTGGACAATCCAAATTGTTTGTGGTGTTGGTAGGCTCTCTGGTGCCTGTAGGCACACGTGAGTTGGGCCTTCACTAGCTGGGTGTCACAATGGTTAGGGTAAGGCCCTCACAGCAGACAATTTGAATATGGCCACCACTGATGTTTAAATGAACAATACAAATGCACCCTTTTCATGCATTCTGATTGTTACCACTTGTCTTGAGCCAAATTAATTCACTGAAATTCAGATTCATACAAAGGAATTAACTTCATTCCTTCCACATCTTTCAATGAGCAAATTTTGAAAGCTGAGTGCCTATCTTCTCAGGAAAACACTTCAGGGAGACAGGATGTAAACCATCAAATTATGATACATTCTTTTCTGTTCTTATATCAATTGCTAAATTACAATAGAGTTGAATAATATGATTTGATTGTCATTAGTTGTATTGGAGCTTGAAATCTATTAAATCAATGGTAGTTCATACTGTTCTTTCATCGCTTCAGATTCCTTGCAAACTCAGGAAAAAGGTCTCTCAAATTTTAAATCTTTTATTTTCTTTGGCAAGGATAATATCTGAAATTCTGTGGAACAAACAAAAGCTCTGTACCATCTTCCTCCCTCTCTCTCAGATAGGTCTTCACACATTTTAGACAGCATGTCACCTGATTTGTGAAGAACTACATTAAAACATCTTGCACATCTTTTGCTGTCAGAATTACATATCCCAGAATTATTTTCATCTACTCAATTAGGCCCATGACTGAATGATTTTTTTATTTTCTCCTTGTTGCTTAAGGAACAAGGACCCAAAAAGCAGAAATACAAATAAAATTTGCACATATTGTATACACAGAATTCAAAATGCATCCTCATTTAGACATATCTGGAAGTAGTAAGGAAGAAAACAAAAGTAATAACTCATGGACTTTATATAGCTTAGTTAGATAAGTGAGACTTGTACATACAAATGAAAGTATATCCATTACCAGAGATACATAAAGTATCTAAATTTTATAAGCCAATTACATGTTAGTAATATCCTAGCAGTAAGTCATGGCATACCCAAATAGAGGCCTGCAACAAAACCTACTGTATCTTTAGTTCTGAGGTATGGCAAGGAAGATGGTCTGGGAATTCATTTGGGAAAAAATTCTCAATAATTACAAATAAATGTAAAATCTTCCCAAAATATTTAAGTTCAATGACCAACTGCAATATGGCTGTGAGAATGAAAATACCTGCAGGTAAAGGAAACAAATTCCCTTCTGGATACATAAGTAATGATTTTTTAAACTTAAATCATTAAAAAAGTGCTCTCAAACTGTAATTTGTCCTGCAATGTCTTGTGGCACTACCTGTTTCAAATTTTACCAACCTCTAAAAGAAAAAAAAAAAACACCACAGAGTAACAGCCAGAGATAGTAGAATGGTAGTAGTTTTAAAGAAAACAGTAGTATTTTTTACTATTTATATAAATAGTAAAAATATGTCTTCCATTTTGAACCACATTTTTGATTAACCAATAGTCTCAGTGTTTGTGATTACTAACAAGTTTAGATTTTTAAAATCTTGTTTTTGCTAAACCTATTAGAATAAACCTCCCCTTTTCACAGAACTCCATACGTCTCCCTCACAGAAGAGAACACCAAATATTTTATTTCCTATACTACAACTGCATTTTCTCACAGATCCCAACTATTTTGTTGCTAATAGTATCTCCAGAAGAAGCATCACAAACAAATCCTGTATGCTACACATACACATTTACGACTAAGCAAACTCAAGTGCACAAGTAAACATGCATGAATCAATGTCAACACTAAACTGTAATTCTAGAGAAATTATTTGAAAGAAATTATAATGCAGTACATAAAATAGAAAGCAACCTGTAATAAAAAAAACCATTCAAATGTCCAGAGGACAGCACATTCTCCCTGTTCATTACCAAAGGAAACCATTTGAACAGATTTGCCATGACAATAGAACAGAGAGGTAGGATGGTTTAATTTATACTCTGTAGTATTATATAAATTCCACCTTCATAGTTGGGCATGAGAGACAAGCCAGTATTTAAATTCTACAGTAAGCTATAAATGGTACTTTTTGCATATAAAGAAGCCAAAGCCCCTTTCATGAGATATGGGGAGCAAATATCTAATTAGTAATTTAAAAGAAAATACATCATACTTTTCTTTACAGCGCTGATCAAATGAATCCTGAATCATAAGTTTGACACGTGCCAGGCATCTGCTAGGGCAAGAGCTGGCACAAGCAGTGACAAATAAAGAATAATGCATGGGCAGGCTGTTTCCAGGCTGTCACTGCTCTGACAAGTGATGATAAAGGGAAGCATTATGTCTCTTCTAGTGACAGCCTGTAAACAAATTCTCCATTGTAATTGTCCTGTATGGGCCTCCTCTGTCTTCATTTAAAGTCTGGTGAAGTTTTTCTAAAATAATAGCAGGGACACAATTGCTTGGTCATAATAATTAAAGATCTACTCAAGCAGAGTACCCATTTACTTAATTTGGTGCCCAGAAATAAATTGGAAACCAGGGTTCTGTCTTTGTCAGGAGAAAAATCACATAGTAGTAAAAAGCAGAACTGAAATTCTTCTCTTGTGTTGGGATGCATAGAGAGATATTTCATGATCACATTAGTAGCCAGGTTACCATGTGACAAGAAATGTTCCTTGAGGGTTATTGAGAATGCAGAATGGGGGACTTAAAAGATTATGTGAAGCTAGAGCTGGTCTTCAGGATGTGCTTGACTGCAGTAGGGATCATGAGAAAGGAAGCAAAATACAAAGGAAAATAAAGTGTTTTGTTAAGCCCTAGTTCTGTCCAGCCAGGCAAGTCCACCCCAAATCTTTGCCTGCAACAGAGCCCTTCTCCACATCTGTAGCACCTCAAATTTCTGCTCAAAAATACTAACAATTTCTGTTAAGGATTACTGACCAGCAAATTATCAAATAATTAAGAGCAGCAACAGGGTCTGCTAAATGCCTGGATAAACAATTTGAACTAAATCTGTTTATTTCTAACCTGAATTGACTGAGAGGTATAAAATTCCATGCTCTGCCATTCCCAACATGAACCATATGAAAATAGTCCAAAAATAACATACAGTAATAGAAAAAGTTTATTGGCCTCTCCTGTTATCTCAGCACAGGCATATGAGAGGAGGCAATGGGGCCAAAACTACAGCAATCTGTGGCCTTAGGTCAGTAAAACAATACACAAACAACTATTTCTCTTGGTGAAAATTAAAGCAGTAAAATGGCTATTTTGCCTTGCAACAGCCACAAGGCCAGCTTGTTTGAGGCCAGCTCAAGAAGAATTTTCTCTTTTTTACTCTCTAACCAGCAAAAAAGAGCTTTGTGCCAATATGCACAGACAAACCAAAATACACTTATGCACCCTCCATCGCTCTCTTAGTGAGAAGAACCTCCATCACCTTATTATGTCCCTTCCTGCAAGATGGGATTATCTTCCCAGGTAAAATTAGCAAGGATAGCCTCCTTTCATGTCCTGAAGCCTTGAGCATACCTTTTTCCCAGAACAGTTTAATCTTTTGATGACTGACTTAAGCTTGACAGAAATACATAAAGGAAACTGAGTGGTCATTGATTATCCAGTTATTCCTTGTTTTCTGTTGCAATTGACAAAAGAGCCCTCTCTCCAGTGCATTGCCATTCTTTTTACTTTCACTGCCTGTATGTCTGCTACCATAAAAGCAATCAGTCTGAATAGAGAATACAAGGTGAACCTATGATTTTGGGTACCCCATCATACGCCTTTCTTCTAGTTTCTCTTTAAGTTTCTTATTTGCAGAATGTTGACTGGAAGTGCTGGTTAAACACAGAGTGGTTGCACAGTCTATACCAGGTCAGCTGCCACTTTTCATAGCCAAGTCCAAGTCTACAAGAAGGACAAGTCCCCTGGTTACAACTCTGGGTAAACTAATCCACTGCTGCACTACCCCTCTTGTGAATCAAAAGTCTTTTGTAAAGTCCAAACTGAATCTTCCAAACTACATCCTGGGGTTGTTGTCTCTTATTATACCATCTGCCAGTATCAGGAGGAATTTAGTTTTGTCATCTCTGCAATTCCCGTTCAAGTTACTGTGGGCAGACGTTAGATCACCATTTAGCTGCTGCTTTGCCAGACCAAACAAGCCCAGGTTTGTCAGCCCCTTCTCAAAGGTCACATACTTTTGGCCCATGACATTCCCGCCAGTCCTCAGCTACACTGACTCCAGCTGTAGTCCTTGAATTGCAGAGCCCAAAATTGGATGCAGAATTACAGCTCTGTGCCGAACCAACGTTGTAAACAGCATAATTTAATTTTATCTGCTTACTCTTGTTCCAGCATAGTCCAATCCAGATTGCTGTCCTGTTGATATAAGGATACCCTGTCTCCTATTCACTTGGCTTCCACTATGACCTTTGCAGGTCCTTCTATCACACCAGCTAGCCAGTTTGCATCTTTACTGGTACATGGAGTTATTCACCTAGGGGGAGAATATATCACTCCTTTTTGAATTTAATGAGATTTCTTTTACCCAATCCTTGGGCTTCCTATATTATTTGATGTGTCAATCACTTTCCATTTTTGTATCACACATTTGCTGAGGGCCCACTGTCTCATCATGGAAGTTATCAGTGACTAACACTGTCCTCAGTATTTACTTAAGCTATTTTGCCAATTAGTCCTGACTGATGAAATCTGGAGGAAGGATGGGGACCTTTTCTGCAAAACAGATTTTAGCATCTGATCTGAGCCATTCCAGACAACAAGAAGCTCCAGAAGCAGACAGGTACCGTGGAAACTATTTGGTATGGTAAGTTCTGATAAAGACTGATAAATAAGAGAAAAATTCATAGCTACTTAATAGCAATTGGCTAAGAGCCATCTTATTTTAGCACTAGATAACCCATTCTTTCAAAACAGTTTTGAACACCAAAGACTAAGATCACTTGAGATCACCTTGTACTTATTGCTGATCTGGAAGGAGCACTGCTTACAGAGACACTTGTGCTAAACACTGGGAAACTTGTTTTGGGCTGTGATGTTTGGGTTAACTGGCTTGAGTCAAGCTAAAATGCAATCTCTTTTTCCTGACATTAATAATGAGTCAAGCTAAAATGCAGGTGTTCTTTTTTTTTTTCTGATGTTAATAATGACTCATGCTCCTTGCATGATATACTACAAGGCTGTGGAGAGTATCCTGAATGTGCAATAGTTCTGTTCATTCCTTGCACTCCAGTGAATATGAACACCCAGATAGCACTCTCATTTTGATGTTCAATTTCAACTACAGCCTGTTAAAGTTGAAAGAATCTCCAAACTCCATAGTAAATGCACATTCTTTGCCACAACCTGAAAAGGTCAGCATTACTAAGTGCAAGAGGCTGAACAGAGCAGATGAATACAGCTTTATTTCATTCAAGATAGACTTAAGGTAAACTTCTCTGAACAAATCTGTTTTGTTGTGCATGGGCTTTCATATAATCATGAAAGGAGTGATGGGGACTGCAGAATCTGTGAAGCAAGCTGGATTTGCTGAGACTTCTCCAATATAGCTCCATTCAATAGAGACATGCAGAGATCCTGGTACCTCTTTGTTCCACTTCCCTGAACCCAGATAATTATGACTTACCAGTCATCCTGTCACCAGCAGAGAAGTGCTTTTGTCAACAAGCTGAGTGTTCAGGTAATTGAACACTTAGGTATTAGGTGTGGTGACTACTTACACAGATGTCACTGAAGCATCATTAAACTCTTGAGGAACTTTTTCATTCTAGATTTTTGAACAGGAAAAGGAGTGAAACACTTCGTTTTTAGGTTGCAGTAATGCAGCACAGTAAGTCAAATCACCTCATAAGCAGCTAGGAGCTGGCTTGATAGTTTGCTGGTACTACTGACACAGCTCCAAGTTTTCCTTCCTTATAAAGAAACAGTGAAAGATTTTTAAATGGATTTATTCCAACTGCCAGTTTTATGAGGCAGTTCTTGAAACTTTCAATGGCATTGTAGTATGGTGGCATGTCTTTCCTACAGCTGATAGCAGACTCCTTGATTTGCAGAACATTTTTCTCCCTGGAATAGCTTTACCACACAAGCAGCACAGCTGATGGAGCAAACTTCAACCAAACTGGGAAGAACTTCTTCCCATATCATCTTGGTAGCCCTGAACTTCTTGTGGCCCATACAAGTGTGGTCAGGGACACACTGCTCACCCAGGGGATGAGAAGGAAGGCAGAGGAGGTTACAAAAGCTTTTTAAATGGACATTTTTTTTAAAACGGAGACTTTATTGTGGATGCGCAGAGTTGATTTGGCACTTTCTTACACCCCTAATTCAATGAATGCTATTGTTGCTACACCTTGAACAAGAATTTGGACAACTGGATTACCTACCAGGGAAACTATTTCAGTATACAGTAAGATAATGCAGAAATGTACAGCTGCTTTTATAGGTCATTCTCTGAACAAGATTACATAGCACAGACTTGTCAAAAAGTGACCTTGCTGCATTAAAATTTGATTATTTTTAACAGTTCTGTTTACTACAGAGGTATTTATACAGTAACTCATCCCCAGGGGAAGTCTATTGTGAGGTTTCCTCCAGGTTGCAAGGGCAATTAGAAGGTTATTTGGAATTGAATCCATGAAAGAGAAACTTTCCTTGAGATCAATACATTACTCACAAATACTATCCTCTTTCACAGTCACAATTTTGCATCCTGACAATATTGATTCTTAAAAATTGCAAATGATGACCTGTCAAGCAGCACTTCCTTTTGTAATGTATTTTTACTGCAGTCTTGCAGATTTTTAGACCTGTTTTTAGTCTGACATTTTCTGTTTTGCCTGACGCTTTGACATACTTCTAGTTCTTCCTCCAAAATATATCGCTGACTTTTACAATAGGTGGTGTCTCCAGAGAATAGTTTTCTCTCATTCTGTTCTTTTTAACCTCTCAAATGCCAAGGACAGATTGTATTGGAGAACTAGTAAAACACCACTGTGAGGATGGCACTGACCTTATTTTTTGCAGAGGACCATAACACTGGTCCTTGGGAGGACTAGAAATAGGAGTCACAGAACACATGTAATTACTTTTTAAGCAGCATCATGTTCTGGTACAGCTCCCTACATTAAACACTTATTTCCCAGAGTAATTCTACTGACACTCTAATGTGTTGCAAACCTTAGGCTAACCTAAAGGTATTGGAATATGGCCATCTACGCACAGAATCTTTGAATAACCCCCTGACTAACTGAAAGTGCTATATTTCTGTAGTTCTTTTCCATTCTATGTGCTAACCATCACAGGTTGGTCAGGTCCAAAACAGAGCTTGAATTTAGTCCTTTTCCTCAAGAATTCAGTGAGGTTTTTTTCCCCTAGTGCACAGAATTTTTGATGTAAATAAGAGAAGCACTTGAAATATACTTTGAAACTCAGGTTTCAGAACACAAAAGAGATCATGGGCAATACTTTATTTATCATCTCTGATATTTGATAATATATCAAGAAGTTGATCTTGTCTTCCAACTGTTGTATCAATATTTTTCTTTCTAAAAATGCCCTCTCTGACAGAGGAACTGGAGTTCTGAGGTATCAAATCTTTCCTGTGGAGTGATGAATTTACCTATGCTCTGCATAGTGCAACAGGATAAAACATGCAGCTGCTCAATGAGGTTTCTCTGACCTACTGAAAGAGGCCTCAAATTCCTAGCAGTGCAAATGCTAGAAGTATGGAGCCATAGACTTCTAATTATCCTTCATAGCTCTTGAATTGTATTTCCTGTAACAAAGCACCTGGCAATACTAGACTTTTTTCACAGGTGAAATGCAGGCCTTTATAAGCTTTAAGAACACTTATTGATGAAGCAAGTATCCAGCTCCTTCTCTCAACTTCTCTCTTCTTTCTGATGAAACTGCATTTCATCATCCAAATATTTTCTTTTCTAAATTGTTATTTCAAGAGTTTTTCCTCTTTCGGTTTTGCCCAGAGTGGAAATACAATCCATCTTCTGATACTTTGAAGCTAAAAAGTTTCTGTTTTTTGCTAAGCTAGAACTGTAGTTCTCAAAACTGTTAAATCACTTAACTGCAGAAGTTAGCCCTGCTAGTTGTAACCTTTGCACTCACTGCTATGTCGAGGAGCACAGTGAAAGAAGATGGAGTTATTATTGCTGAAGAGGTTTTCAGAAAGTTTCAGTCCACGGAAATTCTCTGACAACCTACTGGCAAAGAAAAGCATTCAATTTTAGTCATGTTTTTTAGATTAAATCAGGTTCCTTGTTTACCCCATTATTTGCAACGAACAGTTTGCTTCCAAAATTAGGCCTATTGAAATCTTACAGTGAAAGAGTTGTTTGGGTTACATGCTTTGAAGCATGAGAATAAATATCAAAAAGGAAACTATTCTGTGTTCACAGACTATCTGCTATGATGATGTTCCTCTACATAATGAGGCAAACACTAATGCATAATTAGGCATCTTCTAACATCACTGTGAGCTGTTAATCAAACAATACCACCATGTTTTATCATGGATATAGGATCTACTTTTTACTTTTTATTTAAAACAAGAAAAAGAATAAATAAATGAGCTGCTACATAAATCAAGATTTGGAAAGGCAGACATGGAGTTCTTTCTTTTCTTTGTTATGTTTTTCTCCCTTTGTTTTAAGCATTAAATCAACCTGTCTTTCCTATCTCCCTCAGTTGCCACAACTGTTCTGCAGTATCATTAATGCTCTTCACATTCTCTTTAGTCTGGCAGGTTGCCTCATTAAGGGTAAGACATACTGAATATTAAATGAACATCTAAGACCTAAAGTTTAACTAATTAAATAAATAAATATTATATTGAATATTAACCAGCAGATCCAAGCTCCAGGCACCATTCATACAATGACAAAGGGATTAGGCTCAGACTACACCCCTACATTTTTATACACCTTATTTTGAATACTCCTCCATCACTTTCCCTCACCCAAACAGCATGTCTGTCTTGCAACATCAAAAGACAGAGGATATAACCTAGTATTTTTTACATTACATGGCAACAAAGTTTATGGTGATATAGTCACCTGTGGGTACAAGGAATAAGGATGGCATGGACTGTTCTTAAACCTCTCTGGAAAACCAAGCCTTAGGCTTGTTTAATCTTCCTATAGACAGCCACATGAATCCAGATTCAAACACAAGGCTTGTAACATCTGGCTATATATTTTACCTGTATAAACACAGTATTGTCCCAGTGATCTTTTGAAATCTTTCATAAGTAAAGGATTAATGGACTAGCCAGCATCAAGTGAGAAATAAATCATTGCCATGAACATGCCTTCTTGCTCTTAGAAAGTGTAAAGCTATTTCAAAACTGAAATGGTTGTAACTGCTTTACAGCATTTTACAGATCCTTAAAGATGGACAAAATACTGTAATTCTGAACACAATTTTTACACCTTTATTACTGTTAAAACTGCAGATTATGGATTTAAGAGAGGACATAACCTTTGTATTTCATATTTCCTCAATATTTGCTTGACACGTAAAAATTACCATTTAAATACAATAGAAATACCAGAATTTAAGAACTATCTGACTAGAAAAACAAAAGACTGTATCATTTTCATTTTAAAGCACTGTTTCCTGAGCATTCAGTAGACTGTCATTATCTTGACTGACCCAGGAAATTCCACTGGTCCTGACCAGAACTATATGAATCTTTCTCTCATCACCACCTGTTCAATGAACTGGAAGTGTGGTTCACACACTGTGTGTCACTTACACTTCTCCTCAGTTTTGTGCTTTAGCAGACCAAGGTTTTGGTTTTTTTAAAAAAAGGTGTAACAAAAGGTGTGGGAAAATTACTGTCATTCCCTGCATACTTTTTTTAAAAAAATCTATGTGTCCTCTGCACTTTGCACAGTTGAAAATCAGCCATGTGAAAATTTACTGTGGTAAGCATGCTAAGTGCAATGCAAAAATAAATCAGGGCAGAAAATATTCTCCCTGGAAAAACTTTTCATTGTGTGAGTCACATTTCAAGAGATGTATTGTGTTACCCACAGAAAACCTCCTTCAGCTACTCAGAATTACACAAGCAGCAGTATCTTTCCAAATATCAAGTTACTCATCCCTATGGCAGCTCCAGCAAGGGCTTTCCTGGGAAAAACACAAGTATTTTTGCATGTAGCTGTAGTTTGATCTGTAGAGTTGGTAGGTTTTTCCCATGGAAATGTTGCAATCATGTCTCTCTATTTTTTCAGATTTTGTTTAATTTTTTATAACTTATTACCTAAGGTTTGGGGTTTTTTTCTGCTTCTTGTAAAGGCATAGCTTAGGCCCAAGTAGAACAATTAGGAAACAAATGGAATAGGTATAGGCAACAGCACAGACAAGCAAACAGAGAAACTGCCACCATTGACCCATGTACCAGTTTTGTAACTGTTCTGATGTAGTGAATTTTTAAAAAATTAATGAAAAATTGAAAAAACCTGAAATTTGCATAAGTTTTCTGATTACTTAAGACATTCATAGATCTATTTATCACCATCTGGAGTAGTAGATGCTTATCAGACTTTGGAATGTAAACTGTGACAGCACGTAGACACCAAGAAATGTGTTTAGCTCAATTTTAAAGCTACCTGAAAGCTGGAGTTCTGAATTCTTTCTAGAGTAATGTTTCTGCATTCATATTTTCTTGAAAGCAGCTGAAAGGAAGTAAGAGAAACAGAAAAACAACAGGGGAGTTAATAAAACTTACACTGGGCAAAGCTGAATACAGGAACACTACAAAACCCCAAATGAGCAGATAGCACATGAGTAAAAGGTAAAATAAAAATAGCTACCAACATTCTGATATGGATATGACTTCTACTATACCAGACTATCATTCTGCTGTAGGGTTGGTCTTTTAGTTCTGCTGTAAAGAGCACACTGTATTTTAGCAATACATCTTGTAATTTGGTTCACTTTGAGGTTTGGAGACAAAGGGGAAATACTTAAAACTCAGACAAAAGAACCCAATTTCTAAAAGAACAGCTGGAGATGTTCAGAAGAAGGATAACCACGCTACCTGGTTTCTTTCACTGACACACGTTTAGGTTGCCACGAGGAAATTCTCTCTAGGATAAAAGACTCCATTCACAGGAAACTTCTCTTGGCACGAAGGTGATGTGCTTCATTTATTAAGATTACCAGACAACTTTTTAAAAGCAAGAGTTCTACACGAGTGAAAATTTCAGTTCCAAGGGAATTAAGGATTGAAGGACTCATTTATGTTGTAGTTCTGTGGACCACTCAGTGTGGCATGGCCAAGCACTAGCAATAGACCTCAGTTTTCATAAAAAAATTTAAACCCATTATGACATGGGACTTGTGCTGTGTCTTGAACTTATTCTATCCTGATTTGCTAATCAAGGAACATAGACCATGCCTGCAACTTGCTTAAAGAGCTGATGAATATTGTCCAGCTTGCCCTAGTTGTAATACCACAATTACTGGTGAGAATTTGGCTGCTGCTCATTCTCTGTTTCTAAGCTGTAGTTACACTATCAGGTTTTTTTTCTGTTGCATTTTGTTTAGCTGCTTGTAGTTGCATGGTTCTCTTCCTAAAAGGAAACTATAGCATCTACAGGGAAGGATTAAAGAACCTAACTAGTCAGGCCTGGAAGGAAGAAATCCTCATCCCCTACTTTGTACTCCTGATGGCAAAAACTCAACTCAGTGGAGCAACACATAAAGAGATTGAGCATATCACCAGAGAAAAGGGTAGATAATAAGATGCTGGCTTAAAACTACTTTAGTAGCATCATTAATAACAACAAGGAATAATTAGATAATTTACATAAGTGTAAATACAATTTAAATTGCACTAACTTAATTGACTGTGATATCTTGATTAGACAATTAAAAGCGTTAGATCAACAGTAAATTTTAATTCTTGGTTACAAAAGTGTGATCTTTTGTTTACCAAAATTGTATATAAATTGTATATATAACAGCACACTTACACCATGCTTCTGGAAGGATCTCACAGAGTGAGAGAAAATCAAAAATACTTCAGTTTTCTTTGAACATGTCCTAGAAACTTTTCATAGTATCTTGTTTCAATAACCCTACTGAGTGTTTCGTTTAGCAACTACTCCAGCAAAACTCTGCAGAATACCTTGAAAGCAACTAAGTCAGCAAGGCCAGTGTTTCATCTATTCGTCAATGTCAATATTGTTTTTACTTTTAAGGCCCTTTGCAGCCTCCAAACACCAGAGCTATCTGTTTCATCAGACAACAGTTTACCATGGGACTTAGGGCTTGTTAATGCAATGATTCAGTATCTGCCATAAGACTGAGGAAGCTTTACACACACCAGCAATTTCTTTATACATTTATCAAGTTTATGAAAATACACTTTGTTTTAAGCCAAGATCTTCTGAAAAGGATTTTCATATAACACAGATAATTTGTGAACTATACAGGGAAAACTTCAGCATATACAAAAGAACAGGAGGTAGATATAAAAATATAAAGCCATCTCCATATTTGATGGCTCAGATGAGCTTCACTAAACCTCAGCTAGCCAGGTACAAACTCTCTGACAGCTGCTGTTCACCAAAGCTGCTAAGGTACTGTGGGACCCCAGCTGAGTCCCTGTCTCATTTCACTTTTCCTGGATCTCATTTTTGGGGAATGCGAAGGGCTCAAGGTCACTACCAAGAGGAGCATTAGGAACTGCTGGCGAAGCAGGGAAACTTCTGACTCCAATGAGCCAGTGTAGCCTAAGGACTGCACAGGGCAGCACAAAATCTTTAAGACATTGCCCCCAAGTAGCAATAAAGACATTCTACCCGTGTGTGTATACAGATGAGGACGGGAGGTGACAGCAGATGGGAAATTCACTCTCTGTGAAGCTCTTGTCTCACTCTGGTGACTGGTTAGACAACAAAAAGGAACAAACTACCATCTCAGGTGGCTAAAGCAGAGAACAAATACTTAAACTCAAACTTATGGCTATTTATTTGGTAGGAGCCAATTTAATGCCATGACTGAGTTTTTCTAAGTATTTCTGTTCACTTTGGAGTTTTCACCAAATTAATTGTTAGGCTACAGAAATTTTCATTTCTTTTTTCAGTGAAGCCCAATTTGCTTGTTTTTCCCAAACTTCACCTATGTTATCAATGTCTCTGTAGAGAATAACTGGAACTCTGAATCTATTTTATGCTTCTGATTAAATTAGTCTTATTTTTTTCACATTTCTTCATAGTCTCTCTTCCTGAGCAAAAATTGATTGATTGTAAAAAAAAGAGAGGGGTTTTAAAGTCAGCTAAACAGTATTCATACATTGTCATACACTCTACATTGCTGCCATTATAACAATGTTAAATGAAATCAAAGAATAAAATTAGACTTTTGGCACTGTTTTAGGGAAAAAGACAGACAACATTTGTTATTTTTCATTATTATAAGCTAAAATTAATTTCATTTTCAGATTTCCAAGTGAAAAGGCGATTGCCTTAGTAAAAATGGAGAATGGTTACTATCTGTAACTTTGTGAAACAGTGATTCAGCACTGGAATGACATTATGTATTTCATGTAATGAAAGACTTACTAAAGTGCCTAAACTAAAACACTCCCCAGGACTTTTTTCCCCATTAATATTTTATAGTACTGCCACATGCACTTTTAAAAGCCCAATTAATTTTTATTAACATTCTGATTTTTTTTCTGAAAACAAACCCAAGGTGAATGTATGTGGTTTTAAAAACGGTTACCTTGCGCTGAATTTCTCCTGGAAAACTTCACCTAATATAGCAAAGCACAAATAGTCATCTGATTCACAGTATCATTTCTCTCAGATTTTCCTGTCATCAGTCATGAAAATTCTGTATAAAGAATGACTTGTTCATTTGTTTTCTTTCTGTTATACATCCCAACACAGCATATGACCAATCATAAATACATGTGTCTAGGCTTTGGATTTATTTATTTTAAATTTTATTTTTGTCTGTACCACTGATCTATATTTCCTCTTTTTTAATGTGATTGAAATGACTTGCCTTCTACATGGTTGCTGCATTTTCCCCTGTAATTGCCACAGGAACACCTGCTCTTGAATCTAACCTTTCTGCAGGACAATGTACAGCTGGAAAACTGTGACTGCTGTTACCACAGACCAATGCTTACAGGAAGCATGGAATGCCCTGTGGCAGGAATTAAATTACTGCCTTTTAGAACTGAAAATTTCTCCCCAAGTATAATCTAGATCCTGTAAATGTTCCTGCTGAGGGAAAACTGCAAAGAATTTCTTTCACTGAAAGATTCATGTTCTTTTTACTTTGCACAATTCATCCATGCAAGGATAAATTATGAAGATACGCTTTAGCAACAATTCCTCACATTAAAACCTTCAGACAGCTATGAATTGCACACATTAGGCAGGAAGATTTTTCTACATAATGTAAAATTTTCACAGTTCAGCCACATGTTGCAGAGCACTAGGAAAAGAGCTGCCATTTATTTAATCTCTAAAGATCCCTCTGCCCCTTTATCGGATGCGAGAGGAATTAATGGTAGTCAGTCAGGTGCTTTTAGAAAAACTTCATTGTTTACATTTGTAACTCCTCATTAAAAAAATACGTCTAAGCTATATGTAGAGAATCCTTTAACAAGCAATAGCCATGTCAGATAAACTAATTGTTATATAAGGGCCAGAATCCTAAAGGTTTTCAAGCACTGAGCAGTCCTTGGTAACAATGAGAGGTATTTAAATACTTTAAAAACTCTCATTAATTAAAAAAAAAAAAAGTAAAAATATTCTAACCTCACTTCCTGCTATTTTTCTTCAGCAAGTTCATTTGTAAAAGCTACCTGAAAAATGGAATTGGATATAATTAGTGAGCAGTATTTATCACTGTACAGTGGCTTAAAATCAGTGCATGAATACTGACTAACCAAAGTACTGTAACTCAGATGAGGAGGAAAATGGTGAGCAAACCCAGAAGTTTGAATATTGCTATTAATGTGATTGCATTATGACATTCCAGATCATCTATGCTTTAGAGTTATCTTCCTTTATGAACAAAACATTTTGGTCATTGGTAGCTACTAAAAATCTCATGTTCCTTCACATGCAAACTGTTTTGAAGGTTTTTTTAAAACTGCTTGGTAGGCAACAAGTAGTTATAAAGTTTGCACACCCACAGCTTCAGGCATACATGTGAGGATATATTACAGTCAGAAATGTTAAGCATGTTCAGAAAAGGCTTTATAATTTTTCACGTAAGTTTGCAAATATTACTGGATAATACAATCCAGTAGTACTAATGACACGGAAGCAGTTCATTGCTGGCAAAAAATACAAAAAGAGAAGTGATCCATGATCTCAAAAGAATAATATTAATCTGCACATCCTAAGCAAAATCTTAGATGCTCTTCATTAGAAATTATAATTATCACTTCATGACTCATGACATTCAGAATTTATCATCAGCTTCCAACCTAGCTGCATGTGTTATTGAGATTATTATCACTTTGGCTGACACTGTGGAAATCTTTCTCTGGAACTGTTTACAGATTGTTAACATAACAGCCAGTAAAGTGCATTTTGTTGGCGCTTATTCAGTGGCAAAAACAGGGGGAAAGAGGTAGAAAATTAACAAAAATAATTTCCTTTTTCTCTGGCTGACCATAACCAAGTTGTGGCGACCCAAAACTGTTCAGCAAGTTTTGAGACAGATTTCAACAAAATGGTACATAGCTGCATTTCATATGCCACAGAAAGGATGTTTTTATAGCCTCTGATATTTAAAGTGCAGGACTAAACATTTTACCTCTGCTTTAACACAGCTAACTGTTAAAATAAAATTACATCTACACATTCAAGAAACTCTTTGGTCAGGAGTGAATGTACTGTAAGCAAAGTTGTCTCAATATCTGCACAAATTAACAGTCTGATCCAACAGCTTTAACTCTGACAAAGTTCCTATTGATGCACCTAATGTAGTACAAGGCAATTTAAGTAGCAAAATGACTTTTTGTCATTAGGCACTATTAGACTTGAGAAAACATGAAGTTATACCAGCCAATTTAGCCTTAGTAGAGTAATTACCATGTTATATCAGCATTTGTGGCTCACTGATACTCAGGTTGCTGAAAATCAGATTGTGTGGAGGATGAGTCCAATTCTGGTCTATCCCACCTTCTTCCCTATTTTGAACCAGTCTTCTGCAGCCCTTACCTGGGTAGGTGGAAACCAGAGCCCAGAGAGCAGTAGCTACATGACCAGGCGGTAAAATCAGGATGATGTCAGACATGCACTCATATGAGTGTAGGGATGCCTGGAACTCTGAAATATATTTGATCCTGGTTGAATCTAAGATCATACCAAGTCTAGCAGATGAAACTAGTTTTAAATAATAAAAATTCCAGTGGTTATTATTTCTGAACATTGGTCCATGAAGATTTCTAAATATCAATATGAATTTGAATTTTGCATTTCTCATGCTGGGAAAAGCAAGTAAACAAATAAAGTAGTACTCCAAGTTTGAACTGGAGTAGGCTAAATGAACATAGAATCTGTTTCCCTATATGACAGTTTAGATTGGTTTTCCAAACTACTGACCTGTATTGATGAAACATTGTGAGGCTAATGACTTGAGACACAACCTTCACTATCATATTATGCCTTATGCTTTAGGAAGTCACTTTTGGAAAAAATAATCAGAATAAGAAAAAAAAAAGCGAAATAAGAATAAATCTTGGCGCTGATACAGGGCAAATCAAGCAAACATAAAACAGAGGCCTTACCCATTAAAAATTCAATCATGATGCAGCTATTTAAGCACTTACATGATAGGTACTTAGTCACTGTGGGCCCAAATATTGACTTATCTACAAATTTGATTGTGCAAAACCTTCTTTGCTATGTAAGGCTCTTTTGGGTTTGATTTATAACCCAAGTCTGCTAAGTTTTCTACAGAGACTCATATTTCCCCCCACCCTATATATTTAATTCCATAATGAAATATTTCCCTGTCCACATTTGCAAAATTAACTAGTTTGTGGACTGAAAAAATGGAATTCATAATTTCAGTCATGATATGGGTCTGAAAGGGGAAGACAGACCCTAGAGGATGGAGATCTATGATGTTTGGGCTGGATATAGGAAAAGAAAATGATGATAATAATAATACAGATGATAATTGTAATGGTGTTTAGAATGAACATAAATTCTCACACACTCTGTAATAACAGCAGAAGTTATTAATAATTTCAGGGAATGCTGCATTTATCTCAGCACCAATCCCTTGCATTGAGTTAAAATGCCCAAACCACACATCCTTCAAAGTTTTAAAAATTTCTTAAGTAGCTTGTATGCATCATGTATAGCATACACCAGATTGTGAATGTGTGACCTAGAAGTTTTAGTAGCACATTAACTTGGGATTCAAAGTTTGGTGGTTTTCTCTTGCAAATTTAAACCTTTATGCTTTACACTTATCATCATATTAACACTCTGTACTGTACATCTCACACAGTTATCTACACATTCATTTCTATACGAGAACATTACAATTTATGTCTAACTACACCTAATAATAACTTACAAGGGATGAATAAAATGTTTGCTTACAATAAAGACAGAGTATATGGAAGACCTTCCATTACCACAATACTTGGAAGGTCTGGTGTGATCTTGCAGGCTCATCTATGTTGAGACAACCATGAAAAGACTTAATGCCACAGATATTTATGTTCAGTCTTTGCTTTGGTAATCTGAATAGCCTCTGGTAAATGGAACTTTATTTAAAGTTAAAATGCTTTTTATAAGCTTAGAGTCAGTGATAAGACTAAGAAAACAAACAAAAATCAAACCTAATGTTAAGCTTTCAGAGATATTCTTTAAACATTCTTACTGAAGTTAGCTGAAGAATTTCATAGTGTAGTGCTCAGGTAAGTGATCAGAGAACAAGCAGATGGGCATTTGATTCATATATTGATTGAATGTTATGAGAAATCAATTCTGAGAAGCTCTTTCAGTATATTTATACAAGAATAGGTAATTTAAAATATGTCGCACACACACAATGTCAGGAACTATTAATGCTATTTCAAAGTAACAGAGATAGAGGTTAATTTCTAATTTATGAGAAGAAGGCTCCTGAGAAGATGACAGCAAGTTTCACCAAGTTCCTACCAACCATTATTTTATGCTAAGGCAGGAGTCCAGAAATATGACACTCAAAGGACACAAGATAAAACCCAAAAACAAAGAAGAGGAAGAAAATGATTAAAGCTGTTGTTCCAGGTAGTTTTATTTCTTTTCACTCTCTTTGTGTAAATTCTTTTTAATAGTACATAGGTAATTTAGTTACCTAATGTCACTTATGGCAAGATTGTCTATGCTTATAAAAATTATGTTAACATGAGAATTTCAAACATCAGTGTTATGTACCTGCAAAAGTCAAAGAGTATAGGGGAACCAGAGGTTTTCAGTATAGATTAGACCTTTCATTAAAGCAGGTGATATGAAAAATATAGCCTTTTTTCAATTAGGTCATCAGGTCTAACAGAAGATGTTACATAAATAAAATCCATATTAAAATCTCACTTTAAGGAAGTGAACGAGATGAATTCAAGATAGTCTATAATTTGAAGTGATACATGTCCAAGGCATTTAGCAACACATACTTGCAAAAAAAACCCTCCTAGGTTTTAAAGATATCAAAACAATGTATTTTTAATTTCTTAGGTAACATAGTCCTGAAGGGACCTGTAGAAGATAACTCATGATTTAAACAATGTAATCCTTTCCTTACACTTTGAAAAAATAGAAAAACAATGAAGAGAAATTCAGTGCTTGCTAAACCCCAATAGCTCAAACATTTATACACATTAAAGACTTTGCATGAATACTGTTGTATTTAAGTGGCACACAGAAATTTCAAGCATTGAATATGGACCTATTAGATTAAAAGATCTTTTACTACCCAAGTTAGCATGGGAAGTTCCATCCTTGAGTAAGATAAAATAAACAGAAACATGCAGAGGAAAACCAGTCTTTGAACAGATTGTGGGTGATCCAAGTTTATGAGCAATCTGCTATAGACATTGGGTTAGCAATATTTTACAGACAAAATAAATACCATGCAAATTTGTTTCAATGATGGTCGTAAACCACACAATGAACACGAAGAACAGAATTACTACTTGATACAGCCAGCTCCCAAGAAGGAACTCTCTTGTAGTTATACAAATATTGATGCCCCTTCTTCCATACCTTTGAGGCAGCACATCTAAGCGTTCTCTGCACTTGTCATTATAACAGCATTTCAGTTATTCCATCTCCCAGCTGACTGGACATAAAAGAAATTGAGCATCTTGCTATATAAACCATGTCTGATATGAACATTTACACACATTACAAGCTACTGAAATCACCACTTAAATCCTATCCACACAGCATATTTTAAAGAAACAAGACATAATACAAGGAAATGGGCATAATTAAAAAAAAACCAACAAAAATCAAGCAAACAAACAAACAAACAAAAAAGAGAAAGACAAGTTTGCCTCAAAGCTTAGAGTAACTGGATGTTATCAAATGTACTTAAAATGCAAATTGATTTGAAAACCAAATAAGAAGGTGGCTTTTGGGATTAACTTTGAATGCTTAAGATTTACCCATGTGTGAAACTTTGAGTTTTAGTCCTCCAGCAATGGACCTCTCACAGAAAACATGAAGTTTCAACAATTTAGTACAAGAATCATAATGTCTTGTGATTAAGGATTTTTTTCTAAAACTGCAAAATTGTGAAAATTCAGTCATAGCTGTATTCTTGGTAAGGCAGGAAGCCCTGGAATAATAATGATAATTCTTCAAAAATAAATATCTTTGTTTCAGTAACACTAGTTTCTCTATAATAATTATTTTTGACTGACCTCTAGAAAAGAGTAAATATTCAGAGCTTTTACTGCAGGCACTAACAATTTGAGCTTCCCAGAAATGCTGAAGGAACTCAGCAGCTTTGAAATGTTTTGCCTTTTACAGAAAGACAGTTAACATTCAAGATCAATACTACCTACACTTTGCTGTCATAACTAATGCAGGGTGCCTTGAAAGACAACAATCTAAAGTTTGCTTTGGTCTCTACTGAATTTTTGTGCTATGAATAATTATTTTATGATTACTAGAAATAAAACAGAAATAAAAATATTTAAAATAGCCTCATAAATATCTACAATTCAAAAGTGAACAATTCATAACCCCCTAAAACTATATTTAGATTTCTAGCATAATTCAGCACATACTTTATTAGTCAACAGCATTTAGAAAGAGTGACTGCTGCTCTCAAAATACTGACTGTTCATTAGGAGTACGTATTATTAGAATACCTTGGGTTTAGATTATCATGTTATCTGGCAGTCATGATTCTGTGATTAAGAGTAGTAATTCCACCCTTACCAGCACTATAATAACTGGAGTAAGTTATTATCAGCCTGTTGATCTGCTGGAGGACAGAATGGCTCTACAGAGGGATCTGTACAGACTGGGTCGAAGGGCTGAGGACAGCGGTGTGAGGTTCACTAAGACCAAGAGCTGGGTCCTGCCCTTGGCTCACAACTCCAGGCAGTGCTACAGGCTGGGAGAAGGGTGGCTTGAGAGCTGCTCAGCAGTGAGGGTCTTGGGGGGCTGGTCAACAGCCAGCTGGATATGAGCCAGCACGTGCCCAGGTAGCCAAGATGGCCAATGGCAACCTGGTCTGTATCAAGAATCACATGGCTGACATGACTAGGGCAGTGACTGTCCCATTATACTTGCACTGGTGAGGCTGCACCTCAAATCCTGTGTTCAATTTTGGGCCCCTCCATTCAAAAAGGACATTGAGGTGCTGAAGTGTCCCCAGAGAAGGGCAATGGAGCTGGTGAAGGGTCTGGAGCACAAGTCCTGTGAGGAGTGATTGAGGGAGCTGGGGTTGTTTAACCAACAACCAAGGCTCCAAGGTTGTTTAACCAAGGCTCAGGGAGGGCCCTGCTGCTCTCTACCACAAGGAGGTTGTAATGAGGTGAGGTTCTCTTCTGCCATGTCTCAAGAAAAAGAACAAGAGGAAATGGCCTTAAGTTGCACCAGGGGAGGTTCAGATTAGATATTAGAAAACAAAGGTTCACTGAAACAGTGGTTTGGCATTGGAATAAGCTGCTTGGGAGATGGTGGAGTCACTGTCTCTGGAGGTGTTCAAGAGGTGTCTGGCGTTTGAGGATATGGTTCAGGAGTGATTATGGTGGTGCTGGGTTGGTGATTGGCCTCAATGATCTTGAAGACTGCTTCCAGCTTTGATGATTCTTTAATTCTAAGGCTACTGACACAACTTGAAAATACGTTACACTAAGCTACCTTGGGATGAGTAGCAACAGCAAATGATTTAGACATACTTCCAGCCCAAGAAGAACTGCACGTGCAGAAAATGACCTCCAGCCCAGTCATTTATAATGGTAAAACTCACAAATAGCATCCACTACAAGCTTTCCATAACACTATTTAAGTGGGGGAAATTGTCTGAAACTGTCAAATCTTAGGTAAAGTCATTTTACCGAGATTAACAACAAATGTCCCACAACTCAAGACAAAGATTTCTACCTCCTTATTCACATTTCAGATCTTTTACACGAACATACTTTGCAATAATTCTTATGGGTCAAGGAAGTATATGCTCTACTCTTGGTCATTCCACTAAGTACAGAAGTCAGTATTACAGTTCAGAAATTAATTTTGTCTTGTAAGGCCAAGGCTGTAAAAAAATGCGCATATAAACTTATATACATAACAGGCAGTAATATTCTAAAAAAATATTATTCTTATGTAAATAATCATTTTATTTTGTTGAAATGAGTACTGCCTGCTCTAGTCTCTTACTGAAGCACTGTCATGGGCTCAGCTCAACAAAACTGCCGCTGAGGTCCAATAGTACATTTTTGACCTTTTCACTGGTTTGTAGAAAACCTTTCTCATCATACAAACAAAGAAGTAGAAAAATCCATTTGTACAAAGCTGCAAACTCCTGTGCCCTCTCTGTATGCAGCATGAGGGACTCAAGGGCAAATAAAGGTGGTCTCACAGTACATGGATGTTCTCACAATACACAAAGTTACACACATGCATCTGCTCTATCACGTTCTCATGCTCTACAGACCTCTCTTGCCAGAACTCACACCAATTAGACAGTCTCCTGCCTAGCCTACAGAAAATACCAGCAGAAGTTTTTTAAAATATACTTTGAGTTCCCTATAGGGAAAAACCTCCATATATAAAAATTTTAACATAATCTTGCTCTGAAACAAAATCCTATTTGCCACTTGCTTTGGGATCTTAATGAAGAAATACAAAAACACCATTTTAAGTCAAGTGGTTTTTCCATTTCTTATTTACTGCCGATTCAAAACCTAAACACGGTGTCTTGTCAAAACTGAGCAGCAACATTAATCATGAGCTATAAATATGAATACCTGACTAAAAATTCTATTTTTTTCTACACAACCTATTTGAAGTATTTTTGTTACTAAGCAACAAAATGAACAAAATTCTTCTGTTATCCAAAACACTTGCATTATTGCCAGGGTTGCTTTCACACAACTTTATTATCTCAACTGCTTCACTTGCTGAGCATGTGGAGCAGCAGATTAGGAATAATTAGACAAGGAATGAATGAAACTCCGGTGCGGTCACATCACACAAATGAAGTATTGATTTTGATGATTCTTCTAAGAGCCATTTAATATGCATAGCTGCTAAACATTGAATTGATATGACTTCATTCTCAATATGTTGTTAAATGTACTCTGGGTTCTGGCTGAGCAAAAGATGTTCTGCCTTTATGACACTGCATAACATTCATGGTTATTAAACACAATTAAGCAATGTGGAAAAAGTGTGAAGGTTGAAGGAAAGCTCACCAGGGCAGCTTTAAATATGTCCAGGTTTCTCAGGTAGGATGAAAGGGAAAAATGAAATAAAGTGCCTTTCCAACATGTACATCCATCTGTGGCATGCAGCATTTCTCAATATATTTTCTAGCATAAATCACATATGTGTTTTAATACTGGGGAAGAAAATAGCCTGCAAGCTAAGGAAAATCCGTGATGGCCCTATCAGAGCATTGTATAACATGATTATGTGCCAACAACTGTGTATAAAATAGTGTTCTGAGAGAGGTTAAAACTGACTTCCACAAATGTTTCAGAAGTGCTTTTGCCTTTGGTTATATCATTACAATGCAGGTAACAGAAAATAGTAAAGTCAACCTAGATTTATATTCATGTAACTCAGTGTTGAATTTTCTCCTTAAACTTCAGAGGAATTGCTTCTCAAGATTAAAAACTGGTTTTCTCAAGCAGCTTAAGAAATATTTTACAGCACATTACTCAAGGGAGAAATACAGATGAGAAAGGGAAAACTGCTATGTATAATTGAGAGTACAGACATTTCTATCAAAAAATCACACGAACTCAAATATTCCCGAGTTAGCAAGGCTAATGCCAGTAATTTTATGACTCTTAAATAAAACAGATCATATTTTCATACACTGTGCTCTAATATAAATCTACATCAATCACAATGCCCAAAGTCCTGCCTTCTAATAATGCCTTTGAATCTAAGCCAGAAGATACAGCAGTATAAATGAGATCATATCCCATCTGCTGAGTGGTCAAGACCTCATTACTCATCCAAAAAACTCAAGGGCAAACCCAAGAAAAATAATGTACTGAGAATCAACAGGAGAGAGCCTGGTTCATCCTCATTCAAGAGCAGCTACTGGAAGTTAAACTGGGAGGCCTAAAAATTCAGTGGCTTTGTAAACTGAGATTCAGTCAGAACGTTTATGTGTCTACATGGGAGACTTGATATGCATTTGCTTATGGAAATGCTTGCACCATTTCTGCACAACAGGATTGTGCTTGTGTGGACTTAATGCCACACAATTATATAACCACAATTGCTGTACATCTTTTGGTTCATATTGGATGTATCTGGCCTGCTGAAACCCAAGTGTCTCTCAAGTGTACACCTTAAACCACTGCAGAGTTCAGAAACACCAGAACTCCTCTGCTCTTTAAGCATTATAAAGAGTTCATGTATTTCTAGATGAGCATGGCCCCTAGTTGCTTAACTACCAAAAGAGGAGCTGTCCACCCACTGCATTACTGGCACAAGGTGGTCTCTCAGGCACTATGCCTCGCAGCACAGGAAGATGCTCAGTGCAGTCATTAATAGGATTTTGGTCTGTGACAGAGGAATGAGCTCATGACAGCAGAGGCCCTAGGGAGACTCTGATACCCCATCACTATGGATGATTCAGACTTACTGTATGTTGTGCAACATATTTACCAACAGTGCCAAGGAGAGAACACATGATCTTTGTGTCACCAATATCCTCAGAAGTAGCACTGAGAAAGAATTGTTCAGGTTTGAACTAGCAGGGGCTAGTGACAGTTGGGGAGACAGGCTAATTTTGATTCTGACAAAAACAAAGTTAGGAAAAAAAAGCAGAAAAAAGGTGCAAAGCAAGGATTTGATAGGTTAGGGAAAGAAGGACTTGCAGGGCAGAAAGCTAAGGACAAGTCCCTCTGGTACAGAGTGACAGGATGTATGTCACAGATCTATTTGTGTTTATCTGAAGAAGGGTAGAACAGAGAGGTTCTTTGTATGTTAGTTTGGATTAGGCTTTTTAGAGTTAGGGCAGTATCAGGTAAGATTGAACTTAGTCACTAAAACACAGCTCATGGCATGTGAGTCCTGCAGTGGAGAGGCAAAGCCATCACTACTCTGGTTGATGTACATTTCCAGCGGTGGACAGGCAGGTGACACAAGCTGTGGCAGATGAAGCAGAGTCAACCGTGGGTGACCCTCTGATACCATCAGCAGTGTGAGAAGAAGGAGCTGGTATGGTAGGAGAAGTCATATGACAGCAGTTTATATCCAACAATATTTTTTGCTGGCTAAGGAAATAGCAAACAGATTTTACTAATTTTCTGTGAAATTATTTGGTATTTTTTAATAAAGCAAACTTTATCAACACAGCTCATCATAATTTAAACTGCAATAACTAGTGGGAGTTAAGACAGGGATCTTCTAAACTTTCCTGTGTTGACACTGTAAAAATACTAGGCAAAGACTTAGCATAACTTTGAGTTACACTAGGGAAACAATTATTATCTTGCCAGGAAGACAAGAAACATTGAACCCTCCTTGTGAAGTCTCCTGAGGGACTTGCCCAACACAGAAGTAAAGGTAAGGTTGCAGTATCCTGTCAAGAATTCAGCTGCTGATAATTAGGATATATTTGGGTTATGAACTTAAGAGCAAAGAATCAGGATTTCAAAAAGAAAACAAAAATTCAAAAAGTCCAGCTACCCTCTGGGTGGTGGAAAAGATCTGGGGTTCAGTACTTCTGACTTCAAGAACAATGAGAGGATCTTCATCAGTACAAGCTTCAGACTAACACCTTGCACAGCACAAAGTTTCCTTCCCATATGTAAAAATATAAACTGTTGAAAATCACAGACAACAACATTTTGGCTCTAAACAAATGTCATACCTAACACCTCAGTCCAACAAGTCCACTTCAGTTAGCTTTCAAAGCTGTAAACCACTAGGCCGTAAGTGATATTTATAGAGTGTTCAAGAAATTCACCAGATTCATGCCAAGAGACCTTTCAAAGGGAGAAATATTTGCTTATATCCATTTTGATACTGTGAGTGTTTTTGAAAAAAAATGCATGTTTTTATTCATTGCTTTTATGATAGTGATTTGAATTTTAGAATGATTTTACTGCACAGAAATAATTCTTTAAAAGTACTTATTGAAGAAAAAAATAATTTTGATAGAAAGGGCTGCAATATTGCTTAAGAATGATAAACTGGATGGTAGGATTAAAAAGATGTATCCATTGCTGTCAGACTAAATAATACTGAATACATGATACTTCTCAAATATTTCTGTGAACAACATACACATAGTTAACAGAACAAGCCACTATCACTTTTAGACAACCGATGTACAAAAATATCTTCGGTCTTGACACATAAAAATAAATATTAAGAAGAGACCCACAAAAACTCTTCTGTAATGTATATGTGTCTCTGGCTAGGACTGCAGTCCATGGAATCCACCTAAATATTTGCAGCACTTAAGTAGCCAGTAACATGTTTTTCAAGGCTTACAAGTCTGTGCATATCTGTGTGCATGTGTGTGAGCTGGCACATGCCATATCCAGCTATATGGCTATGATCTGCTTTGCCCGAAAAAGGGTCTCTATTTCACACCCTGCTGCCAATATTGCATAATAAAATATCCATTGGATAAAATATACAACCAGTCTGTGGAAAAAAATCTTCCACTTCCATAGGGAAACTACATTACATACTGTAACTCACTAAATTTCTCTTCCTCTGACAAGTATAATGACATTATTTTCACTCCCACATTTACCATATTTTAAAAGAATGGTCTTGGCTTTCCTATTGTTTGCAAGAAAGTATGTAACTCCAGGAGACAGATCTGAGCAGTTCTTGCCAAAGGCATGCAAACAGACACTTACATCCTGCCCAAGATAATGAAGGGATATTACATAAATCCCTTAAACAGAAGTTTCCTACCAAAAGCAGAGGGCTGTACGCTGGTTCTTTGGAAAGCCACTACAGCAGCAGTCCCTAACTGTGCAGACATGCATATGCATAAATATTGCAGTCATTAAATGCCTCAACAGGAACAGAGAAAGCACTCTCCAAGTATCTAAAAAGGATGCTGACAGTGTCACTGTGTCTCCATCTATCTTAAAGGGCTTTACTGCCAGGAGGGATAATTCAGCCATAAGCATGTTTAAAAATTATCAGACTCACCCTTGGAGAGATTGTTTCTTACAATATGGAATACCTTACATTCTCATCCTGGTTTAGCCCCTTCCTCCTCCCACTATATTATTTATTAATGCATTCTTCAGATATGAGTAAAAAAATCTCTACCAACCTATTTGCTGGGTTGGCTTCGTTTCGAGAAGCAATTCTGTTGAACTGCAACACAATAAATACTGTTCAATCATTCACAGATGCCTTGGCTTTTCACAGCTAGCAAGAGTGAATAGACATGTGACCACACACAAGAAAGCAGTCTTACATTCTTACAGTGTAATCTTACAGATTACAATGACAATTTTTTCTGAATTATTTTACATGGTACTGATTAGACTACACTATGACAAGATGTAACAGTACAATAACTGGTTATTCTAGTAGCCATTTGGACTCACTGGACCATTAAGTCCATGTTCCACAGCAGTAATTAAAAGTTTGTCATGGTATTTTCAACACTTTGAGTTATAAATAGACAAATAATTAGCTTGGATAATGTTTCTGGTAGCTCTTTCTCCCATTTTACTGCTTGTTATTTAGCTAAAAAATTTGACTTTTCTGTAAGTGTAAAGTCTGTGCTTTTAATGAAACTGAGATGCAAAAGGAGCACGGTGGAAGCTATCAAGTGGCAGCAGCTCAGAATCTCAGTATAAAGACAACAGGAAATACTGAGTCAGGTCAGGCTCAACGTAACATTTTATTTTGCTAGCCGTTCACTTTGGTTCATCCTTTTCGTCTGTAATAGAACACTCTAAAAAGTACTTTGTGCTGTTGGATGCAAGACCAGCAACAGATAATAAAACAAATTAAGAAAATGACAGTTACATAGTACTGTCAAACACATTTTCTGGCCATCACTATCTTAAAATACTCTTCCTGATTCTTCCTCCACAACGTACAGACACGAAGCTTATTAAAGGAACTTGCTGTGCAAACTCCTACAAAAACTAATAGCACAGATGTTATGACCCTATGAAGTATATGCAAATAAATCCAAATCCATGAGAAAGTCACCTGTATTAGCTCATAACTCTTATGTGAAATCTTTAAAAGGAATATAATGAAATTCATTAATGGATTGATATGATTTGTACAAAGATACCTGAAAGCTAGAAACTTTGAAGTCTGTGTTTTTAATTTTCTACTCTCCCCATGAACTCAAAAAGCTCAGACTCTTGGGGTCTGAATGACTACAAAAGAAAATAATCTATGGTAAAATTTCTCCTAAGTCCAAGAAGAATAAATCCCTCTTTTCAGAGTAAAACACAGTGCAACTAAAAGTAAGTAATAAGCAGATACTTAAGCTCAGCTGAGCTTGAATAGAGAGAGATTTGCAAAATCTAATGCATCTAATGCAAAAATGTCACTTTGGTAGAATATAAAGGACAATGATGAGTTAGGTGATGGTACAATACATTGCATGAACACTAATCATTTAATCTCAGAAGCAAGACAGCAACAGTGGCCAGTGGCAACTAACAGCTTAAACTACATCTTGGCCATTACAGAAGCACAGAAGGACTGGCAGGGACCACAGTGGGTCATCTGCTCCAGCCTCCCTGCTCAAGCAGGGTCATCCCAGAGCACATGACATAGCATTGTGTCCAGATGGCTCTTGAATATGTCCGGTGAGGGAGACTCCACAACCTCTCTGGACAATCTGTTCTGGTGCTCAGTCACCCACATGGTAAAGAAGTTCTTTGTCAAGTTCAGGTGGAACTTCTTGTGTATCAATTTCTGTCCATTGCCTCTTGTCCTTTTGCTCAGGACCACCCAGCAAAGCCTGGCTCCAGCCTTTTGATACCCTCCCATCAGATACTGACAGACATTGATGAGGTCCCCTCTCAGTTGTCCCTTCTCAATGCTGAACAGGCCCAGCTCCCTCAGCCCGACCTCATAAGAGAACTGTCCCAGTTGCTTAATCATCTTTGTTGTCCTCCACTGGAGCCCCTCCAGAAGCTCCATGTCTCTCTTCTCCTGAGGAGCCCAGAACTGGACACAGCACTTCAGGTGAGGCTTCACCAGGGCTGAGTAGAGGTGCAGGATCACCTCCCTTGACCTGCTGGAATGCCCTTCCTGATGCATCCCAGGTCACCATTGGCCTCTTGGCCACAAGGACCCTGCTGGCTCATGGACAGCTTGGTGTTCACCAGGACCCCCAGGTCCTTCTCCACAAGCTGCTTCCCAGCAGCTCAGCCCTGAGCCTGAAGTGGTACATGGGGTTATTCCTCCCCAGATGCAGGACCCTGCATTTGCCTTTGCTGAATTGCCTTTGCAGACAGTTCTCTGCCCATGTCTCTGGTGTTTTTTGGGGGGTTTTTGTTTTGTTTGGTTGGGTTTATTTGTTTTGTTTTGTTAAATTTCAACTTGTTTCACAGTACATGTTTCGTCTACGGTAAACCTGATACCTAATCCTTAAAATCATCCTGGTTTCTGTAAGAAGGCATCTCATGCTCCTGCTCCAGACAGGAGTAAACAGACATTGAGTAAACAGACAGCTTCTTAAGTTGACTGAGTGATTAATGATCTCATTTCAAAAGATATACTCTTCATAAACAAAATCTGTCAGTAAAGTCAAGAGTAAAACAAACAAAATCGTAGTAACTGAAGACAGAAAGCACGAAAAGGCTCCCAAACCCATAATCAGTTGAAGCTGTCACTCTTATGTAACAGAATTGAACCAAGAAAATACAGTTAACTCACAAACTCTACCAGTGGGTTGTAGGTGGGCATGTGGACAGAAGTGGCAGGCCAGGTGATTCACAGTGCAAATTCAGGTTTGCAGCGTTATTGAAAAACATCAAAATTAGTAACACAGCATACAATACCAGTACTGGCAAGAAGACTGCTGGCTTTACTTCTGCCACCACTTGCGTGTCTTGGACTTGCTTCCAATTGTTCAGTGTTTTCAAAGCAGAATTTGGTTCAAATACTGGCATTGAAGTAGAAACTGGCTGCTAAAATTCAGTTCAAAATCACAGTTTTTACTCAAAATTATTCCATCCTCCCCCCAGAAAAACCCCTAAAAAATATTTCAAATTAAAGTGAACCTCTAAACTACATTTCAAATACCATGACATCTTGAAAGTGCCACCAAGAGTCTGGAATTAACTTTTCCTATATGTATCATGTAGACAGATTAACTGCAGCAAACATTGATTGGCTGCACTTTTAATTTTGCTCTTTAACATTACAAGCTTAATCTCAATTTTTGATACATCTCACTTTCCTCTAATGTGTATTACAGTACAAATTAAAGTGAAAATATTCCTCAAATCAAAGTGAAAACTCAGTTCAAAGTTGTCTGGCAATTTTACAAGTCTCCTAGAGACTTACTTGCTAAAGGAGTGATGCAAGCAGTGCTGTGTGCAATGCAGGTTTTTTCCAATCAGTTCTCTCTCCAAGCCTTTTTTTTTTGATTATCTTTAGCTTGCAAGTTACAGTTTGAGGACAAAATTAGAGACTCTCAGACTGCTGTCAATTCTGCCCCACCTACTTCTATAATCTATAAAGATTCTTCAACTATTTGTAACAATTTCTTGCTAAGGAGTAAAGACTTTTCTCTGGTTTTGCAGTGAACTGAAAGTTCATGCCTCTGCTGGTGCAACTTTGCAAAACATACAGACTTAATGACAGTGCAGTATTAAGGGGGAAACCATTTCTATTTTCATAGGACATAAAGGAAGTGCTTATTTCTTCTGATTTGTGCTCAAATGAAACTATGAAATTGCCATTACTCTTTTCATAGCACACTTGCTTTTTGGCTCTTTCTGATCATTTAGGTCTCAGGGAGAGGTTTAAACACAGGCAAGGAATCTTCAGTGTTATTGAATGCTCTAAGTCCTTCAGTAATTCATTAAGCTGGATTTATCATTCAGAACTTCAACACTGTTGGATGAAAATGAAGAGAGATCTTGTAAAACCTCATGTCAGAAAAAAAGTGAGCTATACTTCTGGCTGGAAGGCATTATAATAATGCAGGAAATTTTTCTTTGGTGCTATTTTGAAATGCTATATTTTTCCCTTAAAATTTAATGTTTCACACTGTATTTTTCCAGATGAATTCTTTCTGGAAAAGGGTTGATAAATTCACAGATGCTAAAGTTGAAAGTCATCTTCCTAACAGATATTGGTCTGGAACGGAAGAGTGTGTTTGCACTTCAAAAAGACTGAGATTCACCACCCAATATGTGGAAGTCCTTTTATGGTTAATAGTTCATAAAAGAAATGATGCAAGAGCTATTCAAATGGCAAGCTTTATCACTCCATAGGTATAGGTACATACATTACGGTAATATCAGGGGAAAGTGAAGCACTGGGAAGAGTGAATCCCAAGCACAAAAACATGAGAAGTTGTTCGCTGGTCACCAAGAGAGTTGAGTTAGAAATCCTTCCAGAATCTGATAAAATTTCAGACGTGGGGAGATTGCTTGAAGAGGTCATGAGCTGCCTTAGACATCTGCACAGAAGGGAGTGACAACTCTCTAGGTACATAAAAAGCTCTTTGTAAAGGAAAAGACCATCTCAAATTCATGGTAGACAAGACAGAACAAAATGGGCCTAACTCCTTACAGCAATGTAGATTAACATTAGACTGTAGCAAAAAACTTTCTCACATAAAAATAGATGGCTAAGGAAAGTGAAGACATTTTCTTCATAAAACCACATTAGACAAAAAAACACCATGAATCATGTCTGTATAGGTATCCGACAACAACTCCTGCATGAGTGATTTGCTTTGTGCTTGGTCAACCTAAAAAAAAAAAAAATTGGTAAGGTTTACAGATTAAAGATTTAAAGCTGCTTATCTTCCCAGAAGGCTGCATAAGAAATTTCACAACTACTGTAATTTGATGACTGAAAGCAAAAAACAAGCTCCCATTTCTTCGTTTCCAGAGGAAAACGACTCCAGGGCAGCAAGTGCTGGTCCAGGAGCCACTACAAGCTCTTTTCATAAACTCAGTGGGACAGAACAAACCCTGTGGTCTGTAATCTCCTGATTCTTCCCAGTTTTAGGAGACCTTTCTTTGGGCAAGTTTTTGGATTAAAAAACTAATTTGCAGATCAGAACAGTCATCTTCTGTAATCCCCACGAGCCACTATGTTAAACACAAATCCTTCCTGCCATACACAAGTCCTCAGTAGCTCCTCTGCAGCTAAGAAAGTTGGGCAGACTTTTGGGCAGACTTCCTCTGGCACACCTGCTTCCACATCCTTCTGCTGAGTTTAAATGGAATCTCTCCACAGCTGACTGAATGCAGGTAAAAAGTATGCAATGCAGGGAAAACAGCAGCAGGATATTCTATGACTGAGAGTGCCATTTCATATTTATCTCTATATATGAATATCAAAAGGCATTTTAACTACTATCTTTTAATGCCAGATATTCATGGAAATTCTTTTTAGATATATGCTAAAGACAGCAATCAGATAAAGCAACCAGTGAATATACTCACAGCTTTATTTATGGGTATAAAAATATACAGTTGCTGTCTTTACAGAGAAAAACAGGGATTTCTTTATTTGTGAGCTTGTGATTATGCGACAGAATTTGTTGTCAGATGCTTCCTCAGAGCCTAAGGAAATAAACGAAATCTGACATTCTTTGGTATCTGGTAGCTACTAGCCAAAGAAAAAAGCCTCTCCACTCTCTCAAGCAGTTTGTCCAGTCTGCAGGAGGAGCCACAGATAGAAGAGTTCAACAAGTCTATCAGAGGAATGATTAAACTGCTCTGTTCTTGTCTCATATTGAGCAGGTACCACAGTACACAATTACCTTTGGTGGCAATGGAGTCTTGGGCTAAAGAAACAAATACTCTAGGAGTTCTTTAGCTTTTTATCATGTTAAAACCTGCATCAGGGTTATGAAATTTTGGTTCTCCATGGTATCATTTGCTTGTTTTCAATATAAGAAATACACAAGGTCTTCCTTTGACTCCAGGAAAATACTGGAGCATCCTAAAAAATGCTTAGTGGGGGAAATTGGACATTGACTTGACTGATTAATAAAACAGTACTTTTATCCTATTTAAGCTCCTTTGTGTAGATTTAAAGTTTTCAGATGATTTTGTGGTCTGTACATGGTTTCTGATTCTAGAGACCAAAAAGAAGGCTCTCTATCTCCTTATTTCCCCTAGCTTTCAATATACTGCTTCTGTAGCCTAGCATCAGGCCACAGAAAGAACTGCAATGAAAAATTGAAAAATGCAACTGTCCCATCAGGGAGGAATGACAAACTCAGGCTATATATGAACATTTAACTAACAAATATTGAATTTCAGAGCCAGATACTTGTCATTCATTCCTATCACACTTTTCAAATTCATACAGAACAGTTTGTTTAAGTTAAAGGAGGTTAAATGAACTGAACTTGAAACACACACCTTTTACTAATGTGTATCTCACTTTGCATACTCTTTTTTAGCCTCTGAAAATTATACATAGGATAACTTTATATTTTTTCTTCACTGCCAATGTATCATATGTGGATTTGACACAATCTCTCCTGAATTTGCTCTATTTTTTCCATTAAGATCTGGAAAAGATCATACTGTTTATTCAAAAGCATATAAGTTTTATATGACAGGGACCTAAAAATGCTAAAAAACCCTATATAACTATGGGTTTAGAATTCAAAATTATCTAGTCAAACTGGAGAGGTGATCTGAAAAACAAGGGATTTCACTTAACAAAGGAACACCTCCAACACTGAGGGGAAAATAAGCAGTTGTATGAAGACTGGATGGAAAACATTTTCCTTCATCTAGTAATTCCTTAAAGCAATTCCCTGATTCCTAGCAGCTCAGAAACTGAATATAAGTAAAAAAGATTATAGTGAAAAGACAATCATTATAGTGATGAAAAAATATAAGTATATAAGACTTGTAAAAATGTTAGTCTTCATGTAAGGGAGAAAAAATTAATAAACTGCCTTCAGCATTTTGACACAATCTGAGGTAAAATGATGTGCTCACTCTTGGGCACCACTCATTGTGACCAATACCTGCCAACTGGAGTGGCTCCAGAAAACATAAATGAGAACAATCAGGGGCCTAGACAACATGAGGGAAGATTATATAAATTGAAAGTAAAATTGGAAGAGAATGGTCTTTCTTTTTACCCATGGTGCATAAGAGAAGGAATGTGTTTAAGGTGAAACAGAGTAAATTCAGTCTAGAAGTATTGAACGGGAAATGGGAAATATTGAAATGGGAAGCAAGTAGATAATAAGCAAGCATAAGTAATTCTGGGGGAACCACACTGGCAAGTTAGCCTAACATCTCTCAGCAGGGACAAGCCCACAAGCATCCTGTCTTGAAGTGGGAGACAGACAAGATGGTTTCACGAGGAACCTTCCAATCCTGCTAGCCATGATTTGCTATGGGTTTATACATTAAAGTCTGAGAGAACAGACACACCCCGTATTTGACTGCAACAAGTCATCACACCAGACATATTATAGTAAGGAACTGAGGTATTTGTATTTGTAACTGCTAAAAAAGTTCAGCTAACTTCCAGTTGCAATGACAGCTGCAAACTTATTAAATACTAGTAATCATTCTGGACTAGAAAGTTGATTTATAATATATGTGTATTTGCATATCTGTCTACTGCATCTCACAATAGTTTGTGCTGGTTTCTGCTTTGGTACTTTGGCAGATTCTGCCATTTTCAATAAATCATGTGATCTCTGCTGTTAAATTCCTGCTCTTAAAACCCAAAGTGTTTATATTTAATTCTATTTGATTAGGATATTGGGTGAGTGCATTGATTAGTAACTATTACATGTTACATCATCAGAGTGAAGGGACTACAGAAAAGTTCACATTCAGGGGAATAAAAGTGGTTTTAGAAGCTGAAGAGGTAGTTCCTTCCACTTAACAAAACACTTTACATAATACAGATCAACAAGTTTTACTCAGGGATTTCTTCTTCCATGTCTAAAATGGCAGGAATGTTCCACTTCCAGGGCAAACTGAACTTGGATATCAAATATACATATGCTGCTATGCACACAATCAGAATTGTGCTGATTCTAATGCTATTCAGCTGCAAATTTGCCTTTGAGTCATGGTAATAGACTGACAGAACTGAAAAAGAATAAGATGGAGCCATGGAAGTTTACGTGCATTTCTCCCACTGATGCACAGACTATGGCTAACACACTTCCTGTTAGAGTTTTTCCTTGATCCTCCCTGTCTGGTTTGTGGTTACTGCCAGAGTTGTCAGGGCTGCAGAAATCTAGGATGGGAAGGTAGTCCCAGTGGACTGCACCTGAGGTGTGACAGAATGATGAGCAGATCCAAGTCTGCCTTCACTTTAAAGTTGGAAGTGGGGCCTTAGGTGAAGCTTCAAGCCCCTGGTGACATCTGTTGGTTTGGTATGGCACTGGTGTGCTGTACAGGAGCTTAGGCTGCAGGTAGGTAAAACCAAGTAGCCTGTGAAACAAGGCTCAGTGTGGCATACAGCTCATAGTCTGGGTCTGTACTAATGAAATACTGTCAAATTTTGCCATCAGGTCAGCTAAGAATCGGTGACAGCCATGTTCTTAAATCCTTTGAACCTCTCAAACCATCACAACTCTCAAACTGCGTAACAGGAATAGCCTCGGTCCTGGGTTCCTCCCAAACCGTGCCTGGAAACGGTTTCATGTGGTTGGTTACCTCAGTCTAAACCTGTACCAGAAACCCTTCTAAAATTTAAAGTGTTTATCTATCTAGATTGATGAGTTGTAATATCCATACAAATGCCTGGCACTGGTCAGCTTACAGTTACATCTCCTGCCATAAATCAGGTATCACTCAAAAAAAGTAAATGGAAACAGCTACCTACACCAATAGATCTTGTGACATTATTCCAGTTATGTTGGGTTTTCTGCCCTGCCTAATACCAAGTGGTATCAATTCCAGAACTTATAGGATAAAAATACATTTTTTCCACATGTAATAAAGATGAGATTACATGTAATTAAGCTTGAAGTCAGTAAATGGAAAACACCGTTAGCTGCACATGTTCCTATAAAATCTTTCTTGATCTTCTGAATGTACCTACCCATGAACAAAAGTAAGAAGTTCAATTCATTAATTATACTTATTCTCTGTCTCTTTCAAAATCCAAGCATGAGACTAGTTACAGTTTCTTCAGCTATGGGATATGGGTACAGAATATTTTTTCTCTTAAGGGAGAATGTAATTATTTTGTCAATAACTGCTTAGAAAAGTAAACACAAATTCCCCCCCAAAACAGTATGAAAATCTAGACTAGTTTTTCTCCTCATAAAAAGAAAGTACTGCACACATTCTGTACAAAATGGTATAGGAAAAGCAATATATCTTAATATAGTCTGGAGCAAAGCAAACCCATTTTGCATCTTTATACCTCCCATTTTCAGACCACAGAAATACAGAATACTTAAGAAAGCTTTTGTAAGGCACACCAGTGTGTAAATATTGCAAAGCAAAGTACTAATGCCTTGGCAGACCATGTTCAGATCTGCTGCAGAATTCAGAGCAAGATACGCTGCAAGTGCCTGATCTCACATTCAGACTTTCCATGAGCTCTCAAGTGTGCAGAGCTGGATTCCTGTCTGACACATTCCTTAAGTCCCTCTCAGTTTAGCCGCTACTACAGCGTGAATAACACATTGCAGCTGTCTTAATTACAGCAACAGCTGTTTTCAAACTTCTCAACACCCTGCTTGCTATGCCTTAACACACTGGGGTGGGACAGTTAAAAGACACCTCTTCATACTGGGATCTTGGCAAAAGAGATTCAGCACCCAAAGGATTTCACTTGGAATGTGTTAGAAGCAAAGAAAGACCTCCACTTCATTTTGATTCAGGTGACAGAGACAGAAGAAAGTGTGCAATAAGAGAAGAAGTTAATGTGAAAATTCAATAACTTAATAAAGAAATATCAGTTAAATGAACTGCTAAATGCCTATCTAATTAAATCCCTTTTGAATTATTTCTCTTCTACGCTGTGCATATTTTACAAGAAATTTACAGTTGTGTTTACTTGTTTTATTTTTTCCTTGTGAATGCACTATTATTATACTACTGTTTTTAATGTATTGCATGCTGTCAATTAATTGTCACAGTTAGAGAATTAATTGCATAAAGCCAATGCCCGCTTTCCTTCACTAACTACTGAACTTTGCTAAATCATCAGAGTTAACAACCTCCAGGCAGAGACATCAACCTTGGAAAGGGTGTTATTTTCAAACAAGGATGAGGGAGTAGGTATAACAGACTATATAAAAATGATCTGAAGCAATTCTCTAAAATCACTGACATGATAAGCCTGGAAAGATTTACCAAGATACATAATTATTACACTTGATTGTCAGTGTTGTTTCTGTCAAGTATAGTTTTCATGTATTGAATACCCTACCACACAGATTGCAGGATCTTCACAATTAGAAATACTCAATTACCTTTTGATTCTTAGAAAAGTTAAAAAGGCGGCAAAAAAAGTGCCTCCAAATCTGAGAACTGATAGGTACTTGTGAAGAGTTTGTATACTATTAAGCATATTTAAGCTTGAATTGTATGGCTGTGATGGGAAACAGCTGAAGCAATTATATTTTCTCAGGTGAATTAAAACCTTGCTTGTTTTGAAGTCATGGGGAGCTTTCCTTTTCAGCTAGAGCTGCTCATGTATGATTAAAACAGGCTGCAACTTCTCTTTGTGTATACAGGGGCCCTAAGATCCACTAAAGATGATGTTTCCTAAACACTTGAAGCTGGTAGTCCAAAAGAAGCAATTTGCCCACACTCACCCCACCACTTGATCTTGTTCTTCTCATGCTTGCATAAGAATTTATGCAGCTGTGTTGTATATCAGATTAGGGAAATCAAGGTTAAAACTATCTTGTTTATTTATTTATTTTTATGCTCTTTTTTGCTTTTATAAGCATGAGAGAATTACTCCTCGGTAATTCGGCTGGAGATCAGGGAAGCTGATGATTTTTTAGCTAAGGAAAAGGAATGATGTACAGATAATCAGAAATGTGCCAAAATTAGCCATAAAGCTGTTAGAGTCAAGCATTTAATCAGCTGCCCAAATGTCCTCTCTTTTAGCAGTATTTTTTTAACAAGAAAGTGTAATTAATTCAGTTTTCCATTAATTCAATTATTTATTTACGGAACTGAAAAGGTCTTCTGCTTAAGAACTGCCAGATTTATGGATTAAATTGTTCTATGTGATTTCCAGAAGAACATATTAATACTTGCAGAGAAAAAATTGCTTTACTCTTTCTTAATAATTAAAAATGAATGGCATTTTTTCCCCTCTGTGCAGAGGCCAGCTTTTCTATTTAATCCTGACAAATATTTATTTAAGCCTGAGGGATAATGCATAATTAGATTGATCTCAGTTGATTTTTTTAAACACAAAGCAGTAAACCCACCTGACAATGGTAAGAACCTGCAGGATATAATGAGCACATATGTGACACTTATTATTAGGAAGTTCACAAAATCCTTGCACTTCACTCTGTTTCAAAAAAGAAATAAATTTCTTGTAGTCCTAAATCTTTTGAAGAAACTTTGTCAAAGCTCAATTATTTTTGACTTCCAAACAAAATCAATTACTTTCTTTGTATCCTGTAACTGGAAATGTCCCAAGAAAGCAAACATCTCTAACGTGACAACAGAATCCCAGGCTGGGATCACACCATGTATGGAATTTCCCTCTAGATAGTGTCTCCAGTGTAGTGGCTTTGTACCCAGAAGTGACTACTTAGTCACCCAAGTGTGACTACATGTGTGCATACAACAGCAAATTCATGGAGGACAGCAGTCCCATATCTTTACACCATTGTTTTGATGTCTTGAAAACTTATTGTCAATCTTACACAGTCTTGCCAAGCCCAGTTTACTTAGTGGATTTCCCTCTCGCATAGTACGGTATCAAACTTGAGTGCTTCCCTAAGTAATCATCGAGTTTACTTTGAGTTAATGGAAAACTCATTAAAAAACCATTTGGAGTGCTGATTACAGACTCTTCTCTGGCATTTGTCTGTGCTTTCTGTCCCCTATCTCACTTAATGTCCCTAAGAGTCTTCAATTAATTATTTGATTATAAAGCCATTTGTAAGCACTTGGTTTAAGTGCATTGGATCACGCCATAATTTTAGCTTCAAATGAACCTGCTGGACAAAGGCTAATTAAACTAACTTTTGGGTCATAACATATGTGTTACCACTAAAAACGTTATTTAAAATGGCCAACAGTCTAACATGCAGAAAAAAATTACATGCACACTACTAGTATTTATCACAAGAGAGTCAAAGCATGCTGTGCTCTGACTGCCCAAAGGACAAATATCCATTGTAATTCATTCTGTGAAAACTGAGGGAAACAACAACCCTTTAACTTGATAGTTATATCATGGCATAACTCCAGACTAGCAGTGTGCCCAAGTGGCCAAGAAGGTGTGGTATCCTGGCCTGTATCAGCAATAGCATGGCCAGCAGGACTAGGGAAGGGATTGTTCCTCTGTACCTGGCGCTGCTGAGGCCAACGCCTCAAATCCTGTGTTCAGTTTTAGGCTCCTCACTACAAGGACATTGAGGAGCTGGAGCGTGTCCAAAGAAGGACAACAGAGCTGATGAAGGGTCTGGGGCACAAGTCTTATGAGGTGTGGCTGAGGGAACTCACTCTCTCCTGAGCCTCCTTTTCTCCAACTGTTTTCTGGAGAAAAGGAGGCTCAGGAGAGACCTTATTGTTCTCTACAACCAGCTGAAGGGAGGGTGTAGGCAGGTGGGGGTTGGCCTCTTCTCCCAAGTAACAAGAGATGGGACAAGAAGAAATGGCCTCAAGTTATGCCAGGAGAGGTTTACAGTGGATATTCAAAAGAAGTTCTTCACAGAAAAGTGGTCAAGCATCGTAATAGGCTGCCCAGGGGAGCATTTGAGTCACCATGCCTGGATGTAAAAATGAGTAGATGGGGCACTTAGGAACATGGTTTAGTGGTGGAGCCAGCAGGGCTGGGTTAAAGTTTGGACTCTATGACCTTAAAGGATTTTCCAAACCAAAGAATCTTATGATTTGATATAGCTAGGATTTTGATACAACTTGAAAACTGAATACATACATTACCATCACCACCCCCAGCCCCCACTTTTTAGGCCTTCAGGAAGAAATCTACTAAGTATTAGTTTTTGTCTGTTTTTCTTTCTTTTTCCTTTATTTTTTTTTCTTCCTTTCATAGCTTTTTAGCAGCAATTGAAATAGAACTACATTTGAAATGATACTTGGCCCTGTACTTTTTACTGGTCTTTATAAGAAAAGTATTTTTTGCCTAAGGAAAAACTGAAATTCTGGAGACAGATGTTACCATTTCAACCATTTTTTACAGGTCAATCAATACAACAATCTTCCTTAACTTTCCCAGATGGCATTGTCACATGCAATCGTGACTGCTCTATATTATTTCTGAAGAAAAATAAAATCCTGCAAGAAAATGAACATACTCCTACTGTCCCCAGAACAACCTCCATAGATATGTCAAATTGCTGGGAAAGTTTGGTAAGAATGAAAGAAACATGGCAGAAATGTAAATACTACTGTCAGAAATGCTCCCAAATGGGGGCAAGCTGTAGAAAACATGAACAGTTCTTTCTCCCCTGAATCACTTTATTTTCTTTATCCTGGAAACATGATGCCCTTTCCAAATTTGTTGCTAAAATAGTCATCCAATACTCCTTCATGGAAATAAAAAGAAAACCCCTTAATTTCTCTCAAGTTGCTCCTTAAAAAAATCTTCAGAAATTATGTATTCTCCTTGCAAGAAATAAAGATGACAAGCCAAGTCAAATGGCCCTTTTTAACCCTTGATCTCCACCTCATTCTTCCTAAATTCTTAGAACTGACTTAAAGATCAGTAGCTGGCTCTTAACCAACTCTCAGCCTGTTTCACATACCGAATTTTATGCTCAAGTCCTAGAAATTCTGCAGGGTGAGGAAAAGAAGCAGTAATTGGTTAAGCTTTCAAATCTTTCTGTCCTTGTTTACAAAAGGTACTCATCACAGTGTTCTTCCTACAACTAACACACTACCACTTTTCTCAACCCAAAGCATGAAGAAAATTCCTTACCATTTTTCTTCCTGCAATGCAGTTTCCAGAAACACACAGGATTTTTACCTTTGGATTCTGCAGTGGTCACAGGAGGTGTTCTGTTCAAACCAGCTTCCTTTCGATCCAACTCAAAAGGATTTTGTTTGGTCTCCTTTAGACCTCCCCACCAAGTAAAACTGTTACTGAAGCTTGGAAACCATCCTTAAAAGCCTAGATATTTTCGGGACTTTTGAAACTAGATGTTCACCAGACTACCTCTTTTACTGGACACAAGTAACTCAATTTCTTCATGCCTCATTGCTTCAGCAACTTGTTAGTCCCTTTCTGCCCCTGTGACAAGCGTCTAGTTCCAATGCCCTTCTCGCTTATAACCATATCCTCATCCTACACGTCTATAAATCCAGCATCACCTCTTCCAACCACACGAAAAAATATGGACATAGCTCTTAATAAAAAAATAGTGTTAAAAAAAAGTGTAAACAGAACTGGCATACTTAAATGGATCACAGGTTTGATAGCACTGATTTACAGCAGGTACTGTGGAGGAAAAAACCCTCACATGTAAATGATACAGCATACCTTTAAAAACTGACACTATGGACATAATGAGCGAGAAATACTAAGCAGGAGGATGCAATAAGTGTTAGATCTTTCTGCTACAACCAAAGAACATGTTTATCCATGGCAAATATTTTTAGCACAGTGGTAGGAAGCACTTCAGTGACTTAGGAGAAATGTAGAACTTTGTGGGGTCAAAATTTATGAAGCATTACTAACACATTCTCTACCCCTAATCTTTATGCTTATTGTCATCGTATAAATTTTTATCTTCCTACAATACACAAGGCTATGAAACTTGCTGGATTTTTACAAATCTAATTTTAACAGTGCAGTCAAAACTGTTGTTTGGAAGTCTCAAATAATTGAGACTGTTGTCTTTACCATATTTTAATGATAACTGCTACGCCAACTCATACATTTTTAACTTTAGCATTTAATTAGCGTCATTCTGTTTGCCAGTTTAGAGTGTACTGACTTCAATTAATGCAGCTTCATGCAGGTCAGTCTGACACATTTTAAGTCCTGTTGCTTTATGGCTGCCTGTGATAGAGTCACGTCTTGGCATCTGCTCAAGTACTGAAATACATGATGGTAACTTCACTATGCAACCAGATGAAGGGTCAGGAAACAATCTTCTTGGGTGACATCTGCACCCCTCAGACTGTGGCAGTTATTTTAATGCTTTTGCCCAACAGCATGTAAACAGCACACAAAGAAATCTGAAAAGTTTTAGCAATCTGCAAAACTCTTACAGATATAAGCCAGACAACCTCTGATGCTTGTGCCAAGTTCTGCTGCTTCTAAATATATTTCCTGTACTTCATGTTGGGATACTTACCCATCTCCTTAGGGTAAGTCTATTAAAACAGTAAGGCAAATAAATTTTTTTTAAATACTTGAGAGTCACTATTATTATTTTCCTTACTGTGGCCCTAATGACTTAAATGAGCAAACAAGCCAAGATGGAGACAAGACCAGACAAAAGGAGGTCCTTCTCAGATAGCTGTAGGTCTGTGGAAAGATACAATGGAGAGACTGATTGTATGCTCAGCTGGATTGGTGCTTCAGGCAAAGTAAAGGAAAATGCAAAACCATACAGTATAGTAGCTGCAAGTCATGTAAGATCTTAATATTTTACACAATGCTTTTACAGACCATTTCAGCTTTGCAGTCCTTTTTTNCTTTGCCTTTATTAAAATGCATCTTGGTCTTGCAATTTTTGAAGCTGTCCTTAGAACACAGCTGCTTGTGATATCATTAAGTGCTTGTCAGTGATGTTTTTATTTGTGTATTTTAATTTTTATTGCACATTTAATTTCATACTATTTTTCATGGTTTAAAAAGAATTAATTCAGTAGGTATGATGGTACTATTTTATTACTTATCTCATTTTTATGTCAGGCCAGGAAAATAATTGAACCATATTATGCAATTCCCACTCAAGAGAACAATAAAACAAACAAGGTGTTCTTCCTTGCCCCTTCTTTTTTTCCCCCTTCTCTCACTTTACTTTTACTATTTGCTTTTTGTTTTGTTTTAAAGGCTGCCAGTAAATAAACTCAGACCACTGGATTAGCCATTTGACGTGGTTATAGGAAGTACAACGAAATTTTGATAATGTTTTAATAAGTATCAGTGCTTTTATAATTGAAGAGGAAAACTGAAATATTATAAAACCTAAATCTGAAAACCTTTTTGTTGTAAAATTTAAAAAAGAAAAGTAATTTCAGGAGATTATAATAATATTTAGATGTAGACAAATTATTCCTTAATAGAAAAAGGACCAAAAATATCATAATTTCAGGACAAGTTGATCTTGGACAGTGAGTCCTCTCATATCCTCATTCAAGATATTTAACATTAGAACACAATGATGGAGAAAGGTGAGCAGATCAAGAAACAGGGTGACATAAAAGAGATTAGGCAGAAGTGGCACTAAAAAACTGTAAAAAGCATTGGTTTGTTGAGAAGCTGTGGAATTCAACTGAGAAGTAAAGGGATAACAAACTACTGGGAGAGATGATCTCTTCTTCCTTGAATTCTATGAAGTTTAGGACAGAGGAAAAAAACATGACAGAGACTCTATCTTGGCTTTTATCATTAAAAAGAACTATTTTTTCATGTAATGACCCTCACTATGTATGATGACAAAACTATGCTTATCACTTAAGTTTTCAATATTAAAAATTCCATTTCTACAATGAAATCCAGATGTGTGCCTCCACACCAGAGTAAATCCAGATTTCACTTTCCCCTGTTTGTTCCTGTATTGTCTCACAGATCTTCCTGCTGACTGATCAGTGCTTTCAATCAGATTAAGATCTCAAGCTCTATGATAGACTCTTACTTTGCTGGTAAAAGAGTAAAACAGGCACCTTTCTCTAATCTTTCATTCTCTTGATGACAGATCTTGAATTAAGGTCTTTTTCAATGCTAAATCATTTTCATGGATAATTCTTCTATTTTTGCCTAGGGAGCCTAAATAATAGCAAAATCAAGAGCACTTAATTTTTAGAATTGTCAAAGATGAGCCTGATCTTGCCACATTTCACAGACAACGTGACAAACACAGAGAGGAAAGTGACTTGCTCAACAGTAGGCAGCTGCTGCACAGAAGTTCAGAGACAAAATTTTATCCAAAGTCCACTGGACAAAATTCACTATTTTCTCATCATAAGGCAACAATATCTCTGAAAAGGTCCTAGTTCATCAAAATAATTACTACTTAATGCAGAATATGTCAGTATTATAGAAATCTTGTTAATAACCAAGATGGATTTCAAGCACTCAGATTCTGAGTAAAATAGCTTGAGAACAATTGTAACAGAAAGGAAAAAGAAGCTTCCCAAACAGCAAATGATGTTCTGGTGTAATATGCTGAAATCATAAAAGATTTCAGTGGAACAGAAAAGAGAGAGGACGAAAACAAAAATAGTAGAATAATAGAGTTATCACTCAAAAGAGAGACAGAAAAGGTCATAAATATTGTGTGAACCCTGACACTTAAAGTGGAGATTTATACAATAGTGAAACAATGAACACAATAAAATTCATACAAAATATGAATTTTGTATGCATTCATACAAAAAATGAATTTTGTGTGCATTCATACAAAAAATGTATGTTTAGAAATCATCTAAGAAACAGAGTAGACAATCCTTGTAAATGATACTGTGTTAATAATTAACATACATCGAATTTTGTCCAAAAGCACTACTAAGATGCTGCTGCATTATTATGTAAATAGATTAAAATATAATATAATTATATAATAAAATTTTCAAGGAGAAACTGTAAGATGGTACTGTCAAGTGCCAAAAATGAATGCTGGCTTTTTCTCTTCTTTTTTGCTCTGAATCTCCATAAACCTTTATTATTGCAGATAAGTACAATCTGTTCTCCTCAACTACTGACAGTGTGGCTGAGGAATGTTATCCTTATGGAAACTCTGGCCTATAATGTCTATGGGAACAAGACCATCTTAGCCAGTACCAGGCAAGTTCAAGGAACAAGCCTAAACGCACTTCATGCTTTTTAATGGTTTTCATACAATAACCCATAGCCAAGATACTGAATGCTTAGAAGCAGGAACATTTTCAATGAACCTGAATGGAGATGCCTTGGCAGACCATCAGTTATCTCCAAATACACTGCCAAAGCAAGAGCACAAATATCCATGTTATTTTCAGGCATTTCCATTCATCTTATGAGGGCTACTCTATGTCTGTCTTGAGTATAGCAACAAGACCTTCAACCTTGCACAGACTTCTCCCTCTTTCCCTGGCGCCAAAACTAATCTATCTGGTTTCTAATTTATCAAGTGTTTAACTCCCCTTACTGTGTACTTGGTGGAAACAAAAAATACCGCTCTGGAGTATAAAAAGTGGAATCTTTAAATGTGCAATTTTTTCTACTAAGGTATTATTATCACTTCCATGGATGATTTCATCAAATCCCACGGAAGAGTTTAAAAGACAAAATAGGAAGATCGATTGATAAACAGGAGTTTCCAGCTATGGGCTCATTATTCTTTATATTCCAACCCTGAACTGGCCTTTAAAAGACAAATTTCTACTCTGCTGTGTTGTTTCTGCACCATGGCCCCATGATTAATTATCAGGCGCCACATGCAAAATCCACTATGATGGATTGTCTGCCCACATCAGCATAATTACTAACCACAGACATTGAGAGTCCTTGCTACTGGAGCAACCAACCAGTAGGATTGAGAGGTGAATGAAAATACTTTGTAAGAAATGGCAAAGAAATGCCCTTAGATAAAGGAAGACATACCAAAGTACGCCATAATCCCTCAGCTTTAGGAAACAACTGATACCTGACAGCAGAGTGAATAATTCACAACAAATCGTTTAGGAAATGCACCTTCTTTAGATGATGAGACTCTATACATTTAGACTCCAATACTTAGAATTTGAGTGTTGCATAATAATTTCTAAAAATCATGTCCGTTTTTATGATCCTTGATGGAATGAATTATGTTTACACTTGAAAATTTTGAAACTTAGAAACTTTTACAGTGAACATGGCTGTTTCTTCTCAGGATGACAAAGAAAAATTGGATTCTGAACTAAGATACATTGTAAAACTCCTGGGCACTACTTGATATTTAGGCTGAAGCTTCATTCTCAGAATTTAAAACTGAAGTCAGCAGGTGAACAATAGTGCACCTTGGTTTGGGTTTAGACACTACCTACTATTTCACCCTTCAGTAGTCTAGAACAAATTCAGTCACACAAAGCAGGGTTCTCATAAGTCTGACATCTAAAGGGAATGTTTTATGGAAGAGACAGCCAGGGGCATTCAGCTCTACGATCTGCTATAACCAGAAAACAAAAGTATGCGTATTTGTTTTCACCTAATGAATTGGCCCTTTGAAGCATCACCTTTTATTCTCCTAGACTGAGAAGGAGAATTGTTTTCTAATGGAATTATGAATAATTAAGGACAAATGAAAATGCTGAGGTTCTAGAAGAAAAATTCTGTTGCAGGGAAAGCTGCACATGGATGTTCTTTTGTGATATATAATAGTACAGTCTTAAGTCACAAGTTGAAATTTGATCACATGTGTCACAAGTTGAAATTTGATCACATGTAAGTGGCAGGCTAAAACGAGATCAATTTTAAAGAAAAGAAAAAAAAAAAAAAGATGCCTTCAGGCAGTTTTCTCGTAGCATTAGGAATAACTTGTGCTTGGTTAAAAAGGGGACTTGGCATTCAATGCCCCAACTGCTCTAAACTGGTTCAATCAGGAGTAACAACTCCAAGTGTTCCCTACATCACAGGTAACATCTTTAGTACCTATACTATATTCTTGTACTTTTTCACTAATAACAGCAGATGCAAAATTACAAAATGAGATTAAGCATACAGAAATTCATACCGTCTCCTCTAAGGTATTTAGTTGCAATCTAATGAACTGGGTAAAAGGAACAAAAGGGGGTTTTCTGTTGCTGTTCTGTTTCTGTCAATAAAACTAAACATGTTTTACTTAAGAGTTTTCCATTTTTATAAAATAAATGACAGCACTGTGAGTGGTGAATCAGCATGATAAAGCATGAAGACAGTGCCTGAAACTACTCAGAACCATCCTGAATATTGCATTGCAAAAAGCACACATCCATTCATTCTTCATAAAACTATACTGTGAAATTTTATGCTGAACCGCCACCTTTTCTTTATCAATATGTACTCAACAGGCACATACTCAGCCAGGAAAAAGACTTGTAATTACTACTCCTACAGGAAAGATGGTGAGGTTGTGCAAGTTCTAAATCAGCTACACTGACAGAAACATGCCAGTATTTCTGCAAAACAAAAAACCTGTGGAATGAGGTCTCTAAATACCAGTCATGGGTTCACCTCAAGAAATGTTAAACTGCAGTAATTAAATAAGCTCTCTTCTAATGACTGAAACATCTCTGTTATTAACACATCTTGGATAAAATTTCTCTTACGTAAGTAATTTGACATGTCTTACGATGAGGATCTTTAACTTTTAGAGGACTGAATCCTACGTATTTTTTCTATTCCAAGATGACAACTTTAGTTTCACAGCCATCAGGCACTGGAGGAAAAATTCCAGAGAAACATGGAAGTACCTTAAAGAAGGGAGTGGGCTGTATGCATCTTTTAATACAAATTCAATCAAACCACAAACCCACTGAGGTCCTATAAGCATATTCCCCTAAAGATACACTGTCCATAGCCTTCATTCTTATTGTGGAAATCCTTCATAAATGTGCCATGGAATACATTGTTGAAGATATAACTGTACAAGAAATATGGCATACTCCTTTTATATATTATTACCAATATATTTCACACTATTCTAGTCTATTTAGGAAAAGAAGCAATTTAGATTTCAAAATCAAAAAAAATGGACCCAATATTCTTTCCTTTATAAGCTTAGACACATCAGAGCAAGAAATTCACTAGAACTTATCAAATTAAAAATGTTACAATTATTAATATTTCAATTATTGTTACTTGAGTTACTGCCCTAATATATTATAACCCAATATGGCCAGATAATTTTGAAAGCAACTGCTACCATTAAAAGAGATTTAATTGATAATGTCAAACTAAAGAAGTTTTCTGAGTTTAAGAAGAGCAGTGATCATCTGTTGTATGCCCCAGTACATACAAACTATGCAGAAAATCACAAACACCTACTATTTTAATTCCTATTTTTAACAATGGTACACAGAGTAAGACTTTATTTATGCTGATTATCTTAGATTTTTCCATTTTTCTCTGGCTGCCCCTTTATTTTTACAAATGAATAAAAACATGTCTCTTCTGTGTGTATAAGATTCACTAAAGATCTTTAAAAAGTTTCATAATAACATATAAACCAAATATTTTTACATATATGATTTCCCATTGAAGCTGTACACTAGCAAAGGGGAAATTCCTAATTATATTTCTAGGCTAAATGAATAGGCCAGAAACAACACTCCAAGTTAACTGCTTTGTTTCCAGACTGCACCAACGTTCTTTAAAGACTCTTAGAGACTGATTTAAGTCAATAAAAAGTTCTTAAGGCACAAGCATTAACTCAGAACTTTTTAATCAATATATGATCATATCAGCTTACACAGCAGAAATGTCACATAATTTTATCTTAAAAATTATATTCTTACTAATATTGAACCTTAATCCACTTGAACTGTAAGATTTAGCTTTTTTACTCTAAATTGTAGCACCTCAATTATCAGTTTTAAACTACAAGTGGAATGGCCATAAAGTTGCACAGACTTTACCTGAAGTACAAGGATTTTAAAAAGCACCTGCATCCATGTAGAGGAATAAAAAGCCCTTAAAATAAATATTTAACATAATGACGTGGAAACCATGCTTTTACATTCAGGCTCAGAGGACACACATGCAAGCCATTAGCTTAATTTCTATTACATGCTGTCAAGGAAAGCACCTATCCCTGCAACCACCTGGAAACAATTTTCCATGTAAATCTAGTCAAGAGCCAATTTAGGAACACAGCACCACATGATGGACAGCCCAGACTAAACAAGAAATTTTAAGGGAGCCAGCAGTTGGCTTCAGAGAGAACAGTGGATAAAGCTGTTTTTTCCCAGACTGGAAGAACTGCCCAGCAGTTTTTTTGACTTCCAGCTACATTTATTGCTGTGAAAACTATTTTAACAATGGTGATCAAATCTCATATTTCAGTATGTAAAATGATTATTTAATGGTCAGAAATAATTCATCTCTCAATCATTCTAATAATACTTGTGGACTACAGGAATATGTTCCAGGACTTAACAGTATTTCTTCTCTAATTTCAAATAATCTACTTTATAATTTTTTTTTTTAAATGACAGACAATTTAGATTTGCTTAGAAAAGTACAGTGTATGTTCCCCTGCATTTTCAGCATACCTGAAATTCTGTGGCTTCATATGTATATCCAAATTCTTGAACTCATGCAGCAGCTGAACACTGTGAGATTCTTCAGTTTAGTTCTATTAATTTCCTTGTTTGGTATTATAATTTAAATTACAATTTAAATTTAAATTACAATTTAAATTACAATTTACAATTAATTTCCTGTTTGGTATTACAAAATTATTTTGATGAATATCTTAAAACTAGAGGAATTTGATATTTTGGAAATATAAAGGCAATAAATTATGCCTTTGCCCCCCACCTCCCTTTTTTTTTTTCCCCGTTTTCTTTTTTTCTCTCATTTCATCTTGTCTCCAAAGTATGGATAATAAAAAGTGAAAGAAATGTGTCTGCAAAGACATTAGGCTCTTATGAGAAAAAGAATGCATGGGGATATGAATTAAAATCTCTTTAAAAACAAGTTCTATCAGTTTCAATTGGATGGCACTCACAATAACAGTTACTCCATGTTGTTTCCTTAAAAAAAGGAAACAAACAAATAAATAATGTGTTTTATAATTCCTACAAATCCTCCTGTAATTACAAGATAGGGATCGAAGAAAACAAAATAAAAAGAAACTCAGTGCTACAGTATTTGAAGTTTGCTTAAAGGCTTTAAAAGTTATATTTATCTATATCTCTCTGTATAGATACAGGTAATAGTTCCCTTATTTTTACAACATTATATTAACTTTATTATTATATAGCGTCCAAAACGGGAGCAGAGAGAGCTGTTGCAGTTTGCACGCAGTAGATGATGAATGTGTGGTTCACGGAAGCAACGTGCTTCCTAATTAGGTACCACAAAGAGGTATTATGGTAATGCTCTACCTATGACTTGACCTTCACTTGGCAATAAAGTGATAAAAAGAATTTAACAATCAGAGGCAGTGCATTCCATATCAGCAGTAAGGGGAAAAGGTACATAGGAGGAAATGGCACAAGCAAGACATTAAATCCAACTTAGCTCTCTGGTGTGGCAGATTTTTTTCCTCTGGTCCCTAAATTTCAGGGTCTCAAAAGGTCTCAGATTTAGTCTTTATACTTGCATGACACAGCATTCCAAAACCCAGCGTAATAAAAAATTGCTTTTTTTTGTCTATTACATGCCAAGAAAAGCCTACTGTGCTACAAAAAGTTAAATCAAAGTTTAAATAAACATGCACCTTCAAACGTAAATGCACAGCCAAAAATAGATCCTTTTATGCAGGTATGGTTACATAATATATAACATATCCTTATACTCCACATGTAATTCTGTAATATACATGTATACCTTTATATATGTGCGTGTATTCAATTACACATAAAGTCTGCACAGGCCATCATAAAAGGAGGAGTTCAAGGATTTATTCAGTTTTGTTTTATTGAAAATACCTGGTTTTTGCTCCACTAGTGCCTCAGACCAGCACAACTACCCTGCTACTAGCTCTGCTTGTAAGAAAAGCTATGGAAGTTGCCTACTTTGTGGAACAGAAAGGCTTTAAAACTCTGTCCATCTTCAAACTCTCTCTTACTCAGCTATAAATTTTCAGAAAAGACTCCAAAGAACACCATGGAAATTACAGGCTTCAGTAACAAATTATGAGAAGGTATAGCTGAAGGACACCTCACCAGGATAAATACAGAAAAAGTCAGCATGACTCCAGCAAGAGGAAATCCTGCCCTGCCAAAATTTCAGACTTCCTTGCACTGACCTAAGGGTGGTCTAGCTGATACAGTCCACTTGGACTTCCACGATGTTTTTGAGGGATTTAATAACCCACAACCCAATATGAAAAACCTGACATGTATAAATATGCTGTGACTGAAATACATCCTGTTGAGGGCAAAAAAATCCCGTTATTTCTTACAGGAGATTGCCAGTGAAGTTTTGCCGTACTGTGTCCTAGAACCTATACCATTCCAAATATTAAAAAATAACCTGTAAACCAGGGGGTAAAATGCATGGTGCCATTAGTTTGCTGATGATAAAGTCAATGGTTAGTTATGAAGAATCCCAGAAGAATCTGTAAGAGGGGTTTGGGCAGTACTTGGGCCAATGAACCATCACCCATCTGCCGCAGCAAAAGTATGAAAACCAGTGTTACATAGATTTGAAAAACATCTTTCTAACAAGTGTTTACGAAAAACCTATCATTTCTTCACCTATAACATTACTATCCCAGAGGCAAATTTAAATGCCCTTTTCACTGAGGTAGCAGCTGGAAAACACCCCTTTTGCCAAATGAATGGGAGGTTCTTTCATCAGGATTTTGCCCTATCTGATTCTCCACACATAAAACCAAGAAAAATACTAAAAGCTGTAGTTACTTAAGTTTATAATAATTTAGACACTAAATTATTACTATCTAAATGTAAGTCAATAATACAAGTTGGCTGAAAAACAATGATTTCTCATATCCATTAGATTAAGACCTGGTGGCTGCTTATGATTATATTTAGGGCTTTCCCTTTGGTGGCACTCAATCTACATTCTGTTTTTGCAAATCTGATGGCACAATGACTCAATGTCTGCACATGTCAGAGTGTCCACAATATGTTCACAGTATTTGTCAGTATGTCCATAATAACTGAATAACTCTGGGAAATCCTGCATTGACTGAATAAAATCCCTACACTCAGTTTCAAATAGTTTCTTGTACATATTCCTTTACTAATGTGACTGTGTTTCAGAGAAAATATATTGTTGCTTTTGTTGCATAAGCAGCAGCTGGAGGCTGGAAATGGAAGATTTTGTGAAGTCTATTAATAAAAGAAACAGTTGTGGTAAACATATATAATTACACTGAATTTCACTTGTTAATGAAAATTAAACTAATTTGTTCAGAAGAAACCAAGACATGCAGAAAAATTAACTCAGTAATAAATTCTTTTTATTAAAGAATTTGGTATAGATCTTTAAGATACAAGCAAGCACATGCTGACAGTAATAGAAACTCTGAAAAGATGAAAACCAAGTTAAGCTTTACTTTACAGGTAAAGCATTTTATGTAGCTTTCAAAATTTTGTAAACAAAAATTGTATAAAAAAGGCAAAGCTAAGTCTTTTACTAGACAAAATCACGCCTTTGGAGCCCAATAAACAGAAAACGACTCATTATTAATTAAAGAGAATTATACCAAAGTTCCAGATTATGATCCAGCTATTGCAAATGTGCTATGTGTGTTGGCAGTGCTTTTTAGGACAGCAGTAATTTAGAAGATGAAAAGGATGTTATAATGAGGAAATTAAGTCATATTCTATCTCCAGGGACTCACTGCCACCATCAGAAAAGTGAGAGTTATGGATTGGATTTATAAGGCACAGACATGCTCCGTATAGATCATAAAACTAATTGTGAATTGCACAGAAATAAAGACAATGAAACTCATTGCTTTCATCTCATGGGGAACTAAGTAGACAGAAATAGCGTCTTTAAGCTATAAAACATGCTTAATTGGCACAAACCAATGGACCTGAAGAAGCAGATAGGAGCAATAGAAAAAAAATCCCACTTATAAGCAACCTATATTATTACATATGTCTACATAATTTCTGCTTTACATTATCGCTTGAAATAAATGAGCTGTATGACAAATTTTGAGAGAGCAAGGACTGAAGAGCAAGGAGAATAAAAAAACATCGAGATTGTTAACAGTTAAGATATGTTTTCATTTCCACTCTTTCTAAACCACTATAACACCACCATTTGTAAAAACCAGACAATAGCTTCTTCTCTGGCACATAATAAATACATGCACACAGATAATGGAATATGAATTGGCTGGATTATCTTCTGCCTGAAATGATGCTGATACAAAATAAATCTTCAGAGGAAAAGAGAGGTCATCAGAAAGATGTGCACTTCCCTGCCTTATTCTAGGTTAAAGAACCTGTATTGTACACTAGATTCTTAGAACTGTCATTTAAATTTATGATTCCTTAACATGCATACTAATAGTACAAACTTTAACATACTATTTTTAAACAGTGCAGTATAGCATTAAACAAGCAAAACTAACTCTTGCATGCTATCATTATGATAAAAGCCAATTAAATTAATAAGAATCAAAAGAGAAGGCAATTTACCTCATTCGTAATTTGCAAAGTGAAAAGCCCACTGGGATACACATTTTTCATAATTTCAGATCACGCTTGACCTCACCTCTTTTGTTTAACCAAGCCTATTAATCAAATACATCCCAGAGGTGACTAATGATCTTCCAGAATTCTAATAGAAGCAGAAAGTCAAGGACAGAACAAATTGATCCACATCACCCACCTTATTAAGTTTACAATGCTGACAATGCTTCCCCTATTTTACTCAGAATTGTAGTCCTTACAGTTATTTTAAGTCTACTGTTTAAGATTAAAACAATTTGACACAGTACCTCTCAAAGGACCAGATCACAGATTTTTTTATCTCAGTACAACATAACATTTAAAATCCATATTGTAGATTCTTTCATTCAGATATAAAGTAAGGTGAAGCTAAAGTTACTTTGAAAAACTTCCCTGACACATAAGCAGCTTTACATTGAATGACCATTGCAGACTATCATCTCAACCTACTTTTTTGAAATAGTGTACATCAACTTTTCCACATACTTTTGTTCAAATAAATGAAGGCAAAATGAAGTTTACATCACATTCACTTCTCATTCTTTGAAAGTTTAAGTGGAATTTTTGCTCCTGTGATCCATGTGTTGAAAAGACATGCTAAAAAGTGCAGCTTATTAAAAAAAAAAAAGATATATTCAAGAAAAAGACAGCATTTGGGCAGAAATAGGAGGTGATTCTGCCATTAGAATATATACAGTATTTCTTTTACCACTGTACACCACATAGGTCATACATACAGCACCATTTTCTAATTTAGGAATCTATGTGCATATCTGCTGTTAAGAATTGTGTCATGTCTGGGAGAAAGATGATGACATGAACATCGAAAAATGAAAGACTCACTTCAATGGGTATTGAAAACCCGTTGTGGTGAAAGACCCATCATTATTCAAGTTTTAGATAGCAAGCAGAAGAATGGAAAAGCAGTAAAACAGAGAGCTCTAAAATTCTGTGATTTTTCACAAAAGAAAGAGAAAAAGAAGACAGAACAACTAGAGATTTACTGTATGCTTTACTGGTTGTGTGGAAAAAGAATTATTAACAGAGGACAGAAAACTACAGAGAGTACATAAAAAAGGAGTGAGAAAGCTATTGTTTCAAGAAAATTACTTTCAAATTATTTCTTTCCAAATTATGCCTTTACTTCAATTGAAGATATGAAAAGTAGTAAGAAAGAAAACCTCAAGGACACTACGACTGCACCAAGGCTTACAGAAAAGGAAGAGGTGATCTTTGTTCAGAGCCCCATTAATCAAAAGTTTCTGGTGTCGGGGTATGAACTTCCTTCCTAGTTACCAATTGCTCCTGGGAAGTGCCTTAATGCCTATATATATATATATATAGCACATAATCCCATATTGGAGGTGAAAAAGACTGCTTTGCTAAACACTTAAGCAAATAGTCATAGTTCTGCTAAAATCAAATTGAAACTAGAGCACCAGAGGTTGTTCTTACCCCTCTTTCAAAAATAAACTGAAACATACTAAAACTTTGTCTACAAAATAGCTTAATTCCTTACCACATCATGGACACATCTTTCAAAAAGAAAAGCTCACGGTAAAATCATTGGTTTGGTATTGAAATTCAGAAGCATTACATGACCAGAAAGTCTGAAAACTATTGATCAAGTACACAGAAGTTATCAGAATTGTGAGTAGTAACAGGTAGTGCACCTGAAATACTTTCAGTTTTTCTGAAAGAAAAAAAAAAATATAATTCTTCTAACCCGACATCAGATGTCTGAAAACTGCTATGACAGATCAAAAAATGTGTTGAAATTATACATAAAACTTTATCAAATAATCCATTATAGCTGACTATGATTTGAAGAATCATTTTGCTCATCTTGAAGATGAGGTGGTCTGAGACAGCCAGCATGGCTTCACGGAGGGCAAGTCCTCCCTGACCAACTCAGTGGCCTTCTGGGTTGGTGTGACTCCATCAGTGGACAAAGGAAGGGCTAGAGATGTCATTGATATGAACTTCTGCAAAGCCATGGTCACCCCTACCATCCTTCTCTCTCAATCTGAGAGAGAAGAATTTGATGGGTGGGCTGTTAGGTGGATAAGGAGTTGATTGGACAGTGGCATCCAGAGAGTAGTGGTCAGCAGCGCAGGGTCACAATGAACACCAGTGACAAGAGATGCCCCTCCAGGTCCAATCTGGGACCTGTGTTAATCAGTATCTTCATTAATGACATAAATGAAGTGCTCAAGTTTCACTTTATATTTATGATACAATTTTTGCCATAGAACTGGCTACTTATTGAAACTTTTAGCTTTATATACTTCTATTTTGTTTTTCCCCACAATGATCAGCTCTTTGCAGTCACCATCTTTGGAGATATTTCCAAGCTGTTGGACAGTCTTGGGCAATTTCATTTGTGCCTGCCTCATTTTGGACAAGATGACCTCCAGAGGTCCCTCCCAACCTCCATCCACCCTTCTCTGAGTCTGTGATGGCTTTGCAGAGAACCAGGTTGCCAATGTAAGCTGATTCAGAGCGGGGACATTTCAGGATGTTAGCCAAACCAGTCAAGTGGGATGACAGGAAGATTTTCTTTAAAAGTGGATGCCTGCTTTGATTTAAACAGTATTGAAGAGGCCTCCACAGCACTAAAATGTAGAAAAATAGTTGATATTTGGTAAATCATGGCTCATATCTTTCTGAAGTGATTTGCTGATGAATATAGCATTTTGCATTACTCCTCTAAATTTTCCACCTGCACTGAACAGAAAGGTTTGTAGTCTAAATTCAGGAGAAAAATTTATAGAGCAAGGGCAGATAAAACTAATTGTGGTCTGAAAAAATTTAATACTGAATCAAAGTTAGATTTCACTTCATTTCATGACAATGTTCACCATGCTTAAAACAGGGCTAGGGTGCTTGCCTATCTCAGGACACTGTGAAGAATATAAATGTGACTACATAATGATCCAGGCAAAGAGCTCAGAACTGTATTTTACCTTCTTAGAGAACGTGACTTAGCTATCAAGTTAGGTATAGGATAATCCACCTGTAGAACCAATCACTATGCAAGCAATATTAATCTGCCCTAAAATGTTCCAAGTGGACCTCATTGAAAATCACTGTGAAAGGCCATGGTGGCCAGCAAGGTCCCATTGGTCTATGCTGTGCAACAGCATAGGGACGTCTACACAAACAGAGTTTCTGAAGGAAATGCATTTTAGGCTGGTCTCTAACACTTCTGTCAGCAACTAAGTTACTGTCACAGTCAAAATTCTACCTCCTAAAGGTGTTAACAGGCTTAAAAATGTCAACAGATATTGAATTCATTGACTGGAAAGTGCTATATGCCTCTATCTTTGCTATCCATACAATAAGTAAAAATCAATGCTGCATCCAACTCAGAGCTGATCAAATTAAGGTGTACAAATAATCAAATCATTACACATTACAGCAATTATTGCTATGCCAGGTAAGCTACTAAGTGGAAACTTGCAAACTAAGTAAAATCCATAAAAAATATTTTCCATCATTGAAAGAAAACCCCAGCATCTGGTTCCTCCAACAAGATAGTACAGTTCTTTCTACGTTATTCAAAGCACAGGTACCCCATATTTAATGATGGCAGCCCAGCAGTCCTGGGATGTTAGTGACTCCTGAAGCATTCCTCCAGAGAATAACGAAATCCAGCATGACTAATGATTTAAATTAACCCAACTATACTGATAACAAGTATTTTAATTTTTGAGAAAATTATGTCAGAAGCTATGCTATGGTAATTTGCTCTAATGCAGTTTTTAGAATCAAATGAAAAGTAATCAAGTAAAGACAACTGAATTCCTATTGTGTACAGAACTAAAGTAGTGCCACCTCTAATTAACATCCCCTGGTAGCAAATCTATTTGTTTAGTAACTGGGATTCAGGAGGATGCAAATGAATAGGACTCTGGGAACAATATCTACAACTGGCAATATTTATATAACAAGTGTTCATTTATATTACTGAACAACAAAGATGGATTAGCAATTCCATTTGGTATCTTTACTAAAGCCTGTAACAAAAGCATCAAGCAAATTATGGCATGTGTCATCAGTGAAAGTTCACTAAATTATGAAATTTAGTATGAAATTACCATGAAGAGTTTATATGTCCTCATCAGGACACCATAGGCTGTCTTCATGAAATATTCTAACTTGCCAAAAATCATCACCTCACCACTACTTAGCAGCAATTCCAACTCTTATAGCCTGAACTGGCTTTCAGCCTCCACAATCCCCATGAAACCTAACTGAAGTTAACCATGTGAATTTTTCCCTGATGATGGTTTTCAACAGTCACATATTTTTATTGTCTCGATATCTACCGATAAAAGGAAACAACTTTCTTCCTACATCACTTTGCTTTTGTATCCTTACATTGTGGAGTTTGTTTCTTGGAGGGGTTTGGATGTAACCCAAAATTTGCCTGACCTGAATGCTTTGGGGGGTTTGTTACGTTACCTTCATTTACAGAGATGCAGCAATTATTCATTACAAAAATCCCATTCAAATCCACTGGAATCCACTGAAAAAATCCACTGCTCCAATAGCTATGTAATGAAGTTATAGATTTTTCTTCCCAATGGGTTAAATTATATATCATATTTTAATAGGGTGATATTTTGGTGTTCAAAACACACAGAAGACTTCTGAACTCACAATTGCTTTTCACCTTGTGAGATAAAATGATCCCTTTATCCTCCATCACATTTTCTCAGCAGTAGAATTTAATGCTGTTAACCTTAAACAAAGCAAAGGGTTTTTAAAGGGTTTAAAAGGCAAAAGAGGAACAAAATAGGAAGTTGATCTGAAAAATTTCTATTATAAATGAAACAACTGTCAAAAGTTAAGGGAAATCATACAAGTTCTAAAATTAGAGAAGAATTTCACAATTTTGTTGCTTAGGTATAGAAAAAATTAAATAGGCCCATATCTGTAATTTCCAAATGTAGATACATTCTCATTCACTCTGTCTGCAGCAATAACTACTTTATGAAACAGCTGAAAAATGTAGCTTTTATTTTACCAGGAAAAATTTAGGGACACAGTGTTTTGTACTTCATTCTCCAGCTTCAGTGTGTGCATTAATATACTATTTGAAGCTCTAAGGAGAATCTCTGTTTAGTACTTGTGATTTTGTAAAGTGTATCATTGCAGAGAAACACTAACAATCATGATTGTGCATGCCCAACACATTCAGAATTTTGAATAAGCTCTGCCCTTCCAAAATCAACTATGGGGCTCACATGTAATAACTACATGTACAGATCAAGTCTTACACTGCTTAGCACCCACGTCATGTAAAAATATGATGATGATGCTTGCAAGGAAAATCTATTAAGCACTATCACTGGAATGAGGCCAATACTTTTTTATATGGTTATCATTATTGCTAGGAGGATCACGTCTCATATGACCAACTCAGATGCTTTCTAATCAAAACACTCCTACACTTAACTGTATAGAAATAACGCAATAGAAAATGTTCATTAAATGTAATAAAATGCTCATGATGTCAAGTTTTTCTTGATTTTAATCACAAAGTTTAATAACAATTACAAAATCTAAATCCAACATTGTATGTAGTGAGCAGGTTTAGCTCTAAGTATAGAACACTGTGTCACTGCCTTCTGAATTTGGCTGCTGGATAGAAAGTAATCTAAGCTCCTGACAATGAAATCTCTAAAATCACTGCTATGGTATTCTATTTTAGTACTAATTGTAAGAGATCACCAGCCTCTACCTGATAAACACAGAAAAGGAAAAAGAGTAAAATAATTTTCATGACTCTCATGAAGAAGTAAAGCTTTTAAAAAAATAAATCCATACTTTAGAAAGGTTAAAGCATCACTCAATTTCTTATCAGTCTGCCTTAACTTGCATAGCTGTGTGTTTCTGACCTAGAGCTGGAGGCTTGTTCTGGGACCTCAACAGCTGCTCAACCACAAACTATCCTGCTCATTCTAACCTCTAATCTCCCTGCACATTAAAGAATTGCTTGGTCTCAGCAAGACTGATACTTGTCCAATTTTTGCTATGCATATCACACATCAATACATTAAATACCACTTATGATTTTAGAATTCACTGAAGTTATTATTACATCTCATTGTGAGAATATGACTGAATTTTCCCAAGATGAAATTAGTATTGTAACTCATAATTTGCCTTTCAGAGGCCTAATTTTAGGGCATCTTCTGTGCACAAGTAAACATCCGGCTTTTAAGTATAAGTCAATAATATTTAACTAACTACATTTCCCCATTACAGAATTTTAAAATATATTTTAATATTCTTAGTCAGCAGAGTTGATCCCACAATTTGTTTCATTGCAAAGAATCTTATTTAAAAGTGTAGTCCTGAAAAAACCCCAGAAAACTTAATTTTCATTCAGTCCTTTTTTGAGTGGTTGGTATAGATTTAATTAATAAAAGCAATACAAGTATTAAAGCTCAGCCACAGCACTGAATGAGTTATCTTGAGAGGTCCCTCCCAACCACAACCACTTTGGGATTCAATAATCACAACTCTTCAGTAATAATGAAATATATAAATAAAGGTTTGGATCACTTAAAGTTAAATGCTTGCTCAAGCAAGTCACTGCATGGATCTGGCCCATCAGCATTGCAGACTTGGCAAATTTACACAAATATGTCCCCAAGCTGTTTTGGAACAGACTTCTATGACATGTTAGTGACCTTTGCAGTCTTTTTCTGGAGAGAAATGAATCTTGATATCAAAGGTTCATGAAACAGTAACAGTAGGGCTGTTTCTTGGTTATTTCAATGGTATGCTGTCAACAGGAGGGTTTATGAGCCTGATAAATGTGCGTTCATGCAGAATAGGGAAAAGGCCACATTTGCATTAAAATTCAATTTTAATTGTCCTTATTCTTTATTGATGCTTGGTGAATTGGATCTATAAAGAACCATTTTTAAGCAGAATGAAATTTGACAAATAGTATAGCTGTGTAAACAATTTCAGTAATTATGGCAGCAATTATTCTCTGTTTTATCTCTTGGCAGCTTTAAAGAGAAGAGAAAGAAAATGATGAGAAGTTTAGAAACCCTGCAGAGATCTCAGCATTACAAAAGTCAGAGAAGCCAAATATAAAAATTTATGCAACATGGGTTTAGCGCAAAATAAACACTGTCCCTCTCCTGATTTTCAGACATGAAAACCTTTCTTACTCAGAGAAATCAATAGGCTGAAATTAAACAAACACATAGGAAAAGTACCAGCTACACAAACCTTTAAATAAGAGAATACAAAGTTATGCAGTCACAAAATGTAATACATCACCATATTAATTGGACAACTACTAGAAATCATACTGGCATTATTCTCTCTCTGAACTCTTAGAAAAATCAATCACTGCTCTGGATGATAGTGAGGACACACTGGCAGTCAGAGATTAACTCTTCAGACAAGTTTTATTCTCTTCTGTAGAGGTCTGGTTACACAGCAAGTCTTTTAGTCTGAAACTGACATTTTCAGTGCAGAGGAAGAGGAAATACATTCTAGCTGCATCAGTGCTGCTGAGAGCATGACTTCTAAAAAGCCACAGGTATAATGCATACAAGTATACAAGAGAGATCAGATTGTGATAATATTCATTTCTAGACCCAAATCTCATTAATCATCCAGGATCCAAAGTGTAATAACTGCATCCCAACAGAGCACTACTTGCCAGTTTCTCATTTCACAGTTCCTGCAAGCGAGGCCACTGGGAGTATAGTCTTACACTGACTGTGGAAAGCGTAGAGACCAGAGCATGGCAGCGAATTCCTCCTCAGAACAGAAAGGTTTAAAACAGAAAGAATACAAAATGGCAACCATTTACTTTAGGAGCAATATAGAAGACACACAGAGAAAAATCTAGACAATAAAACAATAGAAAGAATCCTGCAAAGAAAAAGGGAAGCCTATGAATTCAGAAGAAAACATCCAGTTTTAACTGAGGAATAGCAACAGAATCTTTATGACTAGAAAAAAAATACTAATGCCCTGCAGAATATATTACTGATGAGAAGCTAAACTAATTTACAAGTTTCTTGGTCCTCCACCTTTTTGTTTTCCTGAAACTCTGAAATACTTAGGAAATGCAGAGAAAGGAGAAATATTTTCATTATCTGTGCAGGAAAATCGGGGAGCTGCTAGACACAGAGAATGATATGTTACCTAGCAAATGATACATAAATAATTCAACTAATTCTTATATAAAAAACCCTGAAGCAGGTTTGTTTACTGCAATATGCCACTGCTCACAGACTGATACAAAATACTGGAAGTTATGTGGCATTTCTCAATAAGAATGTTTATCAAGGTATGTGGCCTTCTGCCCATGGACAGACTAGAGCCAGATTGGAGGACTCCCCCAGAGAATGCATCATGTTCAAAAGCTTTGATAAGTGAAGAAGAGGTTATGCTTACTTTCCTGACTATCAACTTTGTTATACATTTCTACCCTTCAATATGTTCTAAAAGCAGAGAAGAACATGGATCTATAGGCAGAGTTTCACTGAGACTCAGCTCTAGAAGCACCAGCAAGTATTAGTCACTGCCACATGAAGTGCATATATTGCAACTTATTCATAAGACAAAAAGGCAACAAGAGAATAATAAGAATGATAGAGACACAGAACTGTTTAGGTTGGAAGAAAAGTCCAAGATCATAGAGTTCAACTGGGAACCCAGCACTGCCAAGTCCATCACTAAACAACGTCCCTAAGGGCAACATCTACACATCTTTTAAATACCTTCAGGGACGGTGACTTAAACACTCCCCTGGGCAGCCTGTTCTGATGCTTGATCACCCTTCCAGGGAAATTTATCCTAATATACAGTCTAAGCCTCTCCTGGAACAATTTGAGGCCATTTCCTCTTGTCCTGGCACTTGTTACCACCTAGGGAACAGATGCTGATCCCTTTCAGGTAGTTGTAGAGAGCAACAAGGTGTCCCGTCAGCCTCCTTTTCTCCAAGCTAGACAACTCCAGCTCCTTCAGTCGTTCCTCACAGGGCTTGTGCTCCAGACGCTTCACCAGCTCCATTGTCCTCTGAACTCGCTCCAGCCCCTCAAGGTCCTGCTTGTAGTGAGGGGCCCAGAGCTGGACACACGACTTGAGGTGGGGTCTCACCAGTGCTGAGTTCAGCGTGACAATCACTGCCCTGTTCCTGCAGGCCACACTGTTGCTGACACAGGCTAGGATTCCACTGGCCTTCTTGGCCACTTGGGCACAGCTGGCTTACAAAATAGCACACCTAGTTTGACCAATCAAATGATCAACATCACCAGTAGAAGGAAGACAGCTATTTTGCAGAGGTCCCAGCACAGTCTGTTATTTTAGAAGAGATTCACAGCACAAGCAGCTGAGGAATCAGATGTGATTCCACCCACACTGCAGATCCTCACAACAAGGAACCACCATCAAATATACTGCTTTGCATGCGCTGAACTAACTCACCAAGAACTACAAGACTCGCAGTATTTAGCATCAGACAGCTAACAACCCAGTTGCCTTTCTATATGCTGAAGACTCATTTCCTCCATTTCTAAAATCCAGAGTGCAGCAGCCTTGCTCTCACTTTGTGGGTCAAGAGCTTCCCTCTGTCAGAGGCATCCATCACTGCCTCAGTCAATCCATCAGTGGCAGCCACCCATAATGCAGTTGTTGCCTCCACCCCATGTGCAACCCCTTCTGTGTATAGAGTTCAAAGAATAATTTATTATCTTGTGTCAATATTATTATTAATTACCCGTCTGGATTAGCAGTGAAGATGTGTTTTATTAGGCCACACAAGTATGGACTACTGCATGACTAAAATATAATTAATCCATTACAACTTTGGAGAGCTGACATATAGGGTAGACATGCTAGAAAATAAACTTTACTGAAGCACTGTTAAGCATATGTCAGAAATATCTGACAGCATTTCTATAGAAGATAAGGAGACTGATTCCTTGCAGAGGTGAGTCTGACAGAAATTTGTGTTTTACTTGCCCTGTAGAAGCAACCTGAGACCTCTCTAGCTAACAAAGGAAATCTACATAAAAAAGGATGAAGACTTTTAAGACAATCAAAGAACAAAGTCTTGGTGGTGTGTTCACCAAGACTGAAGTTATGACAGCTATCTGGTCAACAGTCTTCTAAAGATGTAGAATAAAACCCAGTTATTTTGCATCTCACAAAATAATACATACTACATGATTATATACTTGTACCACATTAATTACACCCAAATAGAATAGTTTGCTCTGAGAGCACAAAAAATGGCTGGTCACATGAAAACATGCTTTATACAGGAAAAGTTCGTGTTAAATATTGACTGCAAACCACTAGTATTATAACCAAACAAGTCCCTATAAATGTTCCCTAGAAAATAGACACTGTTTCTTTTCCTTTTACGTATCCAGCTTCAGAGACAGATTGCTGAAGAAAAGATGCAAGACTCAGAACTAGACTGCTTGTTCAAAAAGGAAAAGGACCGTAACACACCTGTCTGACACCACATGAAAAGTGGAGATTGCTTAGACATAAAATAATTTCTACCATTAGTTGATCAACAGAAATCAGGACCTGAGACTTCCTACTGCTTCTTGAAACTTATGGTATAGTCTGTAACAAAAAACAACACTCACTTTCTGACATAAGACAGGGTTACAAATATACAAGGTTGCCACACTGACATAGTCCACTAAATATTCCCTCTATAGGGAGAGGAATACTTAATTTCAAGATTAAGAAATGATATCCAGGGCCTTGCCATGGTAAACAAACTATTATAATATAGTAACATTCTTTCAGTTTGGAACATAACAATATTTCTGGTAAACAAGTCTTCCCCCTCCCCACCACCAACCACAACGTACTCTACTTGACGGCTTTTTTCCAAATGCATTTTGTACCAAAACAACAGACCCACATTTTAAAACAAACTTTGGGAAGTACTACAGTAGTGGACTTCAAATATTTGAAAGAAAAAAATATAAGGCAGTGCAATCCAGTTGGAGGTGCATTTCTTATGCTGCTTTTCAGCTGAGTGCCAGGCACTAATTTGAAAGCTGGATCCTTATACATGTCTCTCAGTAGCTGCCAGAGTAACTTCAACATTCCTCAGTTAAACATTCAGAAAAGAATTTTCTGTCATGGGTATGAGTCCCAGGCCATTTTTTCACAAATAAAAAGGCTTCAGGAAACTGGGAGAGGGCTGGAGAGACAGCTTGGACAGCAAGACTCTGCTCATACTTTTACAACAAATACTCTTCATCCTTGAAGCTACCCTGTTGGAATCAGCCTGACACTGTCATATTTTCCCACCCTTTTCCCCCATCAACTAGTATTCCTGACACTGTTTTAATGCCTTTTTTTAAGTTTTCCTCTGCCTTCAGCAGGTTGTAGTTGCAACATCACATTGCATCAAATTTTCTGCAGCAAATATAACAACTACCAAGCCTCTGAGAAATAATAATATGAAAAAAAATCTATAGAAGCAGGACAAAACAAATCAAGTAAGAACTGATGTTGCAGAAAAGGCCAGAACTCAGGCATAATATGCAAAATTTTTGCTTATAAACTATGGGAGTAATTGTACATCATCCACCCACAGAGTTCCTACATTGATGAGATACCATAGGGAATAACGCTACATTTTAAGAATGCAAAGCCACTTAAGGGAATCTCTTCAGTGAGTTCATCAGAGGGGTTACTTCCCAATTTCTTAAGATATCCTATATAGATCAATAAGATTAAGTCAAAGACCATACACAGAAGCCCCATATTACTGAAGCAATTGGAAATGTTTAGGATCAATAGGAATTTATTATTACTAATGCACAAAAAATACTGAATTACTACAACAAAATACAGCTCTTTTGGTTATTCCACTTAATAGTCAGTCACCAGACAATTTTACTGGGCATCTTAAGATGTATCCTTAAAACCCAGTACTGTTAAATTCCTTTTCACCTTCTAAGCTTATCAAATATATTTAATATTCATAGTCTTCTTCTGGGGCAGATAAGTATCATTTTCCTGAAATAATAAAAACTGTCTGGGCTTTGTTTCCTTTCCCCAAGACTACTGATACATCTCTTTATGTATATGATCACTAGAGGCTCCTATAATAATTACCTCCTTCCAAAATTATTTCCTTTTCCCTTGTATTCTCCAAGTTTACATCTTTATTTTCTCACATGAAAATTGGTATCAAACTGAGTTTCTGTGAACTTAGACATAAGCAAGTATTCAGAACTCACAGCCATTTTGACAGTAAAAATTTCAGAAGCAGCCCTGCATATACAAAAATTTCAAAGCAATGGCCCTTTTTTCTTTGGGGCATGTGAACAAATAAGTGCCTTTTTGATGCATCTCAGCTATTCAACTTTTAAATCTTTTAAAGACTGACTTCCAATTTTAAATTAAAAATATATTTTCACAGAACTCTTCAAGCTCTAAAAAGACTGTCCAATGTAAAACTTTTGTATAGCAATAATTAGAATAAATTGGTTTTGGTTTTGTTCTATTATTCTACCTCTATAAAAAACATCTTTTACTGCCCATTATGAAATAAAACAGATGTTAATTTGCATATCTGGACTTTAGAGAACCTTAGATTCTTGTAATTAGACTTATACAGGTCTAATGTGAAAAATTGAGTAAATAATTAATATACTTTGAGAAGCGTAATCCATTGAGAAATTCCTACTGTGTCACTTCTGAATTTACTACTTTTGAACAATTTCTTTTTCTTAATTTTTATGTATGGAATTCTTTTTCTTAATTTTTATGTATAGAATTAGATGTGCAATTCTGGCATTTATCTTGTAAACTAATTCAGTGCTTATACACAACAACTAATGCACTAGAGCTGCAGTGATGTTGCACCATGAGCTTGTCTACAACACAAGCATTATGAGGTATATTTTTTTCCCTCCACCACAAACACTGAAATTTCAAGTCAAAGTTCCTTGAAATATTCTCTTTTTCTTCCTGATCCAACATTTACTATGGTTACTGCCAGGGCCTGACCTTCAAGGAAGCATGTACCACGCTCCCTCTGTCATATCATATAATTAGACTGGGCATGACAAGTTATCTTCAGCATTTTTCTTTCCTTTTCAGCTAACTTCTAGGTTCTTAAGAGTATCTAAAAATATTGAGAGGGTCCAGCTACAAATACAGCTTGACGATTATTGGCAGGACAACGAATAATTGCTGGTACTAGACCCTTCTTATTAGCCAAGTTTCAATAACAGCAATTCCCTTGATTAAGTGTTGTCAGTGGAAGATTTAGGTAGAAAAACAAACAAGGCCCATTTCACAAGGAATTCAGACAAAATAATCAATCATAAAAATGCTTAAACTATTTAGCCAGAACACTGACTTCCAGATGACTTTGATTACTCAACAGTGGCACTGTAAACATGGGAAGAGAAAAAAAAAAGAAAAAAAAAAGGAACAGAGACTTGTTTCTTCCCTTCAAAGAAACAATATTGGCTTTTCTACTTTTTAACAAAGAACAAAGCCGCACACAATCTTGTGCTGAGGAGTACTCTACACTGTTCTCCATCACAGGAAAATCCTTTGCAATAAGAATACAATATTATATATGTACTACCTAGTGAAGGAATTAACAAAAGGGAATTTATGAGTTTTACCATCTCATCTGATTGCAGCTTAATCCTTAGCATTCTGAAGGCATGTAAATCAAAAGGGGAAAAAAAATTGTGTGCCTGGCTTCCTGTATTTAGGATTTAGGGTTTTTTTAAAACATCATTTTGGAGATCTTCATAAATTACCAGGGAAATATGTTTCCATTTTAAAAAAGTTAACACAAGAGCACTCATTCTCCAGGTAAGAGGGGGCCTATCCCCAAACCACTAATATTTTGTATAACATGAATAAATGCATACTTGATTATTGAGAGGACATTTCAAATACACATACATAATAATTAAAAGTTTTTTCTCTTACTTATTTTGCATCCCTTGACAAATCATCTACACTGTAAAGATGTGATCCATCATCTGCAAAGCACTTTGCATCTTCTTCATTAGAAGCTTTAATTTCAGAAGATTCAGTCTATGAGTCTAGGAAATTTGGATTCTGTACTTTATGAATATTGGGACAGGATTTATAAGAAAAAACTATTCATTCCAAAAGCAAGGCTAACTGGTAAACAACATTAAGACTTGACATCAAAGCTATCATTAAATATCAGCTCCCCAAATACAACTCCAATTATTGCAGCATTTTTGCATACTTAGTGGCATTGAAAAACATGAGGAAAATAACAGGAGACTGGAATAAAAGTCAGTGAAAAAAGCAGTTTCATATATCCGACTTGAATGTTAATTGTATATTGAGACTGTAATACTCCTTAATGAGTCAGTTTATGTGGTAAGAAGCCTTTAAACACATTTAAAGCACCTGCGTAACAGATTTGAGTTATGTGAGCCAAAGAGTCTTTCAGTGTTTAAACGATCACTAATAATGTATCAAACTCACAAGAGGAGGAAAAGGAATAAGGTCAAAGATCTTGTCCCCAATTAATTAGCATGGAATATACTCAGCAGAAGTGCCTATGCACTTACACACGCAGGACTTTAGGTTACAGTAATTACTATGAATTGCAGGAGACTTCAGAATCACCTCTGTGGCTTTTCTTCTTTCCACCAATGAATTCATGAATAAGGTACTCGTTTTTATCAAAGCACCTTTTACATGCAAGAGAGAGCAATATATAATAATATTGATACATTCTGACTATTAAAACGAAGTAAAAATATGTAGTGAAGAAAATAATTGAACTGGAAACAAAGATAATCTAACTTAAATCTTCTGTAGCTGTTAAAGTTTAATGGTATTAAGAGGTATAAAATTAGTTTTTAGAATCTGTCTTGCAATGCAACCACCACTTTGCCATTAAAAACTGGTCATTGGTTGTTTTGGATCATTTGGATCATTTGAGGAGTGGATACTGCATTTGATTCACAATCACAAATTTACAGGAATGACTTTACAGAATCTTGTAATCTTCCTGCTAGATGTACTAGTTAAAAAACAGCAATTAAAATCCTGGAAACCTGTCGGTCTTTGTTTCTTCAAATAATGAAGATGAAAAATGAAAACAGAAATAATTAGGGCAAAAAAGTGCTTAATCTTTTTTTCTGTTTGTGTTACAGAAGACATTTAAGCATCTATTTTAGAAAAAAAACCAAGAAAAATATAGTTCTGTCCCTTGTGCTTTCAAGTTTCGTTCATTAAAACATTTTTTTAAAAAAATTGATAGCAGATATCCTTGCTTCATAACAATAGATGCCTCTGAAAAAATTAGTGGCATCTTTTAATCAGTGAGAGGCACTTAAAACTGGAATGGTAACTAATACAGAACTGACTGCCTTTCATGAAAGAAGGTCTGGGTCCTAGCCTGTTTTCAAATCTCTTCATATACAGTGTCCAAATTAGACTTTTTATTAGATTATATACCAGACATCACACTGCTAGCCTTTAGAATTCTTAACTCTACTCATTTTGGAGAATTTGGTAGTAATAAGCAAAATCTATAGATGTTAAGTAACTCATGTCAATGAAACATTCCCCAGCTAGGGCGCTGAGCGACTGGAAACAAGAGATGTGAAATCCAGCAAGGGGAAGCAAACACATGCCCCAAAGCAGCAGACCCCTTTACAGACCCAGATTCCACTGGATGTGTCATGACAGCCTTTGGAATATTTGCCAATTAGCAATTTCTAAAAGTATCTTCTGATGAAGAAGAGAAGACAGAATAATTTTAAACTCCTGGGTTTGTAGTTTTTGGTTTAATTGGAGGCACTAGACATCAGGAGCAGTGTAGGAGGGAAAGGAGATCTTACTTTTTCTCATCTTGACAATGTGTAAGGAATTCAAGAAAGGCAGATGTTGTCAAGCACAATCTACTGTGTGCAGGTAAAGCAAAAAAGTAGCATAGATCTGTATTTTATTCACCTGACCATGTATATTCACAGTGAAAAAAAAAAACCAAAGACCCTAGCAAACAAAATCAAGCCAAAACTCCAGAGGAATATGAGAGAGAAAAAATAGTAAGGAATCTTCTTCTGATATGTTATTTCTTTTTAAATTGGTTAAATCAATTCTTGTAAAATGCTAACATGAAAAATTGGGGATTATAGCTTAATATGTAACTTTACAGAATATTATATACAGAATATAAGAGGAACACACTGAACAACCAACACTCTTTTTCAGGAAGAAAAACTGGAATTTGAATTTCCCTCCAAAAAATTAGAAGGTAAAAGCATTGTTCCAGGGTTGAATTCCTGATTACATTAATTGTCTGTTGCATGAAGGAAGAGCAAAAGACCACAAAATGTTTTTGTTTTTGGTATAAGTGAATTAGCTATGGTTTTATCTCCTTCATTAAACTGTGCTTAGTTCACTTTGGATTTTGTACAATAATAAACAGCTTTCATCCTAATTTTATTTGTATTAAGTAAAAGCCCCATGAATAATATCAGGACATTCCATCACAGTGGCAAACTGTAAATCCTGGATACTAGGGTCCTGTGTATTACACTAGCAATTACTTTTGTGGAACATTCAGAAAATATCAAACTGTTAATTCCCCTTCATATGCTTAAGATGGCAGTTACAGAGTCTGTGAAGACACATTTTTGAGAGCCAGGAAAACTTCTTAATATGTGGCAGGTTAAAGAGGTATCAAGATAGCAGCTAAAAATTGCTTTTACTGAGTTCAGGGAAATGGAAATTACTCTCCCTAAACAACTTTATCAACTCTGCCAAAAGAATCATTATTGTTGGGAAAGCAGCAAGGTACAAATAAAGCAGCAGAATCATTGCATTTAGTACCCTTAGCAATGGCCATAATTAGCCAATAATGATGCAGCTATTTTTTGTCTCACATACTGAAGTTACAAGAAAGGTTTAATAACATCCTTTAGGGAATAGCTTTTCTCTTTCATCACTTTAAGGAATCTGAGCCCCTGGAATAATACCTAGCCATTGTGTATGTCATAATGATTCAATCTTATACACTTGCAAGCTGAAGAAGAATTCACTGGAACAGAACCGCAGCTGGAATTAATCCATACGGATGGATTGAAATAAACAGAAGGGTGCTTATTTAATGTAAAGTGAGAATTTAATCTATGATTTAATACAGGTCAGGATATCAGTACACAACAAAGAATAATGATTATATCTTTTTAGTTTCTGCATGGCAGTACTTCAGTTCACCTTAGAAACTGAAATGATTTTGCTCAAACTATTCCATCAAGATGCAGAATGAGCTCAAAGCTTCAAAGCTGAGAGTCAATAAAATAATTTTAGCCTGAATGTATTCAATCAAAGTTAAGAACTATAGACTTGCTTACCCATGCACCAAGTGATGCTATATAGGTGCATAAGTTACTAATATATATATAATCTGTTTATGTTACTAAACATATATTTATACATATTAGTTTGGTTCAAGGTCTGGTACAAAGAAAGAAATGAAGGATTCAGGGTAAGTCATTTCTGTGCCAATTCTAAAGGAGAGCTAAGAAACAGCTCTATAAAGAAAAAGACTGCTTTTTAAGTGACACATGAAGCACAACAAACATCAAAAGAATGCAGAGGTTTGCAAAGTAACACTCTAGACACAGTAGAGAGCTAGAATTAGGGAGAAGAGCAAGGGAAGAGAAACAATTTAAAAGGTTAACTGAAAGCAAGTCTTTTTCCCCAAGTATTAGAGACTAGCAAGACCTTTAGGAAAATAAATGTGGAGTATTTTAAAATATGTTTTTCTTCATAAAAGGAATATAAATACTGCTATTTCAAAAGGCTTGTCTGACATGTGGGCATGTGCACATGCCCACAGCCAAGAAAATCATCGCATGCCCTGACAGAGCTGCTAAACAAAAACAGTTTCTGCATCACAGTATTGTCTCCAGTTGGATCTACAATGTGAGAAATAAAGGTTCATGTCTAAAAGAACTTTACTGAAGCACTCAGAGGTATGCAGAAGGAAACAAAAGCACAGGTAAACTGTGCCTGGTAAAACCTTACACTGCAAGAAAGAAAAATCCTATTACAACGAACCTAAAAACCTATGAAGCACTACAAAAAAATCAAAAAATGTAGATAGGTCATATAGAAATGACATTTTTTATTCCTTTCCATATAAAAATATTTATGAACTAACATTTACCCTTTTGACTTCATACAGCACAATTTGTGACTCCTCACTCTTTAATGTCATTCAACATATCAACCTAAAGCTAAAAACAACACCCCAAAACATTGAGGAGAATAAAGAAGCTGCTTAGCTCCAAAGTTTTAATACCTCCAAATATACTATCTGGCAATTGTCTCAACTAAACAGAGAACTTGGTAATACTTACTCATTTTGGCTAAATAATTGGGTAATGAGATGATGTAGTCTGAACATAATAACGAAAGGCAGAAGGAGGCACAAGTTTAGAATTTCAAGTGAGGTTCTCTCAGTTTCTTTAAGACAGCCCATGGGGATTGCTTTAAAACTGGCACAACCACTTTTACCAAGTCTTACGGCTTTTTGCTGGTGTGAAGAATGCATTAGTCAAGGATGAGTACAATAAGTAGTTTTGCTATGCAAAATTTAGAACCCTGACTGAAACATGGTAGACTTTCTACAAACTTACCAAGATCCTGCAACTCTTCAAATCAACCCAGGATTGACAACCTTCATAACTATTGACACCTGAACAGCTTTTATGACAAACTGTAAAGGGCACACTTATGCATTATCTTCAGTTAGCAAAATACCTTTTTTTTATCAGAGCAAACATTCGGAGTAATCACCTTTTCCCTTCTAAAGTGCTGCAGAGAAACACTTTAAAAAGCGAATAATTAGCCCTGTGAAACATCAGCATTGCGGCCATTTGTGCTTCTATGACTGGTTTGCTTCTTTATATTAAAAAAAAGATTATGTACCCAATTCTACAGTCTTACATTATTGGGGTTTATCCACACGCAGTGCTCAGAGATGAAAGAATCCTTGTTTTTAAAGGGCCAGATAATTTTTAAGACCTTGAGTTTAACTAATTTTATTCATCCTCATGATCATATTTTGAGGACTAAGTTATACCTAAAGAGTCCAAAATACTACTTAAGTGATTAGTACAAATACACATCCTTAGTAAGCTCTTCTATTAAGTAAATACTGGAACATAATTATTAAAATAAAACCTTTAAAATGTTGCAGTTCATCACTGTATAGTTGGAAAAATCTCCTATTTCATAGAAGACTTATTGGAACTCCCAAAAAAACAAGAGAGGTTATGGTAGAGACCAAAGAAAAAGGCACTTCAAAACTCAGTATTTCACAAAATTATCAGAACTTCACTAATTTTCACTCTTCTAGTCTTAAAACTTTTGAGATATATATCAAGGCATTCCTTAGAAACCCATGAGAAAAGAGTCACTAGAGAACTGTGGGTAATGGGAACAATAATGCCTGCGCTAAGAATTCCTTCGCCTTTCAAAAGGAAGATCAAAGAAAAATATTAATCAAAATGAAAAGTCTGTTTTTGTTTTGTTTTTTTTTTTTTTTCCTTTTTTTTGTTCTTTTATATATAGCATGGTCCAAGGTTTGAGTTAGGAATTTTCATTTAAGGTTAAGGCTGCTCATGAATAATTATTCTGAAATAATTTAACTTTTTTCTTATTTTTTCTCCTCTGATGCTAGAGACTGTATGCTGCTTTCTAAATAGAGTGAGAAACAATAAAAATAAAAGCTTGTCTTATTTTGCATTTTTAAATTAATAACTATATAAATTGTCATAAAAAATAGGGTTCAAGAAAAAAGATTCCTTGCTCAATACATCATGACTGTACAGGTAAGCCAAAGTACAAGAAATGGAAAAAAATATTGCCCCTTCTACTGGCTATTTTTATATAATAACATTGTAGGTAATCCAACAAATTATGCATTTCACAAATTATCTACCTTTAAAAATAACAGGTATCATACTAATAATCCATACTGGGTCTACTACGCTGCTGTTAAAAAGCAGTCACTACACACTGGAGGTGCTTTATAATTATTTTATACTGAGAAAATTGTAATGATGATGATGATAATGTTGATTGATAATCAACAATTCCTTGTCATAAGTTTGTTTTCCCCATGTCAACCTTACCAAAACTAAATGATTAGTGCTGGAATCTTCCATGTCATGGTCTTAATGAAGATTTATTTTCATTTTCTAATCATCAGAGTAACTTCACAAAGTGGCTCAACAGCTTCTGAATAGCTAGAAAAAAATTATTTCTTTGTTGAAAAACAATTCTAAGCATCCTTGTTTTGGAAAAAAGGCAAAAGGTGAAAAAAAAAATCCCGTTGAGAAACTTTGTTTTCACAACAGATAAATTAAATTTGGCAGATGGGGGTGTAGCTTGTGCAGAAGTTTGGGTTTTGTTTTTCTTATGGCAGTCTTTTCAACAAACTTTGCATATATTCCCTAGAGATGTAGATTTTAGCTGCTGAATTCCTTGGAGCTTCCTTTCACTTTTTCTTCTTTATATTCCTTGTGATCACAGCTTTAGTGAATATTCAAAAAACCCTTTCTCCAAGACAAGCATTTTACAAATCTAGTCTGCAACATACATTGTGCCATTTTACAGTTACTAAAGCAAAGATGAATATTTGGATTAACCTGTACAGAAGAGCACACTTGGATCATTACAGTATTGGTTGTACTCATCCCTGAGAATTTCTGAAGTGTAAAACCAGTGTTAGGACTCATCTGGATTAGGAATTTTCAGAGAAGATTCAGTACATAGCAGACACGTACATGTGTTGTCTCTGTGCCTCTCACTCTTAGGCAATCGCTTCACAAGGAACTCAGTGACAGCTGCATACCCATGTCCAGTGATTTACTGCCCCACCACACATAAACATGTTCTCCAGAAACACACATTGATTTGGGAAAGAAAATAGGAACAGGAGAAGAAAAAGAGAATACAGACAAACAACCTTTCTGAATTGTAAGTAGCTAAAAACCTGTTTTGATTTATATAAGGAAACTTACAGTGAAGACGTTTCCATTGAGAACCTTTATCTACCTGTATTTCAGATACCTGCAACGGAAAAATTAGTGAGGGTGTTTTTTCCTATTTTAAACATTTCTTTATAAAGTACTATTATTTAAAACTCCTCGAATGAAATACATTCCTTTCTACTTTTGCTTATGCACATAACAGTGCAGGACTACATCTGAGTGCTATCAATATAACTTCTTAATAATTGCATTTTTTTCAGATAACATCATGATTGAAGGAATAACAGGCTCATGCAGAGGTATGAATGAAAAGCTAAAAAAGGTCACTTACTGGGGTTGTTCTGCCAAAGACTACTACAATTTCATGTATATATTTGCACTGCTATAATGTAAAAATAAACAATACACCAGGCATCACCTTGGCCCTTGGCAAGTCCTTCATTATCATAAGCCACTCATTTTGTGGCAACACACAGAAACAGATGGGGAAATGTATGACATGCACTATCAGATCCCTATCCTGCTGGTAGCAGCCACTCATTTAAGCAATAATTCAAAAATCTTTTTATTTTGGTCTGATAATTTATAGAAGTCTGGGGTCACATTATCAACTAGCTTTCCTTTGGAAGAAATAATACACAAATTGAAACTATGTATCTATCTACATGGAAAGTCTTCAGTTCCAATGCCTGAATATTTGACTACCAACTACCAAAATAACAGTGGCTTGATGCATTCATCTCATATGTTTTTATTCTACATATTCAGCATACTTGGGGGAGCATAAACTACTACCTAAATTCCTAGGAGCTTTACTGTGAGTACATCTTAAAGCATTTCAAACTAATTCATATCTGTAGCTGATACTGAATCATATTAGTGAAATTAATAAGCTTAAACTAGGACTTTCTATATTAAACTGAATGTGCATTTGCATAATTCATATTCAGATACCGAGTTGCAATTTGCACTTTGAAAAAATAAACAGTAAATTAATCATATAATTTTAGAATCAACTAAAATGTAAAACTGCAATTTACAGAATAAAAATGAATATTTTAGCAATACAAAAATACATGAATTGACAACGTCAATAAAATTAACTTTTAGTAGAGTTAGAAGGACAACAAACTTTTATGAATTGAATTGAGATGTCCATCAGTTACAAAAGCCCAGCAAAAGTGCATAGTGAAATGGGCAAAAAGTCTGTGAAGCACGATTTTCACAAGGGATGTAGTATAGTTCAAAAGGTAATGAATGCAACATCAGTTTTGAAGTTACATCAAGACTCCCTATCTTCCTTCAAAACTCTTCCTCCCCTTGACTTCTCAACATACTGGATTCTCAAATTACAAGAGAGAATTAAGATAGCTGCCTATTTGGGCCTGGATAATGAAATTGTTTCCTATTCTGACCTTCATTTATATCATACCTACAGAAGGACACTTGCAGGAAACAATGGAAGAAACTTTCTTTTGAACACAGATGCATCAGTCAACATATATGACATCAGCAAAATAAATCAGCTCAAAATGCCGCTCCTTGGCACTCCATTCTAAAATCTCAAATAACATCATAGAAACACTGTTTTCTTTTTTTTTTAGAGTATAAGGTTACTGGGCTAGAGTAGAGAAGATGTAGAAGACTTTCAGTTCAAAGAGATTTTAGTGGCTCATCTGTCCGTGGACCTTCCAGAAGCTTCTTTCCACAAGAATGTGGTCTCACTTGCTTTAGCTTGGCATAGAACATGAATTCATCTTTAAAATATAAGGTACTGTTCTGAGACAGACTTTCTTAAACACACTATTCCTCTACCCCAGAGCACAGGGTAATATATTATCAATACTATGGAATAAACCCCAAAACAACCCCAAACCCTGCCCCACTTCATGCTGGAACTGGCACACTTGTTACAGCAAATCATATAGAAAACAATTTAAAAATTGTTATGCTCAAGCCTTAAACTCCTTAACATTTCATATGCTGGGAGTAGAAAGTCCATCTCAATACTGAGTCACCTTGCTGCACTAGTAATATACCTCAGACCCCAAGTTTCTAAAACTGCCTTTTCAGTGAGTATTGAAATGCCATTAACCACAAGTACTCTAAGTGAATGGAAATCTAAATCTAATTTTCTACCAGGTTCAACTTATAGAAGTTACCATGTTATGTTATTGCTTTGAAATGACACCACTCATAAAGAAAGCTCTAGGGCCAATGTATTGTGAGGTGCTTCATCTATTATATATTTTCTAGATAGCATCTGACATTACCAGTGCCAAAGCTGTGAAAATAGAGCTAAAAGAAACATTTTCAAAATTTATGTTTGCCATGCCATCCAGACATCATGTCAGAGTGCAGGCTGAACTTCAGTGCATTCTGTAATATGGGTCTGTGAATCCACACTGCCTCCTGCAAAGTATCTGCTCATTCAGGAGCAGCGTGCCCGGGTGGCCCAAGGACAAGCCTGCCACTCTGCAAGCAGGGGAGACATGAGGTGAGGATGCAGCATGCTTGTTCTTTCCCCCTTGGTGTGCTACAAGGCTCCCTTGAACTGGAGAAACTCAAGAAAAAACCCTATGCCTCTACTCAGAAAGTAACCCCAAACAGCACAATAAAAAATATTTGCTGAGCACCATTAACCACTATAATTAAGTGACAGAGGAGGTACGGCCGACACCAAAGAAGGCTTCAAGTATCAGCATCTTGTTATCTAAAAGCCTCTCATACCTTTTCTGTGTAGCCTCCCATGTGCAGCTCCACATAGCTCCAGCTCTTCCACTCCTTCTCTCTTCCTTCTGCAGTTCCAGCTCACTCCTTCCTGTCCCCAGCACAGCCACCTAACCCTTTCTGTCCCTTCCTCCTCACAGCACAGGCAGCAAACTCCAATTTCCAACTGACCACCAGCTCACTCACTCTTTTATCACACCTACAGCTGTGAGGGCATGGCTGTTCCCACTCTGGTAATTAACACAGCTGCAATATATTGGGGCAAGATTGCCTTCAGGATTATCTCTGTCTTCTCACAAGTAACAGCTTGAAAAGACGGAATGTGAAAATGCAGAGGATGCACACTGGTTTCAGGAAAAATATTTTTTCAGTAATTTTCACTCCTTTTTAGTAGTTAACATTTGACCAGCCATTGTCTTTTTGTCACTTTCCTTCATTATAAGGACTGTAATAAAACACTTAAAAACCACATTTAAAAACATGATGAGCTAATCTCAGCTTGTTTTAGGAATCTCTGTGTCTGAGCCTGTCAAGTCTTAACAGTAAAAATCTTCTGACTTAGATTAGTGAAGTCAGCTGATTTTAGGAAAAATGGGTGGTTTGGAAATTATTGTATTTGTTTTAAAATATTTTTATTTTTTTCTTGTAATAAAAAGGGTATTTAGATGCTTTTTCACTGAACATGTATTCTTTTACGGATCAGAACTGTAGCCTCTGGGCATCTGATATTCCATGTGTGAACTCTGTGACCTCTTGTCTAGTGGACACCACCTCTTTTATATTCAAGTGATAACAGCAATTAAGTACTGATTCTTGCCAATACTTTCTGAATTAATGCAATTTAAGCATGAGTCTTAAGCTAGTTACAAAGACTCAATGCGATTGCCTTCTCATGAAGCTGTAATGAATAAAATCGAACAGCAGGAATTCCACTGGAAACAATGAATAGTAGCAATCTACTTCATCTTATATTATACTGACTGCTTCATATAATTTCACTTCATTTCAACATAAAATAGAGAACTCTATTGTCTGCTCTGCTGCCATTTCTTTTGATGTTTGGAATATATTTAATTATACAAGGTCACATCTGAAGAGATAAAGCTCTCTGGAGAGAACAAAATTGAACTTTTCCATATCAGATCACTTCTCTCTACAGAAATGAATTCTTTATTACCCCCAAATTACATGGTATTATCCTGAAATGACATGATATGTCTTATTTTTCTTATAGCACATTCCTGGAATTAGGCTTGAATATAAAAGAAAATGAATGGTTCTGAGAATTGGCTGCTCCAAAGGCTTCACTCTTTCATTACTCACTCTTGATAATTGGCAGTCCACAGTAGGAGAAGCAGGAAGAAATATGCCAGTTGCATTCAGAGATGGGAGTAATGGCCTTTCCTTTACGATGTTGCATAAAAAATTATGGCAAATTATAACAGCTGTTAAGGATGTGCTAAACCTGCCAAAGGTCTGTTTGTACTAAAAGCCTGTTTCCCCCCCCCAATTCTAAATGTGGAGTTCTTCAGTCCTTCAAAGGCCTAAGAAATGTTTGCAATGGGGCAAAAAAATAGAAAAAAAGTAATTTATGTGAAGGCAAATGCCACCTGAGCTAAAAAGAGATTAAAAATTACTGAAATGTCTTTTTATCCCCATATTAAGTATATTTGAGAACAGAGACACATCTCATAGCTCTATATTTTAGTCATTAATACAAATGTTGGACTTTCTGAATTGTATCTAATACTCAAATATGTAACTAAAACTAAACATCTATTCCATTTTTTCTCTAGATTTTTTAGCTTCTTACTATGGTTTTATAAGACAGTAATTGTTTTTACTTGTAAAAAGGGAGCTGCTGAGCTGTTGGGGTTTGATGCCATGTAGGTGAGCTTTAACTGAGCCCCTGGTTACCTTCTGCATCTTGAGGCATTTACAATCTTTTAGGAGGCACCCTCAGAACAGCCTGCAGTATTCTTCATGAAGTACTGCTTTTGTCAGTAGTTCAACGTTTTTAGATCTGTTATGGGTTTAAAAGTAACTTCAAACTATGAGCAACCTCAGCAGCAAAATGCATTTGCAGATTCAAGGTGCTACAAATACACTGAATGTACAGAAGAAATAAGAGACTGCAACTAAAAGCAGAACAGTTTTTTCAGTCTGGGCACAAGATTACAGTGCTCTCATTTCAAACTACCCATGCTTTCTGAAGATATGCAAAACTGGCAAAATCAAAAGGAAGTTTTATGAAAGCTGTGGGTGCAAACTCTAAAGGGCCATCTTTGGCCCACTAATCCACAACAGCCTCCACTGTAACAGCACAAATACACAGTGCAACACTTACAAAAGTTTTCTATATTCATTGAACTTTAATTAGACCTCATTTAAACTTAGACTTCAATAAATAGTTTAAACTCCTTTTTCCATTAACATATTGTTAAACACCCCCAGATTTCCCAAGTCTTAAAATAAAACAATGGGGCTACTCTTTGATATATTTTTGTTACTAAGTTTTCAAGGCATTATGATGTGTACAAGTGTTTGTTCAGATGCTTCATAATTTATTACTTTCTTCTTTATATTTGCCTGTTAAGCAAAGCTAAGCAAAGCAACAACAACAAAAAAAGGAGACACAGAGATAATTAGCCTGACTTCTTTGAACAACTTCAAAACTGTTTATCAAAGCTAAAATAATAAAAATATTTGCAACCCTGGAATCTGAGAACAGGTCAGAACCATTTTCATGTCCAAGAGTAAACTATGATGCAAGGGAAAGTGAAAATGAAAATGATTTTGAATTAATTTCTAATTTTTTTAAAAATTATTTTTATTTTTTATTGTTACAGTGTTGGAATGTTTAATGGAAGCTAGGATTCTTCACAGAAGAAATTACTGACTTTCAGAAAACCTTATTTTTCAAAGGAGAAACACTTAACTAAAAAAATTATGAAGACCTTCTATGTTATTTTCACAGCAGAAATTATTTTCCTTCCCTTGGCTAACAAACATCAGAAATTAAATTGGCTGTTTGTTGCAGAATCTGTAAATGTCAGTCAAGTCATGATCTGAAAGACAAACAGAAAACTCCTGAGGCAGGAAAAATCCTTCTCTTTTTATAATGATTAACACATTCTGCACACAAACACAGTATAAACTAAAAAGGAGCAATAAATAAATGACAACTGGTCTCAACATTTAACACTGGCATTGGGGAAATTATGTGGGCTTTGCAGCAGATCCTGGACCAAAAGGAAAAATTACCATGACAATACTGCTAATTTCACACTAGTACGATATATCCCATATTTCATGGAACTGGAAAGGGACTAGACTTCTGAAGACTAACTTGTCTATGATTTCTGCTGTGGAAGTAAAGGGAAAAGGTAGCAATAAAGGACTGAGATAGCCCACTACATATGAACTTTTTTATCTTTTAAAGAATAGGCTATTATTTTCATTACTTAGGTAGTCTAAAATTCTATTTTCATTATTTTATTAATGTATTTTTCCTAAGAAGAAAAAGAGGATCTTGATTACCTTGGAGCATACCTTCAATAATTTGAGACAAGTCTCCAGATTTCTATTTGTGAACAGCTGAACTCAGTCCCAAATAATTAAATGTAAGCGTTCTCATAAAGAGTTAATAGGATGGTCATTTAACATTAAATCTTCATCATGATACCACAAGCAAAGTAGAAAAACATCAAAATGGCTTTCTGTTAAAATCAATCCCTTTCACTTTCTTAAAACAACAGCCTCTTTTTTTCCCATAAATATTCTTCTCCCATTAAATACCTACTCATTGATCCATATTCTGTCTACTCAGACTATACCTTTAGAAATTATTTTCCTTGGCAAAATAAAGCGTTGGATAACTCTGCAGTTGTAAACTCAGGAAAATTTCATTTACCTTAGGAAGGGTATGTAACTGCTCTAAGGCAGGGTTACTTGCCCAGCCTAACACAGCTGTGTGAATGTGTCTAGACCTGGATTTTATTGTCTATCATTCATGTTTTATTTTATTGTAAAAGGAATTTTAATGTGTGTAGTTTCTCAGCTTCATTTTTATCTTGAACCAGTTTGGAGCAGAAATCCTTTGTGGGTTTAGTTAGCCTAGCATCTTCTGAGAGATCGATCACAGGTAATTTCTAAAGCATATGAGAACAGATGAATTTGCCATTTTATCTTCCCATGCTTCTCTCTGCTTCTACAAGTGTGACCCTCAGTGTCCTGAAGTGAAGGGCTTGCCTACATATTTATGAAACCTCAATAAATCTGCCTTAATTTTTTCCAGTCTCACAAATCAATACAAACATTTAGCATCCGTGACACTTGCAGCAAAGCAATTTCACATCACTGGTCATTCACGCTACTCTTGTACAAAACTGTCCCCATTCACTGTTGCCACTTTTGAACTGAGAACATCCAACACAGGATTCAACTTGCAGCTGGATCAAAGCTACATTAATGGTATAACAAGGTCTCCATTTTGTTTGCTCAGCTCCTTTCCTAGTTTACTTTTATGGCCACTATTCCAGAATTAACCCTTCAGTCAATATTTCCTGCTTTGAGCTATATCTTTAAGCTGGCATCAGTGTATTAAACAACACTGAGGTGGAAAAAAACCCTTCAAATCCATAAACTATGATGTTATATCTCAAGGAATGGAGGGGAACTTCATCCTTATGGTAAATACTATGTAGATACGAAAACTACATGAGAATTTTACACATGCACTAAAACTCTAGGCACTCTGCACAGGACTGATTTTAGTCAGCAGAGCTTCATCTTTTAGTCAGCAAAACATCAGAGGACATTTTTAAAATTCTATCTATTTTCTGGACCTGGTTCATTTTTTATAACTAGAAATAACTACAGTCTGTCTTTGAAGAGAGTCACCAAAATGAGAGATGACAAAGAGTATTCGTCAGATCTCTGACTACTGTACAGTGCCAGTTTCCTAGATGACAATTTAATTACCTCCTCCTTCTCTCCCTCCCCATTTGAGAAGAGTTATGGAACTTTTCAAAGCTTTATAGAAATTTACTTAGATAATTTACTATTACTTTCCCTTTAAGAAACCTTTCATTGCTGGAACTGTCAGCAAATCTTATCCACCAATGTAGCTGAAATTATTTGCCTCTGTCACTGGTAATACAGCTTGAGGTGCCACATCATTCACATTGCCCAGACATGAGCAATTCTCTTGTCCCTTCACCCTCCAGTGCCTGAGCTACTACACAGCTTGAGAAACTATCATAACCCTCCAGCTTACTCCCAGTTAGTTTTTCTGCTAATGAATTTAGTAATTCAGCTTCTATGAACTCTCTAGATTCAGAGGCTTAAGGCATTTTCTCTAAGAACACCTGCATCCCCTTGATAAACTTTCCTCACTTAATGGGTAATACTGGCACATACTCAGTCATCAGGCCCAGAGCATATCCCAGCTGTTCAAACTAAAGGAAAAGCCCCCACAATCTTTTCATCTGGCAGGTATTATATTCCAGGGCTATTCTGAAGACGAGGCAATATCATTGTCTTAGTGGTTGCTGACAAAACAGTCTAGTTACTTCCACCAATATCCTTAAAACAATAATATTGCATTGAGATGTTACACCTGCATAAGCTAGAGCAACAAATAAATAAAAAAGGAAAGCTGAATCAGCTGGCAGAGTGAAATATGGCATTGTTACCACTACCAAGACAGATCGATGAAGTGAGGGAAACAACACCAAAAAGCCTGAAGGAAGAATATAGAGCAGTGCACCTGTAACTGGTGACTCCAGTAGAACTTCAGGGGGATGTGTCCCAAGAAAATCTCATCAGAGATCTCAGTCTTGGTTACCCATTTAATAAATAAGAACATTTTTTACTGAATACCCTTTCAAAGGGAAGAAGGAAAACATTCTGGATGTAAAAGATCACATCTTTGTGATGCTCATGGAATCTCATGACAATCAGTGGCACTAGAGTTGGAATTAATTGAAAATTATCAGACAGATATCCCATAGCAAACACCTAAGCTTTGCAACAGAGGGCAGGACCAGTGCATGGAACCAAGAACAACTACTGCCACACTGTGGCAGACTGGAGAAAAAAAAAAAAAAAAAAAAGGTGTTTTTTTTTTAAAAAAAGGTAATTTCTTTATCAGAGGAGCCTGCCGGGTATTTCTGGTCAATGAGAAGTTTTCCTTCTGTGACCACTCTGCTTTAATATGGTACCAAAACTAAGGAAAGAACTGTGCAATTGCATAAAACATCACAGTTCACCTCCTGGGAAATGGCTGAGCAGTCATAATGCTGTGTTCACGTAACAAAGAATAAATCAGACAAAGGAACTAGTTTGCTGGAAAGATTACAGCTTTTGACTAAATATCTCTCGACATAGCAATAGGCAGAGAAGGAAAAAGAATCTAACAGTTATTTTTAGTAAAATACTATGTTTTGTAAACATTGCATGACTATGGAGTACAATCATACATATGCTACCATATGGCAGCTGAAACTCCTGTCTCTTTAAGATGCTAAACCAAAGATGCTGAACCAACTTAAAAAGCTAGAGACCTTAAAGGTGCAAAACTGCAGCGTCTTTAATAAAAGTAATAATTTATCATTAAAACTTGCTGAGTAATTTTTTGAAGGAACCTATCATTTCAAGTAGAACATAGCAGTTGATGCTATGAAAAGCAAAGATATGATTCTTAGTTCTACCTTATATCCACTACAAAAGAAGAAAAAACAGGATTAAAGAATCATTTATGTTGGGAAAGAGCTCTAAGATCATTGAATCCAACCCAGCAATGCTAAGTCCACCATAACTGAAAGTGCCATATTGAAATGGCTTTTAGATTCCTCCAGGGATGGTGACTCAACCACTTCTCTGAACAACCTGTTCCAGTGCTTAGCAACCTTTCCAGCAGAAAATTCATTCTTATTATCTAATCTAAATTGTGATTTGTATACACATACATGTAAATATTCATTCTTTTACTCAAAAATTCCTCTTGCATGCACAACAGAAGGAAAGAACTTAATCATGCAGTTCTTTTTCAAAAAACCCAAACAAGATCCATTGAGATTAATATTTACAGATCACCTTTGCATTTTAAACTTTTAGCATTAAAGATTGCTGAAAAGTTGTCCTAAAAGACCCAAACAGTTTAGAGAGGGATTAGAGAAAGTGATATCTTTTTGAAATGCGTGCAGATGTGTTGAAGAAATGTTGAGAAATACCAGAGGAAACAAGTTTTTAATGTTTTGTGAAACTTTCAAAAGAGGTATCCAAACTGAAGTTGAAAGGAGACGAAAAGCAGAGTCCTGACAGCTTTGCTTATCAGTACTGGCTGCTGAGAAGGCAAGCTCTCCAGAGGATGAGAGCCAGAACATGAGACAAACATCTCTCAACTTACTGGAACACACTAAATCGTGCTTCCCTAAAAAAAAAAAGAAAAGAAAAGATGAATTTCTCCAGTATTGATACCTACTTTCTCCAAATGGGTGCATTAGTCAAGTTGTTTAATTTGCAAATCAAGAAACAGTTTTTGTCATTTTCAATGCTATGAAGTCCATAACTGAAAACAAATTAAATTTCTTCAAATTTTTCCTCCTACTGTTAGAAAAGCTTTTGCTTTTCTAACTTAACTAATAGCTTTATTAGTTGAGTCGAGTACAGCTTTAGAGAAAAGAAACTTGATAAGGTTATGATTTTCTGAAAAATGTAGAAAATGCACTTCAATTATGCAGAAACTGAGAGACAACAAAGCAATCACATTCAACAAATTAAGATAAAAATTATGTTTAATTGATAGTTTCTCAAGTTTATCTGATACTAAAAACACCACATGAAGTTGCAGAGGCAAAGCTTACATCTTTTACATTCAACTGCTGTGCAATGTTGGTGTAAGCCAGTTCTCACAGATGGAAAGGCAGGGAGCAGGAACAGCTACGATGACATGCTAAACCAGGTACACTTTTGTCTCCTATCCCCACGAATTGCAATGGCACTGTAAAAGTGCCAGCATAAGTAGAAACAAAGGCATTCAAAATGATGTGCTCTACCTTTTTATTGCCTACTTTTATTTTGATGCATGCATTTCCATTCCCACATGTAGCTGAATCTAGTCCAACAGTCATTGCAAGAGACATAACTATATTATAACAAAGAGTGGAAGGATTCATTCCAGCAGCTTAGGAGACCTATGCCTTATGCCTTGAGGGATCAAACATGCCGTATTACTGACTATTTTTACACACTTCTCATTTTATGGACTTGCTATGCTGAGCCCACAAAGCTTTCATCTTGCTATTAAGTTGCTCAGAAGAAAAGGGGAATATTCGGCCGCAATCTCTGAGGTTGACCAATGGATAAGGAAAAGAAACGTCTTAGGTACAATCCTCCCTGAGAGGGAGTGCTAAGTCCCTGCGTGCAGGCAGCAGAAACCACCAGCTCCCCCACTCCTGGTCTGTTCCAAGCCAGCACTCTGCACAGACACTGAACAGAGATTATTTTATGGTGACCCTTTGCATTCTTTCTGTGTTCTTTTATAGCATCCACAGAAGCTGAAATGCTCCTAAGCTGTTGTATTGCTTTGTAGCGGCTCACTCGAGATTGCAGGCTCAGGAGTGACATCACAAAGACAGTTTATAACTGAATTCACATACTTCTGTGCTCTCAGGGATTTCAGTTCTGTTCACCTGCATGTTCTGGAAGCATATTAGAAGTTACCAAGATATGCTACTTCCACATAAATCAAGGTTATTCTAAAGTCTTCAGTTTTCTCAGTTACACTAAAATCAACAAAACACAACCCATCAACAACAACACAACTCAGAACCTCCCAAAATTCCCTCCTCTACTTGTTTTTATTCCCTTGTAGTGACAGGTGTGATATCTTAACTGATTTTGCAATCACTTTGTTGGTCCATTCATTTTTCCTGAGTAATCCTAAACATCCTGGCCATTTCTTAATGGTTTCCATAGCTCAGATGTCAACCAATATTGGACACTCAGAAATAAGAGTTGAGGAGCAGACAGGATTAAAAAAACATAAATCAGAGACTGACCTATACTCCTTAGCCTATCTTTGTAAGGGAAGCATGAATTAAAAAAAAAAAATAATAATAATTTTGAGCTGACACCTGGAAGCCTTCTGTCTTTATCACCATTTTTCAGTACCCTCTTCCAATATATACCATCTTTTTTTTCCCCTGCTACTCTATGCAGTCTAAATGCTTTTTCATTTCCATTGCTGGGACTAATCAGACTGTTTTCCTGCATTTTAAATTCTCCCAGTAAACTTGGCAGCACAAGTTTAGCATTATACATTACACTTCAAGGTCAATTACTTTGAGGCAGTTTTCACAAAGAGGTAGTAGCCCAGTGCACCAACTATGACCAGACCAAGGATGACTTAGCACCACTCAGATTAGATACAATGTTTATGACTGAAAACAGAGGCTGCAAATTAAAACAGAGAACTGAGGAGAGATGGTGAATTACTTTTTCAAACATCACCAGAATCAGAGTATCAGCCCTAGAGAGCAATGATGCACATGAACAACTCGAGTCTATTCATATAAGTATACAGGTTTTGGAACAGTCTAAGACCAGAGACTGCTTTAATCTCATTAAAGTGCAACATAAACTCTGATATTAGCCAGACTCAGTGTAGCCTAATACTTAGTCCTGGTAGCTACTTTTGTTCCCCTTTCCAATGTGGGTAGTTTCTCACAGAAAAACGCAGGATCATTTACATGCCTTGAATACAGTTTGATATGTAATCTGACACAACTGCACTCTGATTTTTATTGTGGCTCTAGCACTCCACTGCATGCCAATAATTATTTTCCTAATAGCACTTTCTATTCCTTTGGAGGGCAAGCTATATTTATTTTTCTGAAGCTCTAAATATTAAATTGTTCAACATAATAAAACCCATAGCTTCCAAACACATCCTGATCCTTTCCTCCCAGGACATGATTCTAATCCTACCTTTTCCCCTTCAATTTTGATTTCATATGGGAGATTTTGGTATCATGATCAAACCTGCAAATGCTTCAATTTATTGCCTCACATATGAGAAAAGACTGAGGCAGCTGGCCCTGTTTAGCCTGGAGAAAACTCAAATGTCTGTAAGCATCTGAAGGGAGGGTGTTAAGAGGATGGAGGGCAATAGGACAAGAAGCAATGGGCAGAAACTGATGCACATGAATTTCCAACTGAGCTTGAGGAAGAGCTTCCTTACTGTGTGGGTGACAGAGCACCAGAACAGATTGTCCAGAGAGGCTGTGGAGTCTCCCTCACTAGAGATATTTGAAAACCATTTGGACACAATCCTGGGCCATGTGCTCTGGGATGATCCTGCCGGAGCAGAGAGGCTGGACCTGATGACCTCCAGTGGTCCCTTCCAACCTGACCCATTCTGTTATCCAGCTGAATATTCAGCTGATGACTTATGCTGAAGTTGGTAGGAACTTTAGTCTCATGAAGATTATTACCACAATTAGAAATTCAGGACATCAAACTTCCAAATTTACCAAAAATACCTGGCGGAAGCGCTAACTAAATCACAGCACCAGTGACAACACTGGGGTTTTATCTGGTTGGTTGGTTTGGGGGTTTTTCTGTTGTTTTTAATAAAAGCTACACTCCCATTTGTTTTCCTCTGGCTAGGTCTGAGCAACGTTCCTCATGTAATGTGTTCTTCAGCTTTAAAGTGCCCACTTAGTGAATTTTGACTGGTATCTATATTGAAACAAACCAGTTGAGAAGAATTTCTCAATTTAATTTATAATTAGGAAAAAGAAAAATTTCCTCTCAGATACAAGTATCTTCATTCAGATATTTTTATTTCAAGTGTATTCTGCTTTCAAGTAAATTTAAGCAGAGGACAAAGATAAGAATTTTAAGGAATATATCATGCGTTGAAAGAGAGTTTTGAATAGTAGCAGATATGTCATTTTGCAACTATTTCTAGTTGTAAAAAGCAAACTGAGTAAACCTAGAGTCAGACCCAATAACAGATAATATAAAATCTGATTATAGTTCAAGTGCAATAATGCTGAACCTGCATTATAAAATGAATGATGTATGTATTTGCTTCCACTGCCTTTTCAAAAGGAAATTTAGTTCTTGAAGTAATTGCATAAGCCTTCCAGTGTTTTGCTATGGCTTTCAAATAGATGTGTAATAAAATTAGAAAAAGCAAGATTCCAAAATGATAAAGGCTAAAAAAAAGAAAATCAGAATTCATGTAACTAAAACATGATACTCGACTTTGCATGTAACAGCAAAACTGCTTCATTTTAAATCCTGTGCTATTTCATTTTCAGCTGAACTCCTAAAAGGCTTATTTCCTTCTGATACTGCTCCAGTTGCTCTCTGTGGGAAACTACAGAGTTTATATATTATTCATCCAACTAAAAACCCTGAGGCAGGACCCCTATGGAGACTCTTCAGTAATTGGTCTCCAGATGCTGGTGATATGCAGTGCTCTAAAAGTCCTTAAACATCATGAGAACACAATTCCATCTGCTTTTCAAGCTGTGTATGTTTAAAGGAACAACACAGACTGCTCACCCACATTTTCAGGCATCTCCTACAGTACCTAATTATTCATGAACTCATGTGCACTGAGCTACAATTTATGTGGCTAACATAACAGCTCAAAAATTTTCAAATTAAATAATCACTGTATTATTTAATAAATATCTGTTACAGCTGAGCAACCTATCCACAAAAACGGTACACAGCAGCAAAATTATCAATTGCTTTAACATTCCCAGAATACACATAAACAGGAGGTGGAGAGTGAAAAGCTTAGCAGTAATCATTCTGCATTAAAATACCCGGGCAATATGCAGGTATGTACAGTGAAAGTTCATTCAGCATTTGCATTTATACCCTGAAACAGTAAAATTATAACAACACTTGAATCTTAATTTCAGTATGACTCCAACATGGACATCTATGCAATTCACTAAAATAAGGCCTCAAAGCAGGTCTATAATTATTTTGCTCTCAACTTGAATGGTCAATCCCTGTATTTTTTTGTACCTTCCAAAGTGGGAATAATAAATATTTCAATATTTACTGAATATTTATTATAGATCTGCAAAGGATGCTGACATCAGTTACCTAACAGCCCTTTTCTCCCTTCTGTCTTACTTTGACCTATTTTCAAGGTTCCCTACTTCAGCTTGTACAGGGTCATTGTTCTTTTTTCTAAGTCTCACCCAATACCTTTGGTTTCCTTCAAGTGCCATTCATGCTTGAAAGGCAGCGGTTCAAGGCTGATAAACAAAGCAAGTTCATCTAGCCTAGAGCTTCTCTTTGTCATCAGGGTCAGAGAGATGCAACTGATACAATTTGTAGCCTAGTGCCACAAATTGGTACTGTAGGCACATCTAGATGCATAAAAGAACTACATAATGTGAAATCAGAGGCTACTCACGCTAGAAGCAGCATGGACTAGGTATCATGGTTGACAGAAACATGACTTCTCAAGAAGAGTGAAAATAAAAATTAAACTGGATAAGTAATGCTACATGTTAACAAGAGGAGTACACTAGGTAATAAAAAGGAGTAAGATACATAAAACACAACCTACTTGGGAAAAACAAATTCTGTCACAAAATTATGAAGCAGCGTAACATCAGAAGTGAGGTTCAGGCCTTCAGGATGACAAAGAGGGAGACAAATGGACCAGCTGCTGCTTAGTGATTGCAAGTGCCAACAGATTTCTCACCAACTTCAGGCAGTAGCTTGGAGAACATATATTATAACATCACTGTCACTGCCTACATAAAAGCAACCTTGAAACAAAAGCATGCAGCAATGGTTGTGTGGTGCTGGCTCATGCAAATTCTTGCACCTGTAATGAGGCTGTTCTCCAGATCTCAGTAGCCAAGAACAAATGTACAAGAATAAATCAGTAGAGTGGTCTAGACTGGAGAACCAGTCTAACCTAATTTTTATTTTACTCCTTAATCAGATGTGCTTATTCAGAGGATGCTGTCTTGACTCTCAGAGCTGGTCAAAACTTTAGATCTAGAATTTGTCTCTTACTGTCTCAATAATAGAGGTGAGAAATCTGTTGGCACAGCAGTTCAAAACTAAGATGTGGTAAAACAGTTTTGTACAGCAACTAAAATTTCAACCATGTGGTAAATGACACCTTTTTTCTTCTACTTTAAATTTTTTATATTTTGACTTCGTAAGTCAAAATAAGAATTTTTATATTTTGACTTCGTCTTGCAGAGAACATAGAGTCTTCTGAAACTCTCCTTGAGAGTCTACATTCAGGATCCAGTGAGAACAAATGCACTGCTTTTCTAGCAAAGCTACATATTTGTCCTGTCAATTCATATTTAGAGGCAGCATTTAGCAAAATATAATCCTGTATAAATTTATCACCTTAACTACCTTCAAAATATCTACATTCGCAAGAGATGACAACAAGGTGATGAGAATTCAGTACCTCCTACTACAAAGAGCATTCACCCTGTGACATCTTTGTTTTCACATCTACATATTAATTATTTTCTTAGTAACAGCTTAAACTCAATCCAAGAAAAATGAAAACAATATATTTTCTGTGTAGGTATAAAAAGATGTAGCCTTTAGCCATGGAAAAAACATACCTGTGTGTTTGTACCCATGTGTACACTTAGAATTTGTAAGAAATTTTCTCCTTCGGAGAATTTTTATCACTGTGGAAATCATGAGTCAGAGTTTTTACAAAGAGTTGGGTAAAGAATCCTCCACATGCATATGACGAAAAAACTGAGTGCATATAAATTGTAAATACTGTAATCAAATAATTGAGGAAAGCTACGTAGTGTTCAAAAATACAATATTTGAAGCAATTATAAATTAATACTTGAAACACCTACTATTTAAAGCACTTTAAAGGCATTCATTAAGTATCTGATGAAGTATATCCAGCAAAATAAGTATACATTTTCAGCCTATTTGTCTTTTGCAATTAAAGGTACGCAACACAGCTGTATTTCTTATTAAAATATGGAATATTCTGAGTATCTCACTGATATGCAGTGAGTATCTCTCTTATACTTTTCCTACATCTTCATTACTGAACTTTATGGTCCAAAAAGCTGTCCACAAAGTTGCTGAGTTTATATTTATGAGGTTCTATTGGCAGATTACATAGATCTGAACCCTTTTGACACACACCACCTCACACTCAGTATTTTAAGCTTAAATTACAAAGCTACTATTTGAATATTTCTCACTAACGGTGTAGCATTCTGTGATTGTTGGTCTGCAAGTTTTAAAAATATGTATTATTTGCACTTATTATTACCCTATGCCATCAACCCACTGGGAAAACGACACTTCACTGTGAGATGACTTCCACATGGGGCAACTAGGGAAATGCATTTATAATACTTGCAAAGTAAAACAACAGTTCAGGGAGTTATGGCTTGCAGCTGAGAGTTTTGAAGAGATTATATTAATTTTCTTAGAGTAAATCACTGTAGTAGAATAATCAAATTTGTGACTCTGAGAAACACACAAGCAAAATAATCTCAGGAGGATTGGGAACATGAAACAATTACGGTAAAAGGCAACTTTATGGATGTCTGTTTACTCTAGTTGTGTCCCAAACTCCTTTGAACGAGGCCTATTTCTGAACAGATTTTTGAGGGAAAGCTGAAACAAAGAAGACATCAAAGCACATGGAATAAATATATAAAATAGTCCATTTGTATACACAATTGACTAAATAACAGTAACCTGGGATGGATTTTCACGTGGACTTAGAATCTTAAAATACATCTAGAAGGCAAGATTAAAGCATGTCTTTCCATAATTAAAATATCTGGAAATCAACAATATGAGAAAATAAAAACAATTGCATTAACCTGCTAAATAACATGGGAATAATACTGTTCCTACATCACTTCAAAGAATAAAAATTTACCATCCATTGGGGCATTATTTTGAACTCAGAATCAAAAACATTCTATAGTTTATGGTTGGCTGTTGGCTTGCCTGATGTAAAAGACCCTGCTTACATCACTGTAATATCATATAGGTTATAGTAAGTTTATGTAGTCTAATGGTATTATTGATTATGAGAAGTTATTATAGCTGCACAATATTGATGTCTTTTTGTCTTTTAATTGGGAAAAATGTTTATGAGAGATGACAGTAGAATTACAATCAAAGTTAATGGTCCTCCTGATCAGAGTGAAAGAATAATAGTTGTAAGACTGCACTGATGAAATGTCTTACCTATCTTCTGTAGGAAATACTTTTAGAACTAAAGAGTTCTAAACATATCAAGATAATGTTTTGAGGGCAGCACGACTTCAGCATCAACATGCTGTGTTTGCCCTCTTTGAGGCATTAATGCTTCACTTAAACCAAAAGATAACTATGCTTTTCTTCCTACAGCACACAAAAAGCTCTTCTGCACTGTAGTAAATACTAGAGTATGTGCAATGTCACTAACAACTGTACATTAATTGGGCAGTGCTGGTGGAGTGAAAGCAATAAAAACATTCTATAGGCCTATTAGGACACATTTCAAGTGTGGAAAACCATTTTATGCCTATAACTAAACACATAACAATTTTTTTTGTTTGTTTATTACATGTACAAAACCATGTACACAATGTATATTGAAGCTGTCTTTGCAAAGTTTCAGTGGAGGTATAAATTAAGTGGTAGCTATTCATACAAGACCTCTTAAAAGCAGTATAGAATCATTTAACAGCAAAAATACATTCACCTATATGCTCAACCTTTCTAAACACCAAATAGATCAGTAAACAAATTATCAGTTTGCAAGAATGTAATTCTTTTATCTCAACTCCTCTGAATTCAGAAGAATATACCTGGTGCTACCCAAGAAGACAGATCACCTATACCAAAAAATAGTTCCTGTTAAGGAAATTTGAATTACTTCTGTCACATAGCAAATGGATGAGTTTGGGTAGAAACATGTCACAAACTGACTTTAGTGTTTGGTGTTTCCAAGCTTTTCTGGAAAGTGCAAGAGGTGCCTGACTGCAGTGTTGCAATGTCAGTCCCGATACTTCAGACGGGCGCGGCCATCCGCCACGGATCAGATCTGGCTCACTTTCATCCAGGATTCACTGAAGGCAGAATTATTCCAACCCATGACCACAGGAAATCATTATGGTGCACTGCCACACTTCTTCCATTGCTCAGTGGCAGAGTATCAAAAGGAAACTGCTGGCTATAGAGCAATCACTCCACAGTAATGCTTTCATAGCTGTGGAGGAACCATAGGCAAAATTGCATCTGGAATTGCATCTCAGTAATCAATAAATCTGATCTGTATGACGTCACCTAATGACATTTCTGCACATCCATATTATCTTGAACGAATGAATTTGATGTTGCAATTATTCTTCATAGGATAAAGTGCATTTTTTTTTCCTTTTATGCCCTCAATCACTTTTTAAATTTATCTCTATTCCTATATCAAGACAATGAGAAGTATAATCAACTCTTTTTTTCACTGTCTTCTTTTGCACATACCTAGTGTAAACCAGGACTAGTTAGATAGGTTTTAATTCTTTACTGTGAGGGTGATGAGACACTGCAGCAGGTTGCCCAGAGAAGCTGCGGGTGCCCCATTCCAATCCCTGGCAGTGTTCAAGGCCAGGCTGGATGAGGCATTCATAGTGGGAGGCGTCCCCATCTATGGCAGAGAGCTTGGAACTAGATGATATTTAAGGTCCCTTCCAACCCAAACCATCTTCAGTAACTTCTTCTAATAATAACAGTGCAGATTTTGGCTCATCAGCACCTACTGTTTCCTTGGGCAAACCATTTTCTGCTGCACTGCATTATGTGCTGCAGACTCAGATTGCTCCACTGTGTGGGAACTCATTCAAATATCACCAGAGGCAAAAAGCACAGCACTGGAGACAGCATCAGGAGGAACATTGTGGCACAGCTTTACAAAACAGGGTTGCAGAGAAAACCACAGACAAGCAAGGATGAAAATTGCAAGAAAGGATAATTCCTGAAAAACTAACCTGATGTGGTGGAAAGACACTGGCATTAGGGACGTAATGTAACAGCCTTAAGGAGATCTTCATGACTCAAGGAGACTTAAATCAAAGGAGAGTATTTTTAAGAACAATAAATTGTGTAGTACTACTACTCAACCAGACTAATCATAAGGACAAAAGGCTCAGGCCAGCCCAGAGCAGTGGATGAAACTTACCCCACACTAAGTAAGCATCTGAAGAAATCTCTACACCGTTACTCTGAACTGAAGGAGGATGAGAATATCAGAGGGCTGGAAGAGGGCAGACATGGTACCCATCTTTATAAAATACCAGAACAATTGAGAACATGAGAATATACAGACTAGTGCAAATAGATCTGATCCCTAAAAAAAAAAATTACAGCAAATGAAAAAAAAAAGGTGCCAAACCAAAATGAAGAAAAAAAAATAGGGACTTATAAAATAGGATGAGAAACAACCACAAGTTTTCCAAAAGCAAAGGATTGCAAACAATTCAGTTTTCTTCTTAAATAGATTAACTGCCAACTGAAAGAGACACTAGAAAAAGTGAATTTTAGCAAGGTTATTTGACATGATGTCCTAGGATTTCTGGTAATGAGCATTCCCTGATATCCACAAACTTTTCAGAACAATAAAGCCCTATGATGTAGAAGTAATTTCAGTTCTTGCTATATCACTCTATATAAAGGGATATATATATATATATTTAAGTAAAAAACAAGCACACAGCTGTAGCAACATAAGAATAAAGGGACTGGAATTCATTCATAGTTAAGGAAGACTGGGTACTTCACAGATGTTCATGACTAACAGTACCATAAAATAAATAAGCATCAAAGAAAGATTTGAAGACAATCGTGGAGTAAAATGTAGAACATCCCAGATCAGACTGATGCTGACTAAGATTCTGCAGCAGGGAATTGGCTAGTTGGATATGAAAACTAACAAAATAGCCATAAGCAAAGATTTGTGTTGAGGATTAGAAAAAGAGGATTAGAAAAACACAAAATAAGTGCAGAATCACAATAAAAAACATTTTGAAAAAAAGCTTCATTTCATATGTCAATATTTTAAAGGATTGCACAGGCCCTCCTAAATGTATGTACATTCTCTGAGTAAGAGGCCATGTTTGAGAACTCAGTTTTAGTAAATACAACATGGTATCTGGTGCAAATGGTAATTAAATATCTGCAAGTACATGTAAGGAAAAAATCAAGTAAGTAAACACACACCTTAAAGCTGCCTTGAAGCCATGGATTTGATAATACTGTAGCAATCATTTTACTAACTTTTTCCCTCCAAAATATTAGCACTACAAGAGCAGATGTAAATACTTGCAGATTCTGCTAGATGCTGAAACATATTTGATCTCACATTTGGTTTCATGTAAGAATACAGTTATAGTGAAGGCTGAAATACTGAAAATACAAGAAGGCTTAGATTATAATAGGAAGGGGATAAAGAACCAACAAAGATAAAAAATTCAGGAAAGCATGCAATATCTTAGAAGCAAGGAAGGGAGGAAAAGAAATCTGTAAAGGAATCAGAACCTCCTCATAAACACACAAATACTACAGCAAATCTACTATAACACATATAAAGGCTTTTACCAACAAAAGGGTGAAGATACTGCAATGAGGTATAAATTAGATAGATCTAGTCTAATCATAGTTTGGGGCTCTTGGTGACTAACCTTACAAGATTTATACAGAGTATTAATGAAGAGTGGTTTAGATCCGTCTAGAAAAGAGAAAAGGGCTAAAACTGCTTACTTTCTGTTTTATGTACACTTCAGAAGACAAAGCAGTATCAAGCTGCAGGCAATTAAAAGTGAAAACCAAAACCCATTAGAAACAGCGGAATATCACCTCCTGGAACATTATACTTTTGAAGATGGAAATCCCATGGGAAAGGTGCTGTGGAGAGCACACCATCTTCTTTTGCAGTAGGCAGTGTTAGTCTGAACAGAACATCATCAGGAACAAAGACAATATAGGGCAGTATGGTAAGAGAGTCCCAGTGGGAGAGCCATGTGTCTGTTCTGCTTTAGGAGGACATGCATGCTCACTCCAGGGAGGAGGCAACACAGGAAAACAGCAGGACGAGCTGTCATCTCTGAATCCGCTGGGGCATGGGAGGATCTTCTCCTCAACAGAACGTATGGTATTTTATAATTTTCTGTAACAGAAACTGAAAACAGGCTTACCCTTGATGGCTTGTGGGAAAATGCAAACTATAAGGAATCTGACATACAGGTTTATTTGTGGTTTTCTACTTTTCCTCTCTCTATTGCTGGATGTTTAGATACTAGAGGTTGGCTTTCAGGGGAAGGGGAATAGCAAAAGGCTTCTGGACTGGGACAGTTCAATACAGCAGCGCACATTAACAGCACAAATAAATATTCTAATTTTATCCAGAAACTGGTTCTTATTCTTATAGATAAGAAGTTACCAGTGTTTTCAATTTTTGCTTTAGGATTTTTTCTTCTTTTAATTTTGTAGCTACACATTTTCTTTTAGCTTCCTTAAGAGCCTCCTTTTGCAGTTGGCATGGTTTTCTAGATTGTTTCCAACTTCCTTATCCCAAGAAGCAGCAGGTGGGAGCGTCAAGATGCCACTGTCATGGGATTTTCTTACACATTCTCTACTACAGAATAGTAGTAGAACAGTGTTTCACTTATTTTTCCACCTACTTCTGGAGCATAATGAGATGGATGAGAACATCAAAAACACGTCACTAAGGACAAGTGCAGTACGTTGTGCTATGAGCAGTGAGTTTCCAAAGGAGGTTTGCTGCTGCTGCTCTCTGTTCAGCTGCTGGAGAACCTCCTGCAATGGAGAAGCCACTGAGGGAGGCAGCAAACAAGCACTGCACAAGCACAAAACATGTCAGACTCTCTCACTCAAGTGTGCTGGTAAACACACTTGTCCCATTTGGGAACAGTTCTCCAGTTCCAAGTGTCTGATTGGAATCAAGCCTGATTTGCTTCCATTTACTCTCCCATAGGTGGCTTTCTTCAGATCCACCCCTACAACCTTACAAGCATTGAGGCAAAACTAATGAAGCAAATCTGATAATCTAATGTGATTTATTTTTTAAATCAAGAAACTGAAGTTAATGTTTATATTCAAAAGTTTTTACCTCGTTCACTGACCTCCTTTATTTTTGAGGACTTCTTTATATTCACAACCATGTTACTATCTTAACTAACAGTAGGTTGTTTTCTTATGCATATTAGAATTACTTTCATAAGAAGGACTGAAGAAAAATTCTATACTTCAATTGTGAAATCTCTGCAAAAATTATATTTTCCTGTTGAATCTTAGTGGGAAAATAAGTCAAGGTATTTCACTCACAGTTAACAGAAAATTGGTCCCAATAATTAAAAAATAATGAAAAAAATGCAATTTTGTTTGGACACACACAATAAAAAGGTTGAATCCCATCCTGAGTTGCAATATACTAAATATAGCTGAAAAACCATTGATGAAATAATGCTAATAAAAAATGAGGACAAGACATCAGAAGCACCTTCTTGTGGAATACCAGAACATAATAATTCAAGGCAAGCCGGAACAGCTGACCACAAGCTGACCACAAGAAAGATGAATGGAACAATGGTACAGAAATCCTCAGGAAAGGAAGAAGAGCCATTTTGTAGTTTATTTAAAGCTGATCTATAAGTACTGCTGTTACTCCACTGACTCAATAGAATTAATTAGTGTATCACATGAGAGCCTGCCCCCAAATGTGTTAAATATCATGTCAGGTCAGTTGAATTGCACCCAGAGACTAGATGGTAAAGCTCTATCCACTATATTCCTAGAAAAGCAAAACTAACTGGGGATTCAGTGAAAATAATTTAATTAATATTTGAAAAATACTTTAAATGAGTAGAGACATACACATGCAAACACAAACAAACACACAGACTTGTCAGAATAGAACACTGAGACAACCCCCTCACAAGATGCAATCATTGGGTGGGTTTTTTATTACTGCTTTGCATATGGAGATAAGACTGCCTTTGGCAAAATATCACTTTATGCACTGTGAATAAACATTTTCATATAAACATATGAATTTGCAAAGAGATACATTATCTACAGTTAAAAGTTAATTCCACTTTCCACCATTCTGCTTTTCCTCATCTGAACTGTATGTATTTTCATCAAGTTTTGCACATCAGGAGTAATATCAACAGAGGAGGAGAAAGTCAGATTTAGGGAAATTGCAGACGTGTTGCTGTGCTCATTTTTAAGCTAGCTTTCTGTCCTGAGTTCCTGTCATAGACTGCACAGATATACAGGGATGGACATTTCAGTTCAAAAGACTGGGTCTTCTGTAAGCAGGTGGGACCACAAAGAAGAAAAAATTTCCTCTGCATTATTTTTACATCTTTCTCTTTCTTTCTACACAGCTACTGTGTAATTCCAGAGTACCAGATTTGAAAAACTGAACAAATTAAAGCATGCTCACCCTGCATTGACTATGTCCCCAATTACTGCAAACACATAGGAAGAACACCCAAATTCTGTTGTTTAAACTGAGTGAAATGACAGTATGTATGTGAGGGATTCCTCACCTTCTCTTTTGTGAGTGAACACAGGCAATCAGAAGATTACGGGATGTATGCGAAAGAACCCCTCCATTTAGTTGTTTAACCCCATAGTTACTTAGGACCACCCAGCTGGTGACACAAGCAGGGGGATGTGACATTCCAAACCTAGGTTATAAAGCATCAAATCACTCCTTAATAAACGCCATTTGCCTTCCACCATACTGGTGTCAGAGAGCTCATGGACCGAGCGGCCAGGGGTGGGCCGCCGTGTCGTTCCTGAACCAGGTTGCCACGCCTCAGAAGAGGCGACAAAGTGGTGCCGAAACCTGGGAGTCGAAGCTCCACAGGAATCGGGAATCGCCTGGATGGGTGAACGACGGCTGGAGTGGCTGGACCAGCCTGGTGGGGAGGACGCTCCTGGACCAGCGAGGACAATGGAAGTGCTCATGAAGGTCGTATCTCAAATTGCAAAAACAATGGAGTTGATTGTAAGTTCACTGATATTATTTTTGCTGTGCAAAAGGTGTTAGAAGCTGGCATTATCAGTCAGCCAGCGGATATATTATGCCCAGTGTAGTTTGTGAGGGGCAGCTAGAAGCAGCCCACCTTTTGTTAGTTTGTAAACAATATAAATTAATAAGTATAAAAAAAGAAAGAAACTTTAAGCTTCAAAAAGCTAGAAAAGCCATAAAGCAATTTGAACAATTTGACCTAAAATTTCACAGAGCTACGGAAGCAATAGAGCAATTTGAATGATTTGATAAGCAAAATTAGGACAAAATAAAAAAAAGGGGGATTGTAAGAAGTAAAGAGTGAACTTTGTTCATCAAATTTAGTGTCCACACAAAAAGTTATAAAAGAATTTGGTATTCATGGTAACAATGATTGCAAGGTCATGTTATAATCACAAGTTTGTAGTAATATGAACAATGTAGCAATATGAGAATATTGATAAGAATACTGACTAGCTTGTTTAAGAAAAGTGCTGAAACAATCCAAGATCTTCCTGTGGATGCTTGCCAAGCCAAAGCCTTTTTGTGGACACCTGAGGAAGACTTCACAGCCTTCAGCCCAATGACCACCAGGAGACAGATTACGACCCCCTAACAACAGCCCACGCAGTAGCAGAAACAACGCAGACGTATTTACAGTGCGAGCTGTGGTGGAGCAAAGGTCTCCCCGGCCACCTGGTACCATTTTGCTCACTTTGACAGTGGGTATTTTGCGTACTTGCTTAGATAAAGTGAATATTGTGTGATCCGTTGGTCGGGGTTGGGGCCCGAAGACGACTCCCGTGTAGGAGGGTGCGGCCGAAGCATCCCAGAGTGTACTGGGACACTCAAGGCAACTCCAGTGCAGGAGGGTGCAACCTGGGTATCCCAGAGTGTGCTGTGTGAGAGGTCTTTTTCAAGGCCAAATGAGTGCAGACCCTCTTGTACTGCAGTTCTCATAGCCCGCGAGGGAGGAAGTCATGAACGAGGGGAAGTGTGTGTGTGAATGAAGGAAGGCACTCTGGAAGATGGGTCAGAGGAAAAGCAAGCCCTCTGATTTCATGGGTGGGATAAGAAAATTGCCCAAGATTCCGCCCAAGTCCATTAAGTTGTGTGATAAAACATTGTAATGAATCCTCCCGTAGAAAGGGGAAAAGTAAAGAGAGAGTGGTGCATTATTGTGTTGAGGTATGGGGAGGTTAAGGAGCCCCCATATAATTTAGCCTGTGTTTGGCTCATTTGAGGACTGAGTATGTTAGTAATTAAACCTATGGTAAATGATAAATTAAGCCCAAAACCCTGAGGAAAGTGAATATGCTGCTCTCTGGATGTTATGGCCAGGGGAGCATGTCTTTTTATTTAGTTTAATAGAGAAATGCCCGAATAAAGAACAGGGGGAGCACTTGTTTTCATTTTGGGAGGTTTTGGTGTTAGGTGCAGGTGCAAGAGCCCCCAGGGCAGGGTTTGTAGTAGTTTCCCTTAATACTGCTGGTGTTAGAAAGAAACTTGAAAAGTTAAAAGATAGGCAGAGTAAGTGTATGTCAGGAAAGAGGATGAGAATCATAAAAGGCAGACTAAATTGTTAGTAGCTAAAGTAAGGGAAGGACAAAAGAGTAATTGTTGTTTCTGGTCCTAGTGAGATACGATTAGAGAGAGACCCAGCTGTCCTTCCAGTGCAGAGAGGGTTAAAAAAGAAAGAAGTAGAGTGTTTTTACTGTAGAGAAAAGGGTCATGTGAAAAGAAACTGTAGGAGAAGAATGCAGGATGAAAAAAATGTTTTTAGAAGATTAAAAGGGTCAGAGGTCTTATGTGCTGAGAATCCCTTAAAGTGAATTCTCAGCAACAGGAGGTAGTGTTCCTTGTAAACCCTAGAAAGGGTTAATCCACAGTATAATCTCTGTTTCTGGGATGCAAAGTGTCATCCAACAGAATGTAAGTGGGACATACAGTGGAAAAAAATTACCTTAGAACAAGTCACAGGGCAGGGTGTGTGCATTGGTAACACCACACTGGCAAAACAATATGACAATCTTTGTATAAACATTGTTGCTGCTGATAGCTCCAAGAAATGGGCAATTCCGTCTGCCCCTGAAGTGTGGCTTTGTCATCAAACAGAAATAACTCCTTGTGTGTCTGTTGATCTTTTTGCAAAATCTAACGACTTTTGTGTGCAAGTTTTGATTGTTCTCAAGGTCCTGTATCATCCAGAAGAGGAGCTGTATCGCTATTTTGAAGAATCTACCACCAGACTCCAGAAAAAAGAAATCATTACCGGCATTACAGTGGCAATACTGCTTGGCCTAGGAACAACCGGTGCAGCCACAGGAGTTTCTGCCCTTGTGACTCAGTGCCAAAGTTTGTCTCAACTACAGCTAGCTATTGATGCAGATTTAAAAAGAATAGAAAACTCTGTATCTGCTCTAGAAAAGCTTCTTTTTTCACTTCCAAAAGTGGTGTTACAAAATAGACAAGGGCTAGATCTGTTGTTCATGCAGCAGGGAGGACTCTGTGCTGCTTTGAAAGAAGAATGCTGCT
>VYXD01003405.1:721061-738246 GCA_013397195.1 Hylia prasina
TATTTTGAAGAATCTACCACCAGACTCCAGAAAAAAGAAATCATTACCGGCATTACAGTGGCAATACTGCTTGGCCTAGGAACAACCGGTGCAGCCACAGGAGTTTCTGCCCTTGTGACTCAGTGCCAAAGTTTGTCTCAACTACAGCTAGCTATTGATGCAGATTTAAAAAGAATAGAAAACTCTGTATCTGCTCTAGAAAAGCTTCTTTTTTCACTTCCAAAAGTGGTGTTACAAAATAGACAAGGGCTAGATCTGTTGTTCATGCAGCAGGGAGGACTCTGTGCTGCTTTGAAAGAAGAATGCTGCTTTTATGCAGACCACACTGGAGTTGTCCGAGACTCCATGGCCGAGCTAAGAGACAGGCTAGCCCAAAGAAAAAGAGACAGGGAAGCTCAACAAGGCTGGTTTCGGTCGTGGTTCAACCAATTGCCGTGGTTCACCACCTTGATTTCTGCCCTGATAGGGCCACTTACACTGTTATTTTTGACATTGGTTTTTGGACCCTGCTTGCTAAAAAAGTTTGTAGCTTTTGTTAGAAGCCATTTAGAGAAAGCTAACATTTTGCTTGTGCACCGCCAACAATTGCTTTAAAGCTAATGATTGTTTTGAGATAACTGTTTAAGTTGTTTAAATATTAGATTTATAGTTTTTTGTGTTTTTGTTTTGTGCTTTTGTTTTATACTTTATTTTGCTAATCAAAAAGGGGGGGGAAATGTGAGTGAACACAGGCAATCAGAAGATTACGGGATGTACGCGAAAGATAGAACCCCTCCGTTTAGTTGTTTAACCCCATAGTTACTTAGGACCACCCAGCTGGGGCCACAAGCAGGGGGATGNGACCACCCAGCTGGTGACACAAGCAGGGGGATGTGACATTCCAAACCTAGGTTATAAAGCATCAAATCACTCCTTAATAAACGCCATTTGCCTTCCACCATACTGGTGTCAGAGAGCTCATGGACCGAGCGGCCAGGGGTGGGCTGCCGTGTCGTTCCTGAACCAGGTCGCCACGCCTCAGAAGAGGCGACACTCTTTGAATGCATATAACAAATTAAATCAACTGAAACCAGCTGAAATTTTCAAAAGACAGGTAAAATACCCCATTTCCCTATTGAAATGTCACTGTTTTAGTCTGTTAGTCCGCCATCTCATTCATTCAACAGAACCTCAGGGATGTGCACTGCACTGCACTGCAGGCTGGGCAAACAACTCACCTCCTGATAGCAGACTATGAATGTGCTGAAGAAACAAAAATAGAAACAATGCAACTGCAGGCTTTATCTAGTGTGACAGATGCATCAGGTAACATTTGGCCTATTGGTCCAACCAGATGCCACCAGGTTTCCTGATTCACAAGTCCCTGTCCCATTACAAACATATGCACTATGCAGAATTTAATTAGCACTTGTATAGCTGTTCACTAGGAATCAAGATAAGGCACTGAGGTTATTTTCCACTTGACAACAATGTTAAAATGCCTAACTTTTAAGAAAATGCTGACCCATAGTTTTCACTACCATCTAAATCAGGCTTATCAGGTGCAAAGGAAATCAAAGCTGAAAATCAAGAACCTGGCTGTGACTATGATGATGCAAAGAAGTTCTGAACAGGTTTGCTCATAACAAAGGTCTAGAAAAGTGGCTGAGCAACCAGCATACCCTTAGGGATTCAAATATCTAGGCTGATACCAGCTGAACAATTCCTGCACCCCAACACCTACATGTCTCAGAGGTAACTAACTCAAAGCATCAAGAAAGAAAAGATTTTAATGGTGACCATTCTGGTACTAGCATTATTTTCACCTGATATTTTAAAAGCTATAGAAATCACATACGAGTTTATATAAATGCTTTAGCAATAATTTTCTCCTTATTTAATTCAAAACCTACTTGAAGTTAAAACCAAACTTGACTTAAAACCAAAGATCTCACTTGAATGACTTTTAATTATATTGATCACATTATATGAACAGCACTAATTATTAAAACATAAGAAGCTAAAAGAGCATTTCTACTGTTCTGCTTTTCTGTGGTTCGCAGGCTGAACCATTAACCCTGTATTAAAAAAAAAAAAATGGAATCACAGTGATTAACAAAAACCCCAAAAAGCCAAACCAACCAACCAAAAAAATCAAAAGATCAAACCCAAACAATAGGAAGCAAATGAATTTGGAAAGAGAAGTAGAAGGAAAAATATAAAACAAGAGCATTTACTGAGAAGAGATATTTACTCCTTCAATTCATTCTTCAAAGTTTTGTGACTGTTGAATAGAAAATATTTACTGATTTATTTTTTCCACAGGAAACCACAAGCAGTAAAACTGACAAAATGCACCATAATGTTCAGTACCCCAAATATCAACTCACCCAATAAAGGAAGAAGAACAGCCAACCTGTTCAGCCAGTTCCATTAGTCTAGAGATACTGATGGTGTCATTTCTTCTCGCTGCTTTCACATAAATGATGAAAGTATGGGTCTTTCACAGTTTTTCCCCCTCTACACAATTAAGTTTGAGCCCAAAATGTTTACCAGTAGTATCATTTGTTCTGCAAACTGTGTTAAAAATTGCAAAACAGTTTTTGCTCAGGTCAGTCCATCAATTACCCTTCTATACATTTTTCACTGAACAGGAGTTTCAGCAGTGAACTGCCTCTCATCCCTCAGTGTGCCAGATGAAAGATCTAGTAAGTAAAGATTTTAGAAGTCTTGGATATTAGTCCAGTAAGATAATATTTCTATTCCAGCTTTGGAAGCATTGTCATGTGTAGTAACAATATGTTCCTGGTCCTGCCAGCATTTTCACACTACCCGAATTTTTGTTTTGGTCCCTCAGATTACGCATGCAACTAATAACAGATAAATGCTCACTGTGCAAAACTGAGAAGATATCTGTGCATGAAGTCAGTGAGCTCTTTTCATCCTATTAAGTGAGAACAGTTTCCAATTGTTTAGCCCACAAACAGAAGTTAAAAAGTAGAACATTTAATGGGAAAGAAAAAAACCCAGAACTTTTGAATTCGGAATGATTATTGCCTTAGTATCTCCTATTCTCCTGTGCAGCACAGTTTAATGATTTTCCTGCTTAAGGAAGAAAACATGCTTTCCAAGGACAATAAAGGGGCTAAGAAAGCTGAACTTAATTGGAAGACTAAATTTATTCAACGTGTCTCTGGATGTCTGCCAGATTCTTTTCAGTGACACTACAATCTTTAAGAACTAAAAATAAATAAATAAATGCCTGTGAACCTCCCAAAAAATTAAATGTGACATACTTGCATTTAATATACAGAAATAAATCAGTACATTCAAAAACTATTGAGACAGAAATGTCATTACATTTTAAGCATAATTTTTGGGGGCGAGGGAAACAGCTTCCAAATTACTTTCACAAAATCTACACTGTGTTAATGGAAAGTGTATCTTTATGAAAGCACAAAAGCCAGAAAAGTAGATTTGAAAAATTCTGCCAGGCTTGAATAGCAGAGATCTAGATTATGAAGACTGGTCGGCTAATCATTTAGTAATTCTAGCTTATTGTTATAAATTCCATTGTCCAGACTATTCAATGTGAGCAATAAAAAAAAGTGCACATAAAAATAAAACGTGAAAACTCCTTATTTCAAACATCATTCTGCCTTATTAGTCTCTTAGAGAGAAATAATAAAAAAAAAAGAACTGATGACTACAGTGAATGGACCTGTATTTACAAAAAAGAAAAAAAAGGGAACTGAGGGACTTTATTTAAGAAGCCCTTTTTTTACCTTTGCCTGAAGCTTCATTCTTTTCCATTACAGTTCTACAATATAAGAAAAGTGTTTATCTTGTAGACATCAAAACAATAAAATACAGCCAAATACAAGAAGGAGCACTGCTTCAAATACAGACACACAATTTTAAGTGAAGCCTGGGATATTTACATAAATATATAAAGCTTTTGACATTCAAGTTTTAAGCAGCCTTTCAGTCACTATATTTAAAGAAAAAATAAATACATACACTAAACACCAGACTGGAGTCACATTCATATCTCATTCCAAAGCAGATCAAATTTTGAGTCAGATGTGGTACTGTGACAGGATTTTGTGTCACTCCTTGCAGAGACTAAGACTCATGAATTCACCACTTTCACATCTCAGCAAAAGGAAATCAACAATAAAAGCAAAAATATATAAATTGACAAAAAAAGTGTATATGGCCCCATAGGTAACAGATCTCCTCTCCTTCCTCCCTCAAAGAGTATGTTTGTACAGTGTCACAATATACAGAAATGCTGAAATAATACCATGAATATCGAGGTTATCTGCATTTTAAACAATGAAGTGTTTATATTTTAGAATTAGAAGATGGGAAAGTTAGATTTTTTTTTTAATTATGCATTCAGTAGTCTGATCTTTTCAGAAAAAGGATTTTCAAAGACATTAGTTTCTCTAGAAGCAGAACTTAATGGACACTGATAACTATTTTCTTTGCACTATAAGCTTCTTCTCAATGCGTCTCAATGACTTTTTGTCATCTCTGCCTCCATTATTGGTTTCACTAAAATGATTTACACTAGGTTCTAGTGAATGGAGGGAAAAAGAAGAAAAAGAAATAATAATGAACACATTGCTTACATCTTTGATCATTTCACTGACCCAGAAATCCTTCAAGCACAGATGCAATTTCAGACACATGAACAGTACTGTGACTCCAATGGAAATTGCTCCTGGAAGTGTTAGAATAGAAGGCCTTGTCTAAAATCAAGACTTAAAATCTCGAGCATTAAGCAAACTGTATGGATTTCAGAGATTTTAAATAAAAGCAAGTCCTCAGTTTTTTCTCATATACTTTTTATGGCCTTTATAAGTACTTTTTTATAGCTAACAGAAGTCTACAACTAGCTTTCACTTCGAAAAGTTGCACTGAAGACTGAATAAAATGCCACAAAAAATTATACTGATGAGGATTTAAACATCCAAACAAGCGTAAGGAAACAAGACAATTATTTGTATATGGCCTAATATTAAATACACTTCAGATTAGGGAAAAAGCCCTAAACAAACACAAAATCCTAACCAACAACCAAAACCCAAATTCCAAGTCCTAAAATTCCTTCAGTTTGGAGTGGAACTCATGCTCATATTAGGTTGCTGGAGTTAATCTGCAAAGGAAAAACCAGACTGGATATATGTACAAATGGAACAACCTTTCCTTTACTCCTCTTTCTTGCCTATTTGGAAGTCAAATAAACCTGTGATATTAACACCTTCATCCAGTAAAATCACATAAGGATTCATTAAAATGGCCCACGTGAAGGTAGGCCAATGAATTTTAATCTGCAGGAGATATGTTTTAAGCCTATAAAAAGGCTTAAAGATGGACAACTGCTTACACCAAATAAAATGAAGAAAAATTTTTCAAATTGAATGAAAATTGCATTGAAATACCCTTGAGAATTCATCTGTCAGCCTTTTGCAATACAATTCATGCTTCAACACAGTCTCAAGAAAGGACAATGCAATCAATAAAAGCCTTTACATGTTAGTGAACTTGAGTAATTCTTAGAATTCTGGCCATTCAGATATCAATATCTAAGATATTCAGACATCTTGGAATTCTGGCCATTCAACACTTCATATATTGAGCCTTCACTGACCCAGATCAAGCAATGTGTGCTTTTTAAATTTTAATAATGAAAAAATTATATAGTTAAACTATGACTTCCAGAGCTCAATGCATAGAATTTTATTCTTGAAATTTATTAATTAGTCTAAAATATACTTTGTATACAACCACTGACTTCATAAAATCACCACTTAAAATTATTAGTTTTAGTAGAACATATTCTTTAATGGTGTATCATAATCCAGTTAAACCAACACAATAGTTCATATTTCATCCTGAGGCTCATTATATTGCTAATCTCAATGTTATATGTTATATGTTTTGCAGCTCTTTTTAATATTTATCTTCTGGGAAAAAAACCCAAACCCCCCCAAAAAATGTAAGGCATTTTAACAATTACATGTAGTTTCTTATTTCTTTACAGAGTTATTAAAAGTTGAATCAAACCTTGCTCCTTTACTATTGAGCCAACACTGCAAAATTGATGAATTCTTCACACCTTGCAGAACAGTGCTACACAAAATACCTTTCCTCCAAAGCTGTACCAACTACCGTTTTTTAAGTACTTAATAAAACACTCAATTTAGCTAGGGCTTCCTCCCAATTAAAAGTTTTCAGAATCTTATCTTTGACCCAACTGTACTTTGCTACTTTACATATTTGCGGGAAAGACACAAATGTATTTTGTAGTGACAATAGTTTTAGAAAGAGATGGTCCCTCAACTATGACCACTGCATATTACTGTGTAAGATTGTTGCTCACATTCTTCTAAACCTCTTAGACTATTACTTGAATGTAGAATACCTGACATAGATGGAGTAGTCTTTGGCTTTCTAGATACACCACCAGCACATTCAAAAAGAAGGAACAAGACAAAGAGAGTACAGATAATTTCCACCTAAAAGTAAAATAGTTACGTACAAAATAGTGTCAAATAGAACATAACAGTCTATAAGTAAGAATGTGTCAATAAAATCCACTGTATCAGCTAAAATCATTTAGCTGATACAATGGATTGAAGGAATGTCTTTTCTATAGTACTGTCAGACCTGGCACACAGTGTTTTCTTTTGAGACTGACTCCTCCCAGCAGTAGGCAGGATTTTGATTTAGATCATACATGACAAAAAAACCCAAACCTGAATGAACTGAGGAAAGGGTGGGCAATCTCCTTCCATCACAGAAGGAACAGGCACACTGGAAAAGAATTCCTTTCTTATAACTGAGAGATACAAATATTAGGAGACTGGAGAACCTCTCTTATAAAGAAAGGCTGAAAAAGCCGGTCCTGTTTACCTGGAGAGGAGGAGATCTTACCAGTGCATGCAAGTATCTTAAGAGCAGCTGTGAAGAGACTGGGCCAGACTTTTTCAGTGGTGCCCAGCAAAGGATAAGGGGAAATGTACACAGAGTGAAACACAGGAATTTCAATATCAGGAAAACTTCTTTACATTGAGAGTGACAGAGCACTGCAACAGGATGCCCTGATATCCTGGGCAACCTGTTCTAGATAAATCTGCTTTAGCAGAGGTCTGGACCAGATCTCCAGAGGTCCCTTCCAATGCCCAAAATTCTGAGACTTTGTTACAGAATAAATAAAAACATTTCTTGATTCGTTAAATATATAATCACAGTATTAATCAATTGATCTTTCACACTGATGCAAATAATACACTTGGCACAAAACAGACTTCCACATATGGAGCATCAGTTGCTGCTATCATTGACAGCTGGAGAATTTTAAAGTACTCAAATATAACTACAATAATAAATTTACTTTCTCATTTAAAAATCTTTATCAAACAGATGTATATGGATGGAAATACTCGGCCATTGAATACAAACCTCTGGTACAAATAACCATTACAAAGGGAAAAGATCTACTGAAATGTATAGGTCAGCTTTTTCTTTAAGTGCCAGAAGGACTCAGCAACAGGCACATGCTGGGCTGCCTTGCTCACAGTCCCCCCAGATTAACAGGCATGAGGGGGAAGTATTTGTGGAAAGCTACTCACAGCTTCAGCACTGTGGCCAAATGCTCAGCTGTTAAGGGCTGTGTTAAGCCAGCAGGGAACCTTCAATTTCACACGTGAAAGGATGAAAGGGTAATTTCTGTGCCAAACTGAGGCCTCAAATTAAGAGTCTGGTGCATCTCTAATTCTATTTGACATGAAACACACTCTCAAAAGGGTTAGGCTGAATAAGTATATTAAACTGAGCTCTATTTACTAGATTATGTATGAGAAACTGAAAACACAGACCCTGTAGGAAAATAAATTTCCTTCTTTGCTCCCAAAGGACTGGGAAAGAAAGAATTGCCAGAATGTAGCATTCAGGAAATTTGATTCAAATGGACTGGTTAGTTGTTAACAGATATGCAGAGATCCAAAAAACAAGGTCTCCGATGGCACAGCATGTCATCAACAAAGGTGCATCAGATTTTTAGTTCAGAATCTGCCCCCCTGCTTCAATTAAAGAGAATCTGGTAAATACAGTGCTCAGCTAGCACATGAAGGTAATGCTGTAAACTCTACACTCTCTGACCAGGTGAGTAACAAGTAATGAAAGAGGGCACAGCACATCTGGGGAAGTTTTCACTAAATCACTCCTGTGAAGAACCTCCTAGCATGGAAGAAATAAAGAAGTGCAATACATACTATATTAAATACTGGCTACACAAATGGCTATTAAAAAAATAAAGAAGCCCCCACTGTTAGAGAAGACCACAAGTATTCCCTAGTCAAGTAGTCTGGATGTTCTGCTTGCTTTTATATTTGTGTTTGGAAAAGTATTAATGTAAGTCATCTAAAAACAAATTTTCAAATAAAAGCTCCACAGTTTGTCTTTACATAATAATTAATTAACATGTACATCACATGCATGAGAGTCTGTTCTATATTTTCAGGCATCCATAAAATCAAAAGGTTTCATCTGTATGCAGGAAAAGAAAAGATTCTTGAGAGAAACTCTTGATATTTTAATTGGGCCTATTTACTCAGTAAATATACAATCAGAGTGCCAGAGAGAGACTTCTTTTAATCTTTCTCCATTTGCCCATGGAGGGCAAAACTACCAGTATGTAGAATGAAACCTAACAGTATCAATTCAACTAATCCAAACAGCCATAAGTAAAGACTTAGTTACGTGCCTTGCAAAGTCTGGCATAAGAGGAAAATGGAACCCAAGATTAGTATTTTTTTTTAATTTTAACTTTAAACTTGCTCCCTGTAAGAACTACCAAACTTTTAAGCTACCGAGGGCTGGAAGCTCTCTCTGTATGGAGCAGCAAAAGGCTGTCACGTAGATCTCCTGCTCAAAGCATTTAGAGAGACAACTTTGCAGCTTCTGGTTGCAATTTGTTACCAACAGTGAAACAGCAGTAATAGTTGAGGCTTCCCAGACACCAGACTTCTAAAAGTCATTATATGGTTGACTGACATGGCAAAGGGTCAAGCAAATGCTCACCTTTACAGATTTGCTATAAGAAATGAACTATTATACCCTTTTCTCTATGGAATGCTCTTTTGTCCTCTTTCCCCCCAGCTTGTCACAACCCAGCACTTCTGTCACTTTCTCTTCCACGCTGTATGTCATTCAAAAGACCCTAGAATGCAGAAGAAATCCAAGCTTTTAACTCTACTTGTGCCATGCTATTTTTGCTATTCTCTAGCCCAGACCTAGAGAAGACAATGGTAACAGAGCCAAAGCCTTTTTCTACTATAGCAGTGTGAGGCAACTAAGCCCCACTCTGACTCTTGCAGTAATGAGCAGACAGCCTTGAGTGTATCACCATCCTGAGAATAAGGACAATGCCTTCCTCTCCTTTCCAGCCACTCACTTCATGTGTGTTGACTCTCAAAGAAGCTGCTGAAGCTAATTAGAAAGACAAGTGTTAGTGCCACAGCAAATGATAACGAGATGAAGTTACTGCTTCCTTCTCCCAGGAAATACTTGGATGGTATACAGTTACTTATTTCTTTCTAAACCTTATTGCTAAATCTGCAATTGGAAAAGCTCTTTAAAGATTTCCTCAAGCTCGGCAAAAGGATTAGGTATGAAAGCACTGTGAGTGTGGGGTGTGTACCTGCAGAGGGACCTCAGTCCCCCTCAAACACTCAGGTGGTGTGAGAGTGACTGGCAGAGTGGATCCTAGACGGCCAGACAGGGAAGTTCCCTAAACATATTGCAAAGCAAAGAAGTGGCTATTCCAAAAATTATGTGGTTTCTTTTTTCCAGGGACCACTAATACCAAACTAATAAAGATGAGGAATTTTGAAAGAACATTTACAGATACAGCAAAACACTAGGAGACCATTTTTGAGGGTCAATAAGCAGCCTGCTGCTACTACTTATTCTACAGCTGAAAAATCAGAGTAAGCAAATTCAATAGAAGGTGAATTTGTGAGACCTGAAATGTGCACCAAATGTGCACCAAAATTCCTTCTTCATGCCAGAAAGAAAGCATATGAACTAGAACTCAAAATCAGTACCATACTGACAGAATGCTTCCTGGTCTCTTATATAGTTATGAGTAGGTTTTTTGGCATACATGACTGTGACAATTATGGGGGTGTCTGGCCAGCTCTGCTGTCCAAGAGGGATGCTACTAAACTGCCAGGGAAGTTTGCCATTGAAAGTGAGACAGAAATAAAGTACTTCAGAGTATTCAATCAAAATACAGGAAAAATGCCCATAGCATTCAGTCACGCCTCCTTTAAAGAACTTAGAACGAACATAAAGCTGTTTAAATACACCTAATAAATTATATGCCATAATTATCTGGCTTAAACAGCTTAAACAATGAAAGTCAATTTATATATATATATAAATAAAAGGAGCTAAAGTCATATAATTTTACAAGTGTCACTTATTCTAGGAAATGAGTGATATAAAAGATATAAAGATATAAAAGATCCTCCACATGGTTTCTCCTCAAAAAGAAATCAAACACACAACTGGAGGTTTTCTAACACATTTGGTTGTACAGAGGAATGTGTTTTTATTTTTTCTCAACTGTTACAAGTTAGAACTGAGTGGAAGAAAAAGTAATTTGCATCTCTGCAAATTTGTCTCTCTACTATACTTTTTTTGTTGACTCACTGTCTGCTTTAGTTTCACTATGTCTCACATATACATATAGGTGAGACACTGAAGATACCTACATACATTTTGTGAGGCTTACATAAGAGCAAGATTTCCTTATCCTATATTGATTAATTTGAATATTTTTCTTAAAAGAAACAGGAACACATCTGTCCTTTGTGAACTGCCTTATTGCAAAGAATTCAATTTTCCAGGTCATTTCTCCAAATAGTCAAGATGTTTTGAAATGGAAGTTGTGCAACCAAACCTGTTTAGGTTCCGTCACAACTTCTAACTGTCACTAGATTCAACAGGCACATGCTCTATTTCATCTTCCAGTAGCAAAAATACATAACGTTATCAGAGCCAGAGCACAACTATATGGAGCCGCACACACCTCACCATTTTGAATAACAGTCACTGAGAATCACTGTAAGCACAGTTGCACATACCAGAGTAGTTTCACCTATGAGTTACTAATTTATGCAACTACCATAACCAAAACCCATATCTTAAAACTCTCAGCCAGAGTGGAGTTGATTCCTACCTACAAACCGTGAACTGATCTCAACTTCAGGAATATTTAGACCAGGAAAACAGTAGAAAAATTAAACAGCTTAATCCCATGCAAAAGGAAGTAGTGTACAGAAGTCAACATTCATATCACTTACAGAAAACACACATGCTTGTTTCATCCTTAAACTCAGTTTTAAAGTCTAAATATTACAACACTGTTCCACTATGGGGAGGAAAGATCAATAGCCTATGCCAGTAGCCATGCTACTGACACACGTTACTGATTTAGTAGGACATATATACTGGGTGACATTTTTCCACACACAACCCTGAATTTCCTGAAAAATTGTATTTGCAAAAAATAGAAGCTTGGGATTTAAATGTATTTGACACACAAATTTCTGCTAAATTGCTGCTTGCTTCCTGTTGGTGTATTTCTTCGTTCAATATTCTAATTGTGGCTGAGTTATTCACTACTGGATCAGGCATTTACCTTCCTGTTATTACCAGCCTATGTACACAGGCAAGTTACTTAATTGCACTTCCAAAATAACCCAAATGAAAACTAGAACCATGAATGAAAAGTGATTGAAGAAAAGGAGAGCCCGAACAGCAAGAGAGCTCTGCAGGCTGGCACCAATTAATATCTCACTTTTTTGTTTCTTTAAACATGACCTTCCTTTTTTTTTTTTTTTTTGAGATCATCCCTGTCCTAGCATATTGTCTTGTCAGAGGCTGAAGTACAGATTATCTATATCCCAATGAAATTTGCATGTGATGAATTCCCAGATCTGTAAGACTGATAAAATTTTTATGATTTTAATAATACAATGCTACTTTATTCACTTGTACATTTGTGAGGAAACTAATTAACTTTTAAATGTAGTGTGTCCTTGAGGGAAAATAAATGTCTTAGAAACTGAAAAAAAATTATTGTTCAGAGCTGCCAACTATGACAGAATGGTGATGAAACTAATGAGAGTGAAGATAAACAGAAGCAACATTAAGTGAAATTTGGCTTTAATTCTGATCATATACTTAGAGACTCTCAATGTCTCTATCAATCCTATGAATGACTAGTCCTTTTTGTAAAGGATAAATGTTATTTCACAGTACTAGATTGAAGACTCTATTAAATAGAATGTGGACAGAGCCACATACATGGACAACATACCAAACAACACTCTAAAGGAAAAAACCAACCCAAGTTTCAATATCAGTTTTCATCATGTTTCATTCAATACATAACAGGTGCACAAACATTTGTTATACTCATACTACACACTACTAAAACTTAACTTATACATTTAAAAGTGAAAGTCAAGTTCCAACTTACATGTAAAATCAGTATGAAGAAAGAACAGCAACACTGTTTCATAGAATTAATTCTCTAAAGTTAAATCCTTGAAAAATGTGGTACCAACACTGGAGAGTAATAAAAGTAGCAACAGGAAAAAAAAACAAAAACAAACCACCAAACCAGTTAGACTTACAAACCTTTTTTGGTGGATGCAGGGGTAAGGAGGGTCCATTACAGCAACATATAAGGTGGAGCTAATCAAGTAGATGTGTTATACCAGGCACTTTACAAGCAGTCCCTGCCCATTAACATACAATTTCATCCAAAAGAGTGGCTACTGAAGAGGTAAAATACTGCTATCAAAACGTACACAGCAGGTCCACAGCAAAAGTCTCACCTGCCCAGAGCTGCTTGGATTTAAACTCATCCTATTTGCAGGGACCACCCTCCTGGAACATCAAATGCTGCTGCAAGGACCAGTCCACAAAATCCCCACATCTAGGCTTTTTTTATGCTTGTGTTTCATCAGCAACGACAACTTCCGTGCTAGTCACTGGCCTTCTCTAAAGCAGATTTGCACCAATTCTACTTGCTGTATTCGAGTTAATATAAATTCTTCTGGTAACTGAGGACAAATAAAACAATTTAATCCTAAATACTGAAAACAATACCTTAACTGCATACCAATGCAAAGATGTTCTGTTATTATTGCTGATATTCCACAGATGGCAGAGTTTATACCCCTGCAGTTTATGTCACTTAGTAGTACTGTTTATGTTGCACCATAATCACGTCCTCCACTGAAAAATAAGAGCAGATCTTGCAAAACCCATACAAATACCTCCCAGCTATGACAAGACAACTTGGGATCATCAGTACAGTCAAGGTAGAAACATTCACAAAAAATGAAACAGTTCATACATTTTTATACTGTTAATTTTCACTGCTCAAAACTGAACCAATTTGGAAGAGATAATAAATGTTTTTCTGTCCAGTATAAAAATGAATTTATCTTTCACTCAGATTCATGAGTAAGTTGCAAAAGTTGGATTTGAATTGTTCTACCAATCCCATCATCTTGTGAGTGAGATCATTCTCTTCAGGATAATCAAGTTAGAAAAATTAATCATTTCTTTCTGGTCATTCAACCATGGTAAAATGTGCATATGCAGTGGGGAGGAGTAAGATCGTAAGAGAATTATTTATAAAATCTTATATTGTTTTATGGTTGAGATGAAAAAAAAAAAAAAGAAGGAAGTGGAAATCTAATGTATGACTGATGATGTTATTGCTGCACAGAGAATCTATTAATTCAAATGGTACTCTTAAGAGTAACACTGCCTAAGATAATTTCTGGGTAAAAACTTGTGTGAATTTTATTAAGGTTCTAAAGAGGGAATCAGTGTAAAAAACTTTCTGATGAGCTCTGAAATGACAAAATATGCTCAAAAGTATAGATAGAGCTGCTCAAACATATGTTATTTCTTCATGGAAGCACAGTTTTGAAATACTAACCGCATCCAGGGTGGGGTTTTGCCTCTTTTTTTTAAAAAAATACGTATCTGTAAGATAAAAACGTCAGAGGCCTCTATGTGATGATAATTCAATGTTGTAAATACACCTTGTTAGTAAGTTTGTGCACTAAAATGCACTGAAAACTACAGCAGATGACACTAAGTAATTCTTTGAGACACTACAAGGAGACAGGCATTTAAAGAAAAAAACAAAACACAAAGCAGAAAGTTTCACTTTATCAGTTACATATTTTCCAAAGGTTACAACTTTCTGTGCTGAATTAAGAGTCTAATTAAGCTGATTGTAATATAGATGACTAAGCATCATGACAAATGCCAAATCTGCAACATCCCTTTTCATCTAACTGCAACAATAAAATCCAACAATGACAGTTTATGGGAGGAAGCACAGTTTTCATTTCCAGCTATCAATGTCTTTGAAAAGTTTTTGAAATCTGTGCCCCGCTCTTTAATTTCCCAATGCACTCTGAGACTAATAATACAGAATTGCTACTGAACTTTTCTGTGTTAGTTTTCTGACAAATTCTGTAGTTCAAGGTTACTCCTACAATTATATTTTCCTTGTGGGCAGGCACAGGTGCCTAGTTTCACTGTTCAGAAATATCATCTTTTTCTGGCCTGTTAGTGTCAACAAGTATCACAAAGTGTAAAGAGATGCTTGGTAAAGCTGTCATAATGCATGACCTTTCTGAAATAGCAGAAATAGCATTTGCAGTATTGTACAAAATTACCATCTAAGAACATGTTTATTTGGCACCTATTAGAAATGGGCTACATGCCATCTTCACAGATGGCTCTAAGTATCCACCACTAAAATATCATGTAGTTTCAGAAACGTGAGAGTCAAGGGCAGGGTTTCTCATATGAGAACATTTACATGTTGTCACATTTAAGTTATCTGCCATTATAATTCTGCTGTGAGCTAAATTAACCTTCAAAGTGTGAAACCAAATTTTGCAGACAGGTAAAGGAATACTTGTTAGAGTGACCTACAAGGGAAGAACATGAATTCAAATGCCTTGAGAATTTTCTGCCTACTGCTCATTTTCCCTCCAAGGGCTTCAAAAGTAAATACCATCCTACTGTACAGGTAACAAAAAAAGAGATAGTTCCAAAGATGTAATGCAATCTATGGTGAGTCTTAGAAATCTTAGAAACTTGTGAGACTGACACCAAGTACTGTTTTTCTCCTGTTCTAGACACAAAAATTTATTTCTCTCCAGCTGACATGCACACAAGTTGGACGCTGCAAAGAATTGAAACTTTGCATGTTTCCAACAACTGCTTGCCAAATCAAGTCTGTTTGTAGAATTTTTTTTTCCTTAGGGTTTTAAATAGGAATTTCCTAAAGCTATAATGAACAGAGCTGCATGATGACAGGCACTGAGTAGGACTCGCCAAATAGAAAAACATCTTGCCTAACATACTTAATGTAGCATTTGAGTTCACCTGGATATTAAGGGCAACTTAATTCTAACACTAAAGAAAATATTATGTTCACTAAAAGTAAAACATTAAATTAGAAAGAAGAAAGAAAAGGAAGATAGGAAGGTCCATTATTTGTAGGAGGAGTTTACCTGTGCTGTAGAATGAGATACCAAGACTTTCAAGCCAGAAATTCGCCATGAGAGGTTTCAAAACAATGCAACTTGTAAAACAGGACTGGACTTTTTTTTTGTAAGTTCCAAGGACTAAGAGAATCAGGCTTCTGTTCTTTCTCCTGCTGCTGATATTTAGCAATTGCAGACTATGCCTCCAGTCCCGATCTGTAGAATTCAAGCAACTGGCCTCCCCAGGGAAGTACTTCTTAGCAGTAGTTTGAAGTGCACGGTTACAGTCAAGTATTACAAGCACACTACAAAAAGGGTGTGCAAATGCAAACCAGTACTGGGATCTCTTTGACCAACATCACTGCCAACAAGACAAAACCAGAAAATCTATTTCCATTCCAGCACAGTGTACCATACTAACTTCTTTAAAATAAACATTGAGGTAGTACTTTATTGAATTCCTGTTGAATTGATGTTTCCAGAAAAAGTATTTTGCCCATGATCTGATCCTGGTGTTGTTTGATGAAAAAATAAGATATGGCGGTATAAAGTCAGACTTCAAGATTATACCAAATGACTGAAGATACTAGAGGACAACTAATATATTTTAAAATATTGGCCACTGAATTTTAGAACATTTGACAGCAATCTCTGTAATTAAGAAATGTGGTACTTTTGCATGGCTAGAGATACCATTTATTATTTTTAATTATGCCACCAAACTAATATCAAAAATGTTCTGAAAGGTTACTACTGATCTGTTATTTCCCTCAGTATGCTCATGCAGTATTTGTGAACTAATCAAGACTCCAATGCATGATTTCTGATAACAATGGGTCAAATAACTTAGACAAGAAATTTCTGTTTGGTAATGGGTTCATTGAAATATTCAAAGTAAAAAATAATAAGCTTCAAATCTGTTATGGTGCAAGCTTATAGTTTTCCCAAAGCTTATAGTTTCCTCAAAATTATAGTTTAAGATGCTTTTAAAAAGACAAATTAAGCAATTTTTAAAAAATTTTAAACGAACTTACTAGAAAATACATGAAAAACACACTCAAAATAGATTTGATATGATTCAGACAGTTTCTTAGTGAAGTTTATATATTTTTTAGTATTTATGCCCTGGAGCCAGCATTGAAAACTGTAACAGAAAAACTTCATCAGATATTTAACAACATGGAATGTCAGCTAAAGAGTATCGTCTTTGTAACACCTGAAACCCATTGTACTGTTTGCCATATCAGTCACAAGTCCTTGATACCAATCCTATAATAAATTATCATTCCATTTAAAAAATGCAAACCAGCATCTTCTAGTTGATGTTTTCCTATATGTATACCATAATTTCAACAGCAATTCATATATTCCAAAAGAAAATGATAGTTTGAAAACAACTGCCTTTTTTCTCCTCTCAGACATTAAGAGAAGAATCTGATCTATATATATGTGGACATGACTACGTAATTTTTATTCATGTTTTAGAAAAGCAACATATTTACATGCCACCAACTCTAGCTGTATTTTTTTAAAGCTTTTGTGAAATTCATTCACAGAATGTCTCCTTGGCAGGGTGTTTTTTTTTTTGTTGTTTT
>VYXD01003405.1:738281-827675 GCA_013397195.1 Hylia prasina
TTTTTTTTTTTTTTTTTAAATCTGTTCCCTTTCACCAGTATGCAATTTTCAGTTTTACTTCCTAAAGGGTGAACCGAACCGACAGCTCATCCAAAAAGTTCCAGGCCCCTTTGGCCCAAAGTCTGTTCTTTTAGTACTGGTAATGCAATATCTCTCTGTTACAGGGATAACACCATAAAAATTGAAAGTGACACTACAGACAAGTGGCTTAAGAAGACCCCAAACCAGTCGCACAAAAGGATCACGAGTGCAAGATGACTTCAGTCAGAATGATTAGCAACATGTTAACCAAAATGAGGCACTTCTTCAAGTGAAAATCACTGTTTAAATGAAATCACTAAGCAAGATATCTACTTAATTCTTATTGGAATTGGAGCTGGAAACAAAAAAGACACTTGGAAATAAATGGTATTGTTCAATCTAGAATATGTGCCATACAAATACATGCATCATCTGTGCATACATTTATGTCCACATGCAAACCATATCCAAACATAAAAACTTCTACAATCAGAGTAGAAGTCATATCTTCTACTTATGTCTCAGATACACTTCAAAAACTCTTGGAAAATATTTCTCATGTTATTTCAAGAAATAAAAACAAAATTTAATTCCCTGATGGCAACCATTAGACATAACTGAATTTGTGAAATGCTAAACAACAACAACGACAAAACAGTATTAGCATTCCCAAAAGAAAATCTGTAATTATCTGTAATCTACATCAATACTTTTAAAATGCTATAGTTGCCCCGGAAACACATACAAATAATTCTGCAGTTTACATCTCCAGTCAGCTGAATTACCATGACTTTGGAATAAATGAATCCTGTTTTGTGGGCCAAATCATTAATCAACCCTGCAATGTCACTTCATTTTTTCTTCTGTAGCAAATCAAACTGAAGACACCATGTTTGTGAAGTACATCCAGGAGGGTAACATAAGCATAAAAAAATTCAGATTTTTTAAAAGCAAGAAATATAAAATAGCAAAGTAAGATATGGTACAGATAAGGCATATGGAAACTAGAGTACCATAATAATAATTCTGAATCTCAACAGTATTTTTGCCCTAACTTCTGCAAGATCAAATTTATCTGAGCTGGTTCACATGAGAACTTCATGATGAAAGTATTTTCTGTTTTTTCCCTATATAATGGCATCTCATCCTATTTAATGATTTTTCACACAGTTCTTAAAGCCACAGGCTTGTGTTTGAATTTGTTTTACATTTGCCCTAACTCAAACCAGTTTCTACTAAATTTACAAAGGCAACAAACTTCTATTTGTTGTGGGGACATGATTTTTTTTTTGTGCATGAGTTTTTGTGGTTTGAGTTTGGTTTTGCTGGGTTTTTTGTTTGCTTGGGTTTGTTTTGTTTTGTTTAAAAAAAAAACAACACCAAACCAGCAAAAAAAAAAAGAAAACCAACAAAACCCTAAGGGAGTTAAAATGAGAGCATGATAGAGAGATTTATCTGTCCTTTTAATTTTCCAAAACCAGAAAACTCCAAGGTTCTTCCCTCAGAGGAAATATGATCTAGAGTTCATATAAAACAATAAGAAAAAGTGATAAATGCAAATACCAGAGGGAACAAAGTGATGATACTTTTCCTTTATGAGAAGCTAGAAAAAAATTCATGCAGATTCCTCAGGCATCAGCCCATTTTGAGGTAGTTTACTCTTCTGTTCCATTCTCCTACCCTACTCAAAGGAATAATTTGTTTTGAACTTAACTTTAAAATTCATATTAATGGGAAATCAAAGTAAGAGAATAATTTATGGAAGATCTCTCTCTAACACAAATCTTGTTTAGGAAGATCAAGGGAAGAAGTAGACAAACATGTGCTCTTTGAAAATGTGGATAAGGAGACTAGCCTGCAAATTAAAAAGCAAAAGAGAAAACTGGAAGCCACCTCTTTGTCAGAGACCAGTCTTTACCCAAAAAGCAATCTTCCCCCAGTATGACAGGGTTCTGTTAAAATTATTTTGTATATTAGTCCGAAAAGTGGGAAAACAATTGTGGAAAATAATTTTCACCAAATCTTTCTGACCTTCCCTTCCCCTATTCTCTAGAGAACAAACAAAGGGAATACAAAATAACTTATATTCTCTACTGCAATATTTTGGCTATATCGCATGAAAAATAAAAACACGGTTCCTTTGATAGTCTTACTAATACCTATTAATATATTAGCTTTGGAGCAGAAGATCTGGTTAGTGAAACAGATTTTATGTTAGAATATGGTGTCAAAAAAGAGAGTGACTATAACATCTCATTGAGAATATATACTGCAGAAGACTGAGGCAAATAATTTCAAAGAAAATCAGCACTGACAAAGAGTTCCCCATGTCTAATAAATGTACAGTTAGATGAAATTTGCATGTATTCATGTCCTTCTTGGAATTTCAAAACATGCATGCCCATATCAATAATTACCAGTGACCAGTGCATTATTCTTACTGGCTTTTTTATCATTTCTCCACAAATTCACTACTGACCAAAAGATGTTGATCTAAAAATTTAGTCTGGATTTGCTTCATGTTACATACAGGCTTCAAAACCAGCCAAAACTCTAAGGCATCAGAGCAAACAGCCACTTTTGTGCTTGTGGGGCAAAACACCCATCACTATTTTGGAATTCAATAGGAAATATTTTTCAGTGAAATCTGCTTCCTATAAACTCAAGTCAAGATCAAGCTGTTGATTTAATGAATCCGTATTTCTATATTTGGGGTTGTTGTCCCATTCAAACCATTCATTAAGGGTCACCTGTAACTAAACCGAATTAGAGAAGAAATAAAAAAACGCTACTTCATTTTTCTGTGTTGCAGGAGAAAGAAGCCAGATGGAGATAGAAAGGAAGAAATTTATTCTGTGCTATTCTGCCAAGAGAAAAACTAATTCAGACAATTTCATAGAAAATCAGTCCCAGTGCACCATTTAATAGATTAGAAGCCTTTGTGTAAAACAGCATTCAATCTACTGTGGGTGGCAGGCTTAAAATCGAACAGGCGATTACACACATCTAATTCAGAAATAAATTATTTCAATTGCTTGAAAGTACCTATAAGAATGTATGCTTCATGGAATTCAAAGAAATTAATAAAACCCAAGAGATTAATGGAAACTTCAGAAGGACTAGAGAAGTTATACCGTGCTGTGAATTTTTACAGTGACCAGTTCATCTTTCCACTTGAGTTGGTTGATCTGACAATAAACATAATTTAGGATTAAATAAAAGAAGATTTATCAGGCTACCACCAATTATAACTTAAACTGAAAAAATATTAAATTGAAGAAAACTAAAAATATTTATTTATTTAATAAGTCTTTAATCACAGGGCTAACACAAAAATAATTCTCCCTCAGAAATTTTCTTTCAGCCTTGCGACTACCAAGACAATCCTTGACTTCATGCAGCAAAAGTACAAGAGAAGAGAAACTGCAAAAGCACAAACCAGGCCTGCACCTGTCACTGCTGCACAGGCTCTAACCAAATAACATTTTCCAAGTCTTACATGTTTTTATTGCTAGGAAAAATTCTTTCCAAGTCATTCTGTCTGATGGTGGACTTTTCCAGAAGTGCTATATAATTCCTTTCAAGAAGGAGTGACAACAGTGTGGTGCTTTGTGGTGCTTTTGTTTGTTCTTTGAAGTAGTAACAATGGAAGGGAGAGAGTTAATCACTCTCATCTCCTGAAATAGGGAACAGTTGCTGTGCTATGGGCAGAATTCCACTGTTGCTTTTGTAAATGTACTAATGAGCCATTGTCATAGTGGTGCCAACCTGGCATTAGCAGTCACCGTAAATTTACTGCAAGAACACTGCTGTTTGTAATTAGCTCTTCATTACACAATCAGGCTGATTTAGAGAAGCTCTCATATGATTTGCTCAGCAAATGAAGCAATATAATTACACCTCAGTTGAAATCAACAAATTAGACTGCTGTTTGCAATTGGCTGTATTATATGCTGTTAGCATGCTAGCAATTGCAGGCCTGCTGTGGCCTTTAGCACTTAAATAAAGTAAGCATAATTAAAGTACTGAATGTTTTTGAATTTGCAAGATCAGCTGCGTAATAGTCAAAATTCTTTGCAATTAAAAAAGGAGCCAAGATTTACATGCCTCAAACCCACCTTCAGCTTAAGCTTCCATGTTGACAACACCTAATGATACATATAAAAATCACTTAAAATTGCCAGGAGGATATAGTCAAGGGGGTCACCCTTTGCTTTACTGTCATTTGCTCTGAAGACTTAAGCCGATTTATATCAGAAGGAGCAGGGAGATATTAACTATGCCTTTGTTTTTGCACATCATTATTAAAAGTAAACTTAATTTTTGCTTGTAACATTTCATCAAACATTTTAGAAATGTCTCCTTTCCAGGTATATGACTTCATTTCAATCTTGTGGATGAGTAAAAGCAACAGAGGACAAATTCTACTGTTTCAATACAAATTCAACTATTTAAATGTCATAAAACCTCCTAAATGGAGTGGTTCTCAACAGTGAGAACCACTTTCATACCATAATCACTTTGCTAAGCTAAGCTGTAACAGGATACAGGAAAACACAGTGCTTGGTTTACATTCAGTTATAAGACACACTAACATGAGGAAACCATTCAACAAACATGAGAAATGCAGACAGATAATAATGTGTGGAAAAACCCCCTGAAGATAGCACGCTTAGGAGGAAAACTCTGGTGTAACTATTTATATTACACTACTCTAACAGATCAGCTAGAAATTGGAATGTCTGGAAGATACTATATTGAAAAACACTAAGGAGGAAAACCCCATAATAAGTCCATAATTTGCTATTATGAACCAGCTTCATATATTCACTGCAGTAATGAGGGATAATTGACTTTTCTACATTGTTTTGGCAAACCTTTACCAGCTACCCTCCTTTACATGGCAGAGCTACTACATTCTATGGGGAATTGGGATTGTGTTGGCTTTCTAGAAGAGATGTCAAGTCGCTCAGTACTTACAGTCCATATGCATAAAGATCCTACTTGGAAAAAAATCCCAAATGAAATTATATTGACCAACAGTGATTTGAGCTGTTGAGTATCACTAAAGCATTTGTTTTTCATTAATATTGAAGAAAAAGCCACAGAAGACATTTATCAGTGTAACTGGACAGTTCCAATATGCCCAGGATTTGTTAATCTAACATCCAACTGCGCAGCAAAAACTCCTTTATCATGCTGGTGGGTTTCTTTTTGTTTCGTTAGCTTGGTGGGGTCTTTTAGATGTTTGTTTGTTTGTTTGTTGGAGATTTTTTCTGTTTTGTTTTGTGTTTTTTTGAGGCTGGGGATCTGTATTTACTGCCAGACAGTAAATACAGACTGGCATTTGTGGGTTTGAACTATGTGGTTCCCTATATTCTATATTTTTACATAGGATTTCAGTAAGACAGACAAATAAGAATTACATCAGCGCAAAAAGTTCAGTAAGAGACTGATAAGAGGAGCATCTGAAAGGATGAAAAGCACCCCTGAAGCACTTAGCTGTCTTTGCATTGTTTGAAATTATCTACACTTGTCTCCAAGCAATAAGTGCACAATTTAGAAAAAGAGACAATGAAGGAAGTTCACCTGGTCAAACAGTAAGGCATCAAAGCCTATTTAAAATATGGTTATACTCTAAGTCAAATCTAAACTATTCAAAAAACCCTCATGAATAGAAAATTGAGTGTCCTACTTCACATGGGTAGGACAAAAAAAGAAAAAAAAGACGATGTGGAACAGCTTGAAAAAGTCTATGTGCCTTATAATAAATTCCCTTCTGAAGAAGGAAGCTTGCCAAAAAGTAAAGCTACTGTATAAAACCAATCAGACATGAAAAGAGCAGAAATCTTTGCATGTTCAGTGGCATCTGCATTCATTGTAAAAAAGTTTGTGGTGATTTTCACATTACAACTCCCACTTAGCACAGATATGGTGGGACATCTGTCTCAAAATTAATCACTCATAGAAGAAGCTATAAAACAGTCATAATACAATCAGTATCATAATGTCAGAAGAAGAGGTTATCCTACATGGAATTTAAAGGAACACTAACATGAAATGGCTGAGTTTCAACTCCACCCCACAACTATCAATCAGCATTTGAACAGTAGGAAAAAAATAGGGAGCAAATATAGCCTCAGTATTCCAAAAGAGTGTGTTTTTAGGATCTGGGAAACTACAGCTCCTAAAGTCTGACACCAGGATCAAGAAAGCTGACAGAAAGTGGAACAAAAAACAGAATCAAATGCACATATGGATAATATATCACACTATAGAATCTATATGTTGTTTTTACCCAACATAAAAATAAAAAGCAACTGAAATGTCAGGGAGAGAAAATTCCTTTCTTGAAAGGATTATTGCTTAATCACAAGATTGATAGGCAAATGCTAGTTTTCCCATCAGAGCAAAACCAACATAAATTCCACAAATTCCATTGCTTTTCAATTTACACATATATGATTCAGAAAGGAGATAACAGTGAAATGACAATCCCATTGCAGACAAAAAATCTAGTAAAAAAACCTAAATTCTTTCATCAAGAACAGGATGGCCGAAGGATTTCAATGCTGATAAACAAAATAAGTCACATGGGAAAGGAAAGGCTAACTTCAAATATGTGTAGGACTGAGCAGAAAACTACGATACAGAAAAAAATACTGACAATAGATTTAAATAGATATCTCAGTGGAAAACACATCTTCATGTTCACTAGGAATCAAAATAAGAATCAGAATGCAAAGAATATATAAATCCACTCAAATCTGTTGTGCGCCCAAATACTTAGCAGTACCTACAGCACTTTCTCTACTGTCAGCCAGGATATAAGAGATAAAAACAGCAAAAGGAAAAAAGGCAATATTAGAAACCAGGAATGATAGGAATTGTAAGCAGATCAACACTTCATTGTAGAAAAGAGATGAGTAAAGGCAAGCCTCGTGTGTGAAATCATGAATGACAGACAAGAGGTAGAGTGATAACCCTGCTTTAGTTTACTGATTCTCATTTTCGAAGAACTGGCAAGTAAGAAAGCAAAAGCAGCTGAACTAAACAGGTACCTGTTTTATACCACACATTAAAAAGAACAGATCTCAAGTGCTACAAAACATTGCTCAAAATAATGACACTAATTTCTAGAAGGAAAAGGTACCAAGTTTGAAAAATAAATAAATTAGTACTTCAGCCTCAAAAAGTTACTAAGCCACAGGCTGTTGGACAAGTATTTAATTTAAACATTGTTCCTTTTTTGACCTGTTCTACTCTCTCAATCAGTCTTGTAGGAGGGAAATGCAGAGCATTGCTCTGATGGTAACACCTATATTCCACCAGAACTGAGAAATAACTGTGCCCCAGATATCCACTACAATTTTAATGATAAATAACTTATTTTTGGCCAATGGTATGTAGTCACCTCAAGAGCAAAAAAAAAGAACAAGAAACTGTATGAAGATTTCTGATTTTCTGCGGATTTTCAAAAGGGGAAAGCATAGATTGTTTTGGTTTTCCAGTTACTTCAGAATAACTGAAAAATCTTCTACAAGTAAAAATACTTTTTATTACCTATAAATCTGGTCAGTACTCTTGTTTTTATAATTTTTTAGATTACATAATCTAATAGATAATTTAATTAGATAATCTAACCTGTTTTGAGCAAAATTCAAATTCTGGGTATACTATTCATATGAGTGTAAAATATATGGAACAGCTAATCTTGCGAGTGTGATAAAAATACCGCTTTTGGTGGGACAAATATTTTACAAAATTCAAAAAGAATGATGATGACAATATAAGCTTACCCTGTTAATTTTACACTGGCTGGTGACTATTACACCATTGAGAAAATCTGTCTCCTTTTCATATCGTGAGCATTCAGACATTTGATTCTAGGTCATTTTTAAGATACTAATATTTATTTAGTAGGTGGTTTATATGACTTAAAAATCTGTGTTTGCATTTGCTATTTTTGTGCGCTTCTCACTAATATACCAGCTCTTGATAAATTCACTTCACCGCAAGAAGCTGTTATAACATTCCTCAGGCAAGAAGCTAACACTTCAGAACCTTTTAAAAACCCAGTATGAAAAAGAATCAACTTAATACCTTTGTAAGAGTATACTTTCTTTAAAATCCATCTGTAGTAATACTGAGTTTCTGACAAAACTTGTATTAAAAAGATCCTAAGCATTTAACACAAGCAAAATGCTACAAAAATTATTTTGTAGAAGTACAGTCTAACGACTTTTACAAGCAACATCATTAATTATGCCAGTAATACATCAGAATATCCACAGTAGAAAATATTTGGCTGTGTTTAGGCATTCAACCAGACCTGGCAGACCTTAAATTTGCATATTCAAGTTTTACGTAAGATAAAAAACTACAAGGGGGGTGTGTAGGGCAAAGGGGTTTATTTTGCTTTCCACTAGAACCTAATGCACGCAGATTAGCAGGGAAGATAAAGTACTTTAAAATCAATTATTGTGAGAAATAAGCTTGTTTAATGTACAGTAAGACATACATAAATTACACAAATAAAATAATTATGAATACCAATAAAGATATTGCTACTTTAACAATCAAAAATACTTTTAAAAACAGTAAAAAGAATCTATGCAATCCTAACATAACTATTAAAAGAGAACAATTTTCTGAGCACAGATTTGGTTTATGTCTCAATATGAGGTCAAGTAGAAACACAAACTTCTGAGTGGACCTAGGGACACACAAAAGGCTAAGAAAAATGTTACAGATCTAAGAGCTTTATATATTATAAATATTGTACATATTATGTACTTACCATGAAAATGCTGTCTATGCAAGGACAGATGTAAAAGTAGCAGAAAAAATATAAACATACACATTAAAATTCTGGTTTTTATTCTGTATTCTTTATCAAATAAAAGGGATACTAAGTTATAACTGCATTTCCTAGCACATTTTTTTTAATGCAATTGTAGTCCAGTTTTGAAGAGAGCTGCCTGTTTTCTTCCAGTTTTTCCTTTTTGGGTAAGTTCACGCAGAAGGTTTAAGCTGCTTTTATTTTTCAGGCATACAGCAGCTTCTCCGAGGTCTCTTGCAAAATGTCACCAATGTGATACTACGCTTCCACTCCTTATCTCTCACAGTTTCACGTCAGGAATAAAGTAATTCTCTCCCCGTTTCATATCATAAAGAAAGTAATTTGCATTAGCACTTTTGGTTGTCATCTTCATGGTGCAAACAAAACTGCTAACTAGGGAGGCAGGTGGCATGATGCTTTGATATACGACTGATTTTTACCTCCAGAAATTAAGTTTGACTCATATTTCGTAACTGGAATAAATTTGGTTGCCTGGGTCATGATGATTTATCCTAGGAAATCACAAAACAAAATGAGCAAACCTCACTGATTTAAGAAGTTCAGGAATTTATGTCTGTACATAGCTGAAAGGGGAATTAATTGAAATTAAATGAAGTCTCCAAACCATGATCCAATTCTAACAAAAGTGCTCTACCAAGTACTGAGACTGATGGCAGACATATTGACATTCATGCTCCAGAAGGAAACTTTAGGAACCCACACAAGACTGTGGGATTCATAGGGCACGTTAGCATGAAAAAGGAACAGTTCACTGCTTTAAGTGATCATTTCCTATTTGGAATACCATAGTTTTAGGAATAGATAGTGTTAGAAAATTTTGCAAGCTATTTCCATAGAAAACTATAAGCATCTCTGAAAAGGTAGCATATTTTAAACAAAATGAGAAAGGAATGAAATAATTCATTAAGAGAAAAGCATACCTGCCTCACATAATGGCAATCTTCATTCAGACTGAGGCATTGTTTAATATGTGAGGTACTACTTACCTTTAAAAGACGCAATTAATATTAATTGTTTATGAGGCAATCCATTTCTTTTTATTTTCAATGTGCTTTGTAGCAATTCCTACATGCATCAGTTGAGACAGAAACCATACCAGACATACACAGAAACATATCTCAAAATATTTCTTGCTTCAGAGAGCCTGCAGCTGACTGCAGAATCATATAACAGAATAAAATGATAACTGAAGAAACTCAGCCCTAAAGCGGCCATTGGCATTTCTTTTATATTACCTTGCTGCTCCAGGACGTGCATCTGTTCACTTGCTGGGTACTTGAGTGCATCTAAAAACATTTTAAAGAAATATTTAAAATGTAACCTCAGCAATAGTTTAACAGTAACCTCAGCAGTAGTTTAACAGTATGTTTCAAAAAAAAAAAAAAAAACCCAAAAAAACCCCAACATTTTCCTTGCGTCATAATTTCTGCCTTTTCTGGAGGACTTGAGTGGATTTGGCTGCGGTTATTAATAGGCAGCTGAGAACTACCAAGAACACAAAATGTCTCAAAAAATTTAAGATGAATACAAATGCTGTGCTCTACCTTTCAGTAGATAATTTCTTTAAAAACATAAAAAGCCAAATTTGAGTTAATGACTAGAATAAGAGTCAATTCGGAGATACAAGAGCAATTAAGCTTAACTAAGTCAGAGGGTAGGCAAGACAGCTGTGCCCATATACTTGTTGAATAAAGACTTCTGCTAAAATTATCCATTTTAATTTTGCCAATACACCCTGCTTAGTTGTCACAACACCTATGCAAACACATACAAGTTAAAGACTGCCTCAATCTCTAGCATTATTGAAGCAATATTTAAGGAGCACATAGGAGTGAAAAGGAATAAAACCTGTATTTTATTCAAAAAATGACTTTCTTCTCCTCTAACTGGGTCAGGTCAGAAGCCCTTAGCGCTCCATTTGCACATGCACCATTGTAACATCATAACAGATTAAATTAAAAACAAGCAAGCCCAACCAAAAACCAAAATGAGGATATTCCTAGATAAAAGAACCAAGCTTTAGAAGAAACTGCACAGAGACCATAACTTTCAAGACAGGAAGGCAAAACAGACTAACAGCAAAAGACTCCAGTGTCTGAACAGCCAAAACCAACATTTGTCTCCCAAGGCAAATGGGTTGTTCAATGCCATAGCAGCATGCTGCAGATATGTGACCACATTTAATACAGAAATTGTACTTGATCTGCATCTTAGAAGTCTGGTAGATGCTGTATAGTTTCTCGCTCAGTGTTCAGAAGAGCAGTACATTACAAATTATAGTATAATATGAAGATTAGAATATAATAGGAATATAAAATATACCATGTCATCCAATAAATATAATTAATTGCTATAAAAGTATGTGCTTTAAAAGTTAAGAAGATGTTTCATGTAACTGTAATGGTCTGAGATGAAAGTTAAGCAACGTCAAGAATTCTTTATGCCTTTTTCTCCTTTACTTTTTCACTTCCTTGCTTCAGTCATAACATACAGTCAGCTTAAATCACACCTGACAATACTGAGGAAAGGCTGCAAAAGCAGAAATTAGGAACAGTGGAAACACATAAGTAATGTATTGTCACCCTGGGAACAATTTGTGCCCGAAACTAAAAATAGTAGAGTCCATCACACCACAAGACAGTCCCAGATCAACTGCCAGCATCGAGAAACAAAACTGGGGAAGGGCTGGCAAGAAAGGGAGACATTAGTAGAGCCTGTGGGGAAGTCTTCACTGGGGCATTGGGAACTAGGAGAGCATTCTGAATAACTGGTTCCCTTTTTCCTACCACAGATAACTCCTTCCTGTTAATCTCCACTATATGCATTTTACATTCTAGCTGCAATGCACATTATTTTAGGAAAAAAACAAAACAAGAGTTAAAGGGGTTTTCATAGTGAGAAATTGAAAATGTTATGACAAAGTTTAATGATCAAGTGCACCAAGTGGAAGTCCTCTTATTTACGTTCTTTCTTTGTAATCTAATTTATGCTATGATGTAATACTGGTACACCGACCAGTATTGTCAATGTGTCCTGAAGTGCCATTCTTGGTAGCACCCTTCAATTTAAGGAAAGATTAAGCAGTTGAATAATACAGTTGAATAATTCTATTAAAAACAAAGTAGCTGCTCAACTACAGTTCTGTGACCAAAATAACTTTACCATTTTAATTCTAAAATAGTGGACTATGACTGAAATGATTTACCAAATTCTTTTCAAGCCTAACTTTTATGCTGAAGCTAGACATAATCTGAAATAAATTACTAATATAGTGCCAGTAAGGGCACCCAAGTTAGGGAAGCAACTTGCTCTACAAAGCTGCTGGACCTTCCACTTCATGTTAGGATTGTTGACCTTCCATTGATTCATCCCCAGTTTATCCTGCATTAAACAGTTAAGGAAAGCCATTTAGAAGATTGCTTCCCTTCAGTGTGGGCAGTTTTATCAGCATAAAAGCATTTAAATTATTAACTTTTTCCAAAATATGGGACTTATATAGCTACTGTAACAGCAGTACTGTGACCCTCAGGGTATTATAAACTGCTGGGAAAATATCCCTTAACACCTTAATTGTGTTCAGTGTAGGCTTAAGAAAAATCTGTCTTGCCTTAGTTCCTGTAGTGACCTACCTGAGGCATGCTCACCCAAAATACTTCTCTAAAGGTTTGCAACATCCACAGAACAGAGCTTAAAACAGAAGTTAAAATTGCAGAGGCCATTAAAACATAGGGAACAGAGGAATACTTGGTCATTCACCTAAGAGCTGCATTCCCAAGACAGTGGGTATTCAACAGTAATAGAATATAAGCATAAGGGGAAGATACTAAACTGTTACAACAAATTGTGCAAAAAAACCTTTGCTCATTATTCATTGTTTGTGTTGTACCACTAGAGTGTGCCACACTTTACACATGTCTTGCTTCCCCTGCATCCCACAGCCAACAAACATTTGTCTCACCGTTCAAACATCGGAGTGGTTAACACGTGCTTTGAGACGCCTCAAGCTGAATGTATTCAATTGCTGTGTGATAATCTGCTGGCAAGGCAAGAGATCTGATCAGAGCGCCAGGGAGCCGTGTTCAAGTTTAAAACACAAAACAAGCATAAATGTATGCAAATCTTGAGGCCCACCTGAGAATGTTCCCACAGCAAATCTTTTTTCCCAGCTCATATTATGTTAACAATAAGATGTTAACATAAGATGTTCTGTGCCTGTGGAATATCACTGGATACCAATAGCAGCGATACTCGCTTGGCATGAAACTTCTCAAATGCCTAATCTTATCTGCTGGGTTAGCATTCCAGCTGGCAGGAGGTACTTCTGAGCAAACTAGTGAATGAGATGCTTTCTTTGGTATGAGACTTTCACATAAATCAACAGGAATTTTAAGGAGGCTAGGTTCATTCTGCTCAATTAGATAAGATACTGTTGGCTTCCTGGTTGAAAAATGATTTGGAAAGAGACAAAATAAAGTTAGCTTAATACACTGGCAGACTTAGTACATGATATCAAAACTCCATACAGACAAGAATGACTTTGGAGTTAAATATGCTCACAGATGTCCAATATCAAGAGAAGAAAAGGAAGACAGATCTTAGAGACAATTAAAAAAGCTGGAAACAGGATTAAGGTATAAAAATCCTCTCTGCCTCTAAGACACGACCCAATTAAAAATAAGTTTCTTATACCAGATTGCACAACAGAAAAGGGAAAACTTCTAAATCTGTTTCTCAGAAAGCAATTACATTTAATTTTTTCTTCTACTTCACTTTTTGCTCAATTCTATCATTCCTAAACCAGCAGAAGCCACAGGGCTTAGCTATGACGACCAGACAGCAAATACAACTTATCAAAAGTAGCCATCACCCACTGGCTTTCAGCATAAAATTAAGATGCTTTTTCTAACAGAAGCTTTTTCTAACTGACATAAACAGAAAGAAACAATGTAATCAACATAGGAATCAATGAGATCTATTATTCTCTATTTTTTTTCTTCAAATACCAAATTTTTCTTTTTCTTTTTTTTAGCTCCCAACAGCCAGCTAGCCCTATGAACTCAAAGAACACAGGATCAAAATCCTGATGCTGCATTAAATGCCTTTGCATATATCCAGGAGATAAACCACATAAATTAAGAAATTAGAATCAAAATGGTAAAATACACAACATGAAAGTAACAATACCATCTTGATGTTTTTCCAGATGCCATCTTATCTAATAGTGTTCCCTACAAGTTGCCCAACAGAAAAGAGACAAGCATTAGATAGATCATATAGCTGGAAACACATATTCCTATTGCAATGATAAGAAAGACAGTTTATTTCTTCTTGTTTCCACACAATAAATTCCTTACTTATGTTTCACCCTAAGGTTATTTGCTTTTCATTATCATCACTTGCACAGATTTTTTGTTCAATTTAAGAAGGAAACTGTCTAGATGAATACTACACTCTCTTGGCTAATTCTTCTAGCTTACTCTTTCTCATACATAATCAATCTACTCTAAGCCTTGCCCTGTAAAACAGGCAATATACCACAGAACAACATGCCTTCTGGGACCAAGATTACATCACTGACTTTATACCTCAACACATCAATCACTCCACTTCAATTCTCCTTGACAACTTCTAGTCCCCTAAAGCCAAGCAGAAAAACAGTGAAGAATAGCATTTTATATCATCCCAGAGCTGCTTCATCAGAGACCCAGAAATGAGCCGCTTTGCATCTCTTTGATTTCTCATGGCTTAACCTAAGTATTTTAATTAGCCCCTGCATTTTCTGAGTGTTACACAAAGAAGGAAAATCAGATATCCAGGTCATTATTATGAATTGCATTACTCCATTTCCCTCTGCATTCACTATGCTTGGCTACTGGGTACCAGCCAGGCAACCACTGTGACACATTTTGTGACACATTGCAAACTCCTCATCAGAGATACTGACCTGGGTCCTGAAGCAACTCAGTTCAATTTAAACAAGAGTGTGTTGACCCTGGCTGGACACCAGGTGCCCATCAAAGCCTCTCTGTCACTTCCCTCCTCAGCTGAAAAGGGTAGAGAAAATATAATGAAAACCTCATGGGTCAAGGTAAGGACCAGGAGAAATCACTCACCAATTATTGTCCTGAGGAAAATTCATTCAGTTTGAAGAAATTAATTTATTACCAAGCAAACCACAGCGGGGAAATGAGAAAATAAAGCCAAAAATTAGAACACCTTCTCTCCACTCCTCCCTTCCCAAATTCAACTTCAGTCCTGATTTTCTCTACCTCCTCCCCCTAAATAGCACAGGGAGACAGGGAATGGAGGCTGCATGATCAGCTTTGTCTCAGCCACTCACTCCTTCCTGCTCGTGGGGAGGACTTCTCACACTCTTCCAACCATTCCACTGTGGGGTCCCTCCCATGGGAGACACTCCTCTACCAACTTCCCCAAGTTAAGTCCTTCTCATAGACTTCAGTTCTTCAGAAACGCGTCTAGCATGGGTCCCTTCCATGGGATGCTGTTCTTTGGGAACAGACTGCACCAGTGTGAGCCCCCCACAGGGTCTCAAGTCCTGCCAGAAAACCTGTCCCAGTGTGGGTTCCTCTCTCCATGGGTCCTGATAGGACCATGCTTCCCACTGTATTACAGCACCCTTTGCCTTCCTCTGCTTTATGGTGGGCCTCCTTTTGGTATATTTCTGTTCCCCCATGGACCTTCATGGGCTGCATAGGCACAGCTGCCTCACCATGATCTGCACCATGGACTGCAAGGGAATTTCAGCTCTGGCACCTGGAGCACCTCCTGCCCTTCCTTCTTCCCTGACCTTGATGTCTACAGAAATATTTCTCTCAAATATTCTCACTTTTCCCTGGATGGAATTGCTCTTGCAGTTACTTAAATCTGTTAATCCCAGGGGCGCTACCATCAAAACTGATGGGCTAGGCCTTGGCCAGTGGCATGTCCATCTTGGAGCTGGCTGGCATTGGCTTTGTTGAATCTGGGGGAAACTTCTGGCAGCTTCTTCCAGAAGATAGCCCTGGTAGCCACTCCCACTACCAAAATCTTGCCACTCAAACCCAAATACAAATATGAAAGAGAACACCAAATGCCTGATTCATTACTCTTCAGTAATATTTCTCATGAAGGTAGAAAAAAGCAAGTGCTGAGACAGGCCTGTTCAGCCTCAAGAAGGGACAGCTGAGGGGGGACCTCACCAATATCTGTCAGTATCTGATGGGAGGGTGTCAAGAGGATGGAGCCAGGCTCTGCTTGATGGTGCTGAGCAATAGGACAAGAGGCAATGGGCAGAAATTGATGCACAGGAAGTTCCACCTGAACTTGAGGAAGAACTGTGTGGATGACCAAGCATCAGACCAGATTATCCAGAGAGGTTGTGATCTTTCCCGCACTGGAGATATTTAAGAGCTGTCTGGATGCCATCCTGTGCCATGTGCTCTAGGATGACCCTGCTTGAGCAGGGAGGTTGGACCAGATGACCCACTGTGATCCCATCCCACTTTGTGATTCTGGGAATTGTGTTGCTCAAAGTCTTAATGAGTTTCTTCACCCAGTGCTTTTCTGTAACTAATTTAAAGGAGAGAACTAGCATGCCACTGAAGAGGCATGCTCATTTTAGCAATTTCAGAACAATTCATTCTCTCAAGAGACACACACGTTAAACATCTTATTTTATACACTGACAAACCAAAAAAAGGGTAGCTGAATTTAAGAAAAATGTCCAATGGTTTCCTTGTGTAATAATTCCAAAAGTAACAGAGAAAAATAGCACATATATCTGACAGCAATCCACAAAGTTGGATTTGAACATTCAATAAGAATCTTTTTATGGCAAGAGTGATTCAAAAAGCATTATAGCTCAAAATAGATTGAATAAAACAGTCAAATAACTAAGCATGTTACTGTCAGACAACCAACATTGCTCAAAATTCTGGACGTGTTTTTCTGAAATATGTCTCTGACAGGGAATACTGAAGTTACTGCGTCATTTATATTTATATCTAATACTTAAGTACTTCCATTTACACTCTGTATGTATTTCTAACAATATGTTAGAAATATTGTATCAACAACACCTATATACCACATACTAATTAGAAAACTAGGATAACTGTATCATTCCAAAGCTCTGTCCAGCTAAGGCAGACAAGAAGAACTCTAGTTAGACATTGTATTTGTATATAAATATACTCAGAAAAACTGCTTTTACCTTTACAGCAGATGGGAATTTGCTTTTAGATGTGTGATTGACACTTGATTAATAATAGAATGGTTTGGGCTGGATGGGACATTAAGGATCATTCAGTTCCAACCCTCTTGCCATGGGCAGGGAGACCCTCCACTAGACCAGGCTGATCCAAGCCCCATTCAACCTGGCCATCAACACTTCCAGAACTGGGGCGTTCACAGCGTTTGGGCAACCTGTTCCAGTGCCTCATCAACCTCACAGAAGGAATTTCTTCCCAAGAGAACATCTAACCCTGCCTAACCTCTTTTAATTTAAAATTATTCCCCTTTGTCATATCACTAGCTTCCCAGGTAAAAAGTCCCTCTCCAACTCTCTTGTAGGTCCCCTTTAGGTACCAGAAGGCTGTTCTAAGGTGTCCCCAGAGCCTGCCTTTCTACAGGCTGAGCAACCCCTCTAAGCATGTCTTCATAAGAGAGGTGTTCCAGCCCTCTGATTCTACAGTGAGAAATTAAAAAAAATACTGCTGATTCATCTTAAAATACAACTTTATGCAGCAAGATAAAACTAGAGAAGCAAAAGCACCCCAAAGTTTAAAATATGTATCAGAATTATGTCTCTGATCTCGATTTTTTCTGTCAATCATCCTTTTTCTGCTATGATCCCCTTCTGTGTTTCCTGCAAAACAAATTCTCATTTTTGTCCCCCAGCTCCCTGCAGATTGTACTGGTCAAGATCCCATCAATAGACATTTTTCCAAGAATAACTTCACTGTCATCCCTCTTCTTTTTTCTCAGCTACTGCAACCAGGAATCATTCAGGTTCCCTGGGATTTGATATCACATTCCATAGCTGTGAAGGGGTTTACAGCTTCAGGGACACTGTTTTGGACAAAAATGTAAAAGAAGAGAGAAAATCATGATGTTAAGAACACAGCCTGAAGGAGGAGAGTGAGAACAGGAAACAGAAAAACTCTGGTTTTGCTCCAATACTTGTCTCTTGTATACAAGCAGGAATGTAACTCTGCTTACAGGAGTCTATCTCTTTTGTACTTATCTTTTAACAACAAGAATGCATATGCATTTAAGCAGCTTTACAGAAACACTGCAAAGATGCATTACCAAAACCCCACACATGCATGTCCAATACAACTTATAATAGCAAGATAGGTTAGACTGATACCTTAGAATTGAAAATTATTTATATCAAATAGTGTGCAGTTAAATCATTGTACCCCGGCTTGCCTCATAGCTCATGCGGCTGCTTCAGTAATGCAGGAGTGCCATGCAAGTTACAATTTTCACACCACAGAGAAACTAGTTTGAAGCAGCCAATATGTTGGAATAGAAGGTGACTCTATCCTGGAATAAAATGTGATCTGCCTAAAGAAAAAATGTTTGGGGAATTAACTGAATGACTGCGCCAGATCTTTTCAAAGATTTCACGATATGGAATGCAGATCTTTGGGGTGAGATGGGGAACAGGTGGGCTTGTTGAGAGGGCAACTGTCCTTGGGCACATGACAGATTTAATTTTTTTTTTTAATCTAAAGCATGTTGCTAAAATTCAACTCAGTATATGCCAGCTTAAGTGGTCTAAAAGAGAAACAAACAACTTAATCACGGATGTTTTCTGCCAACATAATTTATAGTAGGACAAGCTCATCCCTTCTACTACATGAACTCTAAAATTACCAAGGACAAACAAAGCCCGTTACAGCACAGTGAAATGCAAGTGATGGTCCATATAAAAATCAAGATGACCATGACCAACAAGTGTCCTAGAATAGTTTACCATTTAATTATTGCATACACTTTCCAGAATTTCAGACTTCTTTGAAGGGTTCCCAAACTCTACCCCACTGAAATAAAGGAAATTAGCTTTTAATTAAATTGAAACTTTATTCATTTCATGCATAATCAAGGGATAGCATTTAAAAAAAATATGGCATTTGTTAGGTACATCTTAACTCCATGCCCACTCCATGAAGGAAACCAAGTTGAAATAGATGGTACTTCAAAAAACTAAAATGAGCATGGGACATAAGAAAAAAAGGAATTAGCTCACAGTTCTTGCTGAAGCACTAAATTCAGTTAAATTACCTGAACTAGCAACAGTTACAAGACTCTAGAGAAATAATCAATTCAGTTCAGAAGTAATAATCATCAATTTCCTTCAAAATTTAATCACCTCTACTTTAGGAGTACACACAAAAAAAAAGGCTCCAGCATAATTGGCACCATCAACCTATTTTATGTTTCACACCCTTACATCACAGCTGGTACACAGACTGTCACTCACTGACTAAGAACATGTTTAACTTTCCTTCAAAGAAAAAAAACCCACAACCGGAAGTGTGTTTAAAAAGTATATGTAAGGTATTGTAATTAACACACTGACATGGATGTATCTGAATTTGGCCCATTTAAAATTTCAATGCCATGTTCATGTATTACAGCCCGTAGCAAAAGCTTGTTTCTTATCGTTAATACCAAACTGCCAATACAAAAACACAAGAATGCGGTCTGCAGGTAAGAAGCAAGCACTTCAGCTAGTGTTTTCAAACACATTCAAGAACTGCAATAGTTTTAGACTCAAATGTAGTAAGGATTATTTTCATTTTTTTCTATTCATTAGCATAATCTGTCATTGCTTTCTACAGTTAAAAACTGCAATAGGTAAACCACTCAAGAACAATACTAACATCTGTTCTGTACCGCTCTGTAGTGTTAAAACATGTTTCTTTCATCACACCAGGAACTGCTTTATGCAAGACTATGGGAGAAAGACTCTTAAATATTTTTTTTCAAATTCTCATAAATGAATCAGTTATACTTGAAATATGTTTCAAAGCATCATCACTTTCCACTGTAAAACAATTTAAAAAAGAAACTTTATGAAGTTAGAGTATTTACAAACATGAGTGGATTTCCTTGTTGACTAGAAATAGTGTACCACAAATAAAGAACAATTAATCTGTGTCTCTTCTGCAATTAAATGAGACAGGAATGGAGTAAGACAGCTAACTCATGTTTATCCTGCTAAATCTAAAGCAGTAGGATTGATATTTTGACAGATGTGCATAAACAGCACTTTTTACAAAGAATGTCAATTCTGTTTTCTAAATTCAGTATGTTGCCCTTCAAATGAAGGGGAAGAAGAGACCTTAGGCAGAAATCATCTTCAACATTTGTTGAGAGATTTCTACCTTTTAAAGAATTATTAGATCCTTAGTAAAAAAATAAAGATGGAAGATATTGTAGAAAAACAGCCTGAGGTAACAGTAGGAGAAATTAAATTACTTATGTTAAAAAACAAAAGCAAAATATTGCCAACCACTCCCCCACCCCTCGCTACACTGACAATAGCAACACTCAACTTGAAAGCCAGAAGTCAGCACAGACTGGAAAGCCTCCATCTCTCAATGCCATGTTTGCAATAGTGTGATTAGAGGAGTTTTCTATACCATATAAAAGCAAAAGCCCCTGCAATCACCTGTTCTAAATCGTTAGGATTTTCCATATTGTGTAGTGCATTCTGCTTTCATGAAACACTTTCCATCTATCCTAATGCATATTTTCTTCAATTTGTGAGGAAGGCAGATATAAGGGTTCCTACAGCAGGTGAACAAACGTTGCTAAGTCACTGACCATAAATGGGATCAACATATTTTTTTCTCTGTGTGTGCTGGGTGCCTCAATTATGCAACAGCCCTGCAAAGCTGCAAAAGCCAAAGTGTGTACTTGCTCTCAATAATGCATAAACATACAACTGGATAAAAAGGGGAGAAAAAATCACGACCCCAAGTAAAATTAGTTTATACCTGTAACTTGAGAAGGCAGAGGAGAATGCTAAAAGCTCTTTGCATGTAGCAAATCATGTTTTTCTTCCATCATTCTTCTTCAATGAAATTTTCCACTGTACATGGAACTTATTCTAATTTAGAAAACATGGTTTGACCCAGTCCTATTAAAATAAACCCTTTATAAATGCACAATATAAGTTATTAAGGTTTTTTTCACAAATCAGTAGCATTAAAAAAATTGTGCATAACAGAGTCGTTAAAGCTTTCAGTCATTTATAAGCTTCATAAAATTGCCCATCTGTCTGAAAGATGCATGAGCTCAATTTGGGAAATTAGCACACACAGAAAAGCCCCCAAAGTTGACTGAACGTCTGGATAGTGATTTCTGAGAGCAACAACATTCTTTTTCAAGTTAATCAAAATTATGATTGAATTTTTGTACAAGAAGATTTGTAACTAAGCAATTCCATATGTCACAAATGCTTCCTGTGAGACACTGAAGATGCGCAGAGCAATGAACAAACATGCATAAGTACATTTTTGAGTTTTGACTGCATAAAACAAATCTGCATAAATATATACAACACTAAACAAATAGATACTTTTGGCATCAGGGCCTCCATTTATTCAGAATAAAAAGTAAAATAAATAAAAATGATGGGGGAATTGCTTGCCGTTATCCAGGAAAGAATCATCAGAAACAAATGCCATCAAATTATGTACTGGGTTATCTCAAAAGAAAAGCATCAAGATAAAATTAATATAGATGAATTTCAGCTCTTAATACTCTAAGAAAATGTTCTCTGGTTTTTTTGTTCTTTATTCATTTGTTTTCACAGAAATTGAATATACCAGAACTTGGATGGAAATTATCAACTGTTTTACTCCATCAGTGCAGCAAGGTCAGAATACCAATCAGAACCCTTTAAATGTGTCTGATTTTGTCAGGGTTAGCAAAAATAATAGGGCAGGACAAACCTTTGTTCTTCATGTATAAAGCTTTGAAGGCATTCATCTGCTGCCCTCATTACAGGATTTTTCTTCTTTCTTTAGGATGTCTTAAGATTTGTAAACTAAACATTTGCTAGCAATCCTGCATATAAGAATCAGTCTAGAAAGGACAAAGGCATAAAACACAACAAAAAGGCATTTAGTTAGCAACCAAATTAATGTTCTCCCACTCATCTCCCAGGGAAACTATTAGAAACTATTTATACCCCATATCTGACTGCAAGGACTTTTACAGATCTTTTAGTAAAACACAGTGTTTTACTACCAGAATTCTGGGTTTTAAATTCGCTTATGAGTGACAATCATAATTTCCTGCTTTGATCATTTCACAGCGTTCCTTGTACCACCCACATTCTTTTTCCCTCTTGCTTTATGTGAAGCTCAGTACCACCGAATGAACAGGAAAAAAAATTCTCTTATGTTATTGATAATATGTTTGGAATACTACCAGGTTTTAGGCTCACCCATGATTTGCAAACATGAAAAAAGAGCAAAAGACAAGACATTTATAACACAGCAAAATTAAGTAAAAGGTTTTCTGAAATTATTTTCTTTAAGACGCATAAAATGTAGCTAGGGACAATTCTATTTCCTGCTCTTTAAGGATGTTATTTTGCTTGATGAGTACAAGCTTACTTGAAGGTCTACATTCAGAAAAGGTAAAATATATTTTTAAAGTCTACTTAGATGAACTCAAACGTTGTAATTAAGGCAACCTTGAGTGTAACAAATTGCCATTTTTGGAAATACTAATAGAATGTCAATTTGAAAGCTTGTCACATTTTATTAAACTGCAATGAACTTTGACAACTGAAAGTTGCTATCTCTGTGTACAATGTGAAGATAATGAGTTATTTAAAGAAAATACTGAAACAACGCTTATGCATGAAAGAATCATGAATTATCTTCAATTTTACAATAAAGGAGATTTCCTAAGTAACAGACAACTAATATTTGGCTAGAATCCTTTCTCTTGATACTACATCAAAACCTAGTTGATTAGCTGATGAAAAACAATACTTTATAAGATCTCAGACTTGTTCTCCTGATTCCTAATAACAAAGCGTCATCCAGAAAAGAAAAACTGATCAGTTTGGATTTGATCAGGTGGAATGTTTGCAAAACGTCCAAAGCAACAGACTTCAGCTTCTATCCTACATCACTTGTCTGCAGGTTTTAATTGTGAATATTCAGGGGAGATATCATTTGAAGATGTAAAAATTAGTTAACATCTCCATTACACTACTCAGTGAAGTAGAAGTAATACATTTGGAATACTAGTTAAGAACTGCCTAATGCAAATAGGACCAAAAAATTCTTAAAGCTTATAAAAAGAAACAAAAAGTTCAGAAGAATCTTAGACAAGAAATGTAAGGATATGTGTGAGAAAAACATATTTTCAAATTTTTCCAAAACTAGTGTGCATCTTTTCCATAGTTCATTAACTGAAGCTGAAGAAGATAATTGTGAGCTAATTGTTCAAGTATCTTGTCAAGTTGTTTAGTCTATTACTGCAATGTAATAATGCTTTTTCAAGTGGAAAGTAAACAGCTCATGTTTCAGAGAAATGCCAATGTAGAAACCAATGCTTATGCAGAGTTAGAAATTTTCCTTCCTATTTACAAGATCAAACTTGAGTATTCCACATGAGGAATTTTTAAATAATGTAATTTCAGCCATAATTCAACTTAACCCTAAGGAAATGTAAACCAAAGCTGAGATGCACAGTAGAAAAATTTGCCACAGGAAAAAATGTGCTTCTATTATTTCAAAATTATTCAGAGCTACTTTAAATGTTTTAAATCCAGATTTACTTCAGGTATCTCATGAACCACACTCAGAACAAGCACGGCATAACATTTTTAGAAGCTGACACCCAGAGAACACAATCTCGCTAAGCACGGGCTGCTCATTGGTTCCCACCTCAAGAATTCCTCACATGTTCACACACAAAAGGGATGCAGCGTGGAGGCATCATACACACCCAGCAAGAATTTCATAGGGTGGGCAACTAAAGATAGACCGACCAATATAGAGCTTGTGGAAACAAAAGCTTTTTATTCTGACTCCACACATACTCAAAAGTGAAATTACTTATCTATTATAACCAATTTGATTAACTATGTGAAAAGTAAGAGTTTGTTTTCATATTAATACTCCATCACTGGAGTTTTCATTTTTACAGCCAAGTTGTATTTGAGTTCCCTGAGTGCAGGCAGCATTGGGATGTGGGAGATATTCCTAAATTTATCCCAATGCAGACACATTCCCAATTCTTTCTAGGTAAAGTGTAAAACTTCAATTATTTGAAATTCTTCCCACCTCTCATTCTCTTACAACATGACAATACTTTTATCCTAGCAAATGAAATGAATTTTGAGATGAGCTGCAGTTGCCTTCAAAATGACCATTATCTTTCTGAGCTGAACTCTCACTAACCTCAGGCCAACCCTTTCTTTTATCAGTGGTAAAGCCATTCTGTCAAGTCAAAATGCCTTCAATAATGAAACTGCTATTGCAAGGTACATCAAGGAGCTGAAGATAAAATCTTCTACTCTGTAATTTCAGAAGAAAAACTCCACAACAAAATTTATAATGTTAAATTATCAAAATTGAGAATGTAGAGTGAAGAATAGAAAACTTGGTATTATAGATTCAGATCAGCTTATTCCAACCTATGCACAGACATCTTTTAAGTTATACTTTTTTCAGTGATAGTATCTTAACCAGAAGCAAGCCCAAGTTTCATGAAATTCAAGTAACTGAGTGTATTGTAGTGGAAATGAAAGAGGCATTTTACAGCTCAATATCACAAGTATAAAAATGCAAATCCTGCATTTAGTCAGATCTCTAGTCAATATAAACATCTTGAAACTGAATTTGTATCATTTTCCATTTGGCCTTTTCCTTTTTTTGAATATCTTTAAAATATGAAACTGACCTTCATATAGGCTTAAAAGTTAAGATTTTTTTTCTGAGACAGCAACCAGGCTAATTTTAAGGTCAACATTACTTGAAAACTTTGCTGTTTTAAACTCTGCTCCAGTTTTGCTTACGCTATCAGTGAAATGAACAGTGCAACTGAAGTTGCTGGGATCACTCTGGGTTCCAGGATGCTGCATTAAGCAAGTGCAAAGCCACTACAAATTCTTTAGTAAGAAGAAAACATCTCTTTACCTTTGTATAATCACTTGACTGCAACAACAAGCTTCCCAGCCAGTAAGGCTGTGTGTTTCACGTAAAACTATTTGTCTAAAAACCTAACAGATTCATAGGTAAATTCATCCTTTCTTTCTCACAAATAATGTCTTACATGAGCTATGCCTAACATTGCAATTTTTGGAGACATGAACTTTACCATACTGAGACTTTCTGTCAGAACTTTCCTATGACAAGACAGGTCATTCATACAGTATAACTTTTACTTTCATGAGAAAGTTACATCTAGCCATGATCTGAAGCCAAGCATCCATAAATCTGAATTACAATGACATGTTACATAAACTGTCTACAAAGAAAATACAGGGAATTTCAACTTCATGCAATAGCATGTATTCCTTCAGTGGAAAGTGGTGCAATCTTATAGTCTGATAGAGTTGCTTGGCTTTTAGCGCAAACTCTCTTCACTTACTCTACCCTTATTGTATAATATGACCAATGTAGTTTACAGAACTACAGTTTTAAAAACCCCAGACACACATCAGGTCATCTTCCATGTTCACAGAAAAAAAAAGCACATTACTGGCACGGAAGTTCACTGACCAACTACAGCTCTGATGAAGTAGTTGCTTTTGCACACTGCCTTCCATGTTATTAATCTGAGCTATTCAGAGGTCTGACACAAACCACATGGTACTTGATAAGGGACACCATGACATTCTCAAACGAATGATGCAGAAAACAGACCTAAGCAAGAGGATGCACACAGGAGAACGTAATAGACAGCAAAAAGAGAAGGGACTGGAAATATCCTTCATCAACATGAAGGAAAACTTCCTAGTTTGCCATTTTCTACCAAAAAAACCCAGTTCATTGCCAGTGACAGGAACTAGTTGAAGAAGAAGCTGTTGGCTACTAAGTTCTCAAATTCTCTTTTTCCCTAGGCAAATCTGAGATTTTTTCCCAAACTAAAATACTGCCAAATAATTGTTACTGCTAATAAATTTATTGTTGGCTGTGGCATTGTTTATTTTTTCTTGTAACACATGCTGTACTGGTTCAAGAACTATGGGGAAAAGTCAAAATGCAAAATGGGGTAAATCAAGTTCATGTGCATGGGCATATACTTACTGTGTTAGTAACAGTTTACAGGTCTGGCTATGCTAATAAAGTAATTAAAACACAAAAAGAAATAAAAGCTGATGTACAAATCTATCATATGTTCGCAACCTGCGTGAACTGTTTAACTTGAACTGCATAATGAATTATACAAATCTATGCTTCCCCCAAGTTTTAAAACATTAACTAGAATTTTTAGAATTCCTCTGTAAATGCAAGCTGTTCCGTAACTGAGCCAATGAAAACTTGTTTTCTTTTTTATTTTGCCCTTTCCTTTAAAACTATTGCCCATATTCTGCTCCTCACCCCCCTTCAGAGATCTGTCCGCTGACAGACTGACTTCAGAGCAAACTATGTGAAGAAACACCCAGTCTTGAAAGTCAAACTTTCAAACTAGTCCTCTCCACCTTCCATTTCAAACAAGCTTCACACAAACTGCAAAACCTTCCCAGATAAAAAAGCTCATTTCCACAAGGCTCATTTTCCCAGAAACTTAGAGCAGCACACAAAGCCACTGCAGATAATGGCACAGAAGTGTGTTGGTCTCTCCAATATAAAGGTTCATTTTACATGGTAGGTTACACTGAAACTGATAGGTCTTTAACTTCAAGTTTGAAATACATGAATATTATGTATTTCATGGCTTATATGAATCAGGACTGCAACCCCAAATCCATCAGAAAAGCAGAAACACTTTGCACTCATTGTATGTAAAACTCTGTACATCATTAAAATGTACCCTTATTGTACCCATAGCTTTCTATGGCAAACTAAGGAGAAGCCTATTATTTTCCTCTCTTTTATAGTGTTTGTTAAGTCACAACATATTTATTATACCTTTATTAGAGCACCTACAAACTCTAGATTCAGTTCCCCTTTCATCTCACCAGTACACCAACATTCAGCCATTTGTGTTTACAATATAAATCAAAGCTGTTATTTTTGCTGAAATGGAGATCCACTAAATCAGTCATTTTTCTCCTACCTGTTGCTTCCTCATTTTTAAATATGAACACTCTCTATAAATGACATGAATAAAGAAATCTTGCAAATGTGTACCTATATTTAAATCTACATTTCCTTCTGTCACAGATAACTTCTAATGTTCATGTAGTCTTGTATATTAAATCTGTCCATAACCAAATATTGCACTTTCAAGTTTCATAACATTTGCTTACCTCCCTCATGATACCAAGCCTTTAGTCTGCATTATATTGATATTTAAAGATATGCAGCTGTCCTTTTAGTTTTATAACATCTAAATGTCATAATTTCTGCTGAATATTATGCATGAACTATCTAAAGATTTTGGTTTTGATCATAAAAGGAGTGCATATGAATAAAATGAAAGCGTACAAGTATTTCTGCAGACAAACCAGCAAACTCCTGGTATCTAGCTGTTCAGAAAAACATTTTTGTCATTTGTTATCAAAAGTTTTTTCAGTGCATTTTAGTATTTATATTTGCATTAGCTAAAAAGAAAGGAAACTGCTTTTTTTAAAAATCTTTTACGCAGCTTTTAAATTTCTTCTTTTTCTCATTTACTGCTTCTAACATGAACTGACTTTTCATAACTTCCTAGATGTTTGTAAAAAGGAACAGCAGGATTAATAGAAAACTTCAGAGAAAAGTGTCATTTAATCACTACTTTTAAAATACAATTGTTATTGAAATACCTAGTTTTCACTTTTGGCTATCTACACATGATGTTTAGATCACTACCAGAAAACTCTCCCCTTATAATAGGAAGCTATGGAACAAGAATAGCATAAACATGTCACTTTAATAACATATAACTGATTTTGCAAAATAATAGCCATTTGTCAGCTATATGGTATATGCAGCTTCATGAAGAAGTTAGACAAAAAGGGAAAGGGATATGAATTTATCAGTAATCACTATAGTACCTCAACACAGCAGTAAACTTTGCTTGCAATGGTTCTATGACGTCTGAACACATAAAGTTAATTTTTTGCCTAATCTGGCTTTAATATCTTTTAAGCTACTTTACTCCTCCTCTCAGTCTCAGAAAGACAACTAAAGGGTAAAAGAATCTGCCACTTCTTAAAACCACATTATTTTATGAACTCGGAGGAGACAGAGATAGATATCAGTCAGCATTTTCTTAACACAACATAATCCAACTCTATTATGTGTGACCACCTCACAAAAGAGAAAAAAAAGAACACAATAAAGCACAATATAGTCTCAGTTAAGTATAGAGGATCACAAACACAAGAATTAAACTGACTTAGGTGTACCAAAATGATTCATCTGACCTCAAAGTTAATGTCACTGAAATCAGAGTAGAGACAGCAGCAGATTTTTGTTGTGTTATCTCTCTCATTAAAACCTACAGTACCAAATATGTTCAAAACTGGCAACCATTCACAAACCCATTCCTGAACTTTATTTTAATAACACCAATAAATAGAAGTAAATCATTTTACTGGTACCACACTTCATAGGTCCAGCTTCATATAAGTCTCCTTTGTAGATTTCTTTCAGCTTTTCAAACTTACTTTAAACACTTTTGTTAAACGTTTCTATGCTATATGAACCACTTCCAGCTGAAAACTGCTCCACTGAAAAGTCAGATAGCTTTATATAACTGGAAATGAAGACGACGATGGAGATTTTTATGGTGTTATAGCAATAATATTACTTTCCGCAATCAGCAGAAACTAACTTAGAGCATGCAAGAAAGAGCAAGAGCCTGCTTATTGGCATTAATTCTTTTTCTAATAATCTGGAAGTAGAAAAGCTTTACAAAACAATAACATATTTTAAGATGCATCAGCAATAGCAATTATCATCTTCATTAAAAAAATGCTACAGTATTACCATATTGAGCAAGCATGGCCTCAATAGCTGCTATTTCAGCCAAAAAGAAAAAAAAAGGGAAAAAAAGAAAAAAGCTTTTTTACTTGTCAGATATCTCATAAAACCAACTTACAGACTTCCCCATGAGTTGTTTACTGCTGAGAAATTGTTAGCCTGCAGAAACAGCCTGGTCATGCTGTTTTACAGGTCTGATTTCAAAAACTTTCATCTTCAGTCTAGATTCATAAACATAGAATAGTCAGAATTGTACTCACTTCACAATTTCACTTAAATTGCATTACAGACCGAGAGGCAGTTCATCAAATGACATATTGCAAGTAAACCAGCAGATATGAGAGGGCAAGATAGATGTGTGCAGCATTTATCTTTCTAGACCCTGAAATATCAAGGTAAAAAAAAATCTTACAAAAATGGTTCTACTACAGCACTCTACTAATACTCCTTTCACTCACCCAGGGGCTTCTTAAAACAGTAGGTCAGAAATCTGCTCCTCTAAGTTCCTAGCTGAGACAAAGGTTTTGAGTAAAACATTAGCAAAGGGTACAATCCTCTCTTTTGCTCTCAGTCTACTCAGAACAAAGCTCACATGCACACCAGCAACTGATGTTTCAACAGAAACAGAAAACCCACCCTGCGAAACACCAAAGTCAAAGGTTTTCATGCTTAAACTTTTACGGGATGAACTGAAATTTGAAAAAAAACCAACCTATTTCTTAGTTCCACATCCTTATCATGGAGGAATTTTACCTAAAGAGCTGTAAAAATTCATTTAATGAACTTGAGGCATTTTTTTTTTTCTGCTGCATTTGAGAAGTAATGGTAGAGTGAGACATTAAGTGATCGAAGTTTTCTTAATTTTACTTTATATAAATGATGTAAATTTTGATCAACTATTCCAAAGCATTTTTTTCACATTCCATTCAAAAGAACCTCATTTTTCTGTACGGCCTTTTTGTACTAGTATGTGAATATGCCTAGCTCAATAAAATTCCAGGATCAAAAACTAATGAGTTGCATCCAAAATGGGCAAAGTGGATATATTTTCAGAGTAAAAGAGAAGTGAAGGGAAAAGATGAGGCAATACTAAAATTTGCAGTATTTCAGTGATAATATTCCAAATACAACATTAATAAAGGCTGATTAACAGTTGACAGTCTCCCTCCCCTTTGACACGAATTTCAGTGTTCATGCCAAGTAACACAAAACCATCTTATAAATGTTTATTCCTGCTAACAATCAAACAGAACTCCAAGGCTGTTTTTGCATCCCTTTAGTTTCTCTCTGGACCACACTGCCTTATAAATTTCAAGTTTAAACAAAACCAGCTGGGCCTTACCTCTGTCACTGAAGTCATCCACCAGAATGATCTCTGCGATCAGGCTGTCCGGAGTGCGGTTGATGATGCTGTGGATCGTGCGCAAGAGCGAGGTCCAGCCTTCATTATGAAACGGGATGATGATGCTGGTGTTTGGTAGTGTTTCCAAGTACACCTTGTGCTTACAGCTGCAGAAGAAAGAAAATAATTGTATAAGCATACTGAAAATCTGAGTTGGCATATCCTGTCATCCATTTGGGCCATTCAACCAACATGTTTTCTGGCGTAAAATTCAACAGTGCAATCAAGCAGTACTTTCATGTGAAAATAGCTGGATTGTTTAAAACACATTGCTTACAACAGTGAATAAATTGGAACAATGACAAAATTTAAGTGGAATGATTGAAAAAATCTAACTGGCTGGAATTATTTTCCTTCACTGAAAACTTTTTCCTGCAATATGACAGATGACATATTTTCTATGACATCATTTCCAAAAACCAAATCCTCTTATCAAAAAGAATTCTGAAGCATAATATGAAGCTAATCTGAAATTATCGTTTGGTCTACAAAGAGATAAATTCTAGAAAACAATTCAGTATTATCCTGGGTAATATGTGCTTACAATATGAAAAACAACAACATTCACACAATACAGCTCCAACTTCACATCTACAGGTGCAAAATGATTGCTCCTATTAAGTATAGCAATAAAACAACACACAATTCTGGAAGTGCTGTCTTATAAACAAGGAAATGTAAACAAGCTTTCATCTTTGAAAGGAAAGCACTGTACGTTCAACATCTTAATTGCACAGCAGCTATGGAATATCAGTGCTTAACCGGACTGTTCTCAATATTGAGTTGTTTACACATTTCAAAAAGAAAAAACATAACATTCAAAGATAAATAATGGCTATGCAAATCAGTGTCTCCTAATATCCAAAAAGTATTTTATAACAAATTTTTAGATTACTGCAACTGATAGGATTTCATCTTTCATGTTTTGTTGACAAAAAAAGAAAAAAGGGACACATTCCTCTGTTGTTAACAAAGCCTGGCATTTTCACCTCTGGAGACAAAGTAACTGAATGATTTCTCACTCTTCTAAAGAAAGTCACATCCTGATAAAGATATCCCTAGAGCAGAAACCTGTCAGCTTTGCAATAAACAAACAACACTAAAATTTTAGCCCTTCAAATTCAAGGGTTTTTTTAAAAAAAGAGTATAGATATCTTTGCTCCTTGTCAGAAAGCCTAACTATACATATCAAAAACTGCTATAGGATATAATTTTGATTTACATATATTTGCAGTTTAGTTTGTATCTCCTCTTTATAAATGTCACTTAGAAATCAATATTTACCAATACACTGTACAGCTACCACACTGATTAAATGCTCCAAAAAATAATAAAAACTCACAGCTGCTATAGTTGTATTTGCAAAATATTAACTGTTACGTAGCTATAAATAAACAAACTAGTTTAGATACTTTACTAAAAAAGAAGAGATTTAAATTTTTAGTTCAGACTTTTCTTCCTAAAACATAGTGAAAATTAATTTAATGACAAACCATTTTCTGAAATAATCACTGTGGAAACATTTTAGTAAGCAGCCTGCTGGTAAAACATATATGCACATTGGAAAAAAGGACAGATGCTTTGCAAAAATGTGGTGTTCTGGAGAAAACAGTGTTCATTATCTAGTGACAGAAAAGTCTAAGTATGTATATTTAAATGTTTTGTGAGAAAAAGAATATCTACGGCAGCAAAAGAGTTTAGTAGAAATTCTTTTTCTTATCTGTAGGAAGAAGTACAACAAATGAAGCCCATTATTTATATGTAGCTGTTTCAGTTGGGAAATTAAGAAAGCCACTTACCAAAACCAACACCTACTGTTGCCAGCTGTTTGTCAACAGTGATACTTCTTGGACTAGAAAAAATGCAAACTAACAGACATACCTGGAACTCTCATGCTATTTTTGAAAGCAAAAGCTTTTCCTTCAGCATTTTTGGCTCCCAGTACACGTTATTTCAAACTAGTAAGTCTCTACCTCCATAAAACCCCAAGCCAAAAAAACCCAAGCAAAAGAACCTCACATATGTCAGACTAACAACTTCTAAAGGGTAAGAGAAAAAAATACCCAAAACACCCAAACACATCAGAACACCATTTCTTTTTCAAAAAGTCACCTCTCCAGTATAGCAAGATACGTTTGGAAAGTAGTTGTACTGAAATTTGCATGGTTAATATTGTAACCTTATGCATGTAAGGATGGGGTAGCTCATTGGATTTGGGTATTCTCATTGACAGTTTCAGAGTAATTGCATATGCTAAAGTGTTGACTAGGAGAAGATTGGATTTGATGGATTTAGTTTACAACTATTCCATTCTTCCTGCTGAACAGACTGATTTGACACAGAGGAACACTTAGAAGAGGAAAGCATCTTACACTTAACATTTCTCCATCATTCAACTTTGACCTTTAATCTGCATTTACATTTACTTTTGATTGCCATTGCAATCATAAATTGACTTCTAGTAAGAGCCACAAACCACTAAAATGTCCTTTTTCTGCTTTTTTTAAAAAGTAATCCACCAAAACTAGTCAAATTTCAATTTCATAGAAATGAAACCTTAAATTTCATCATTTTCTGCTGGGTTTCATAGTAGTGCTTTACTTGCCTGTTTTCAGCAAGTAGAATTCTGCTCATTTTTAGCCCCTTGTTCTCCTGACATGAGACTCTAACTGCAACAGAAGATCATGGTTTTAAAACATAAAATCCACTTTATCTGAGGTTCCATTCAACACTGTCTGTAGCAGAGCTCTGTGCTGTGATGGGCTGCAGGACAGACCTGATGAACAGCTGTAATGCTCAGGAAAGGCCCATGAACTGCAACAAAGATGCAGTTAGACCTCCACAGCTGAGACACTGGACATACCATGAGAATAAAGCAATATATTTTCACAAGAATAGACATATATAAAGCATGCACCATTTGTTCCAAGTCCACGCTTGTGCTTCTTTCTATCCTGAGTTTTAGAAGTGATACCAAATACCCTGGCTGCAAAAAGACTACTTAGAAGTTACAGACATTGCTTCTTGTTTTAAAAGGGAAATTCTTGAATCTCCAAAGAAATGAGAAATTGCAATTCAAGATTCTTTAATATTTCCTGAAGAATGCAAGCTCACCAAAATTTACTAAAATAAAAAATAAAGGTTTGGGGTAGAAAGGAAAAATGCTATGTATAAAATATTACCATAACCTCATATACATTAGGTAAAACTGTCTAAATAATGGTATACATGTCAAATGAAACTGACTACCTACAGAAATACTTAAAATACTATTGAGCAAAATAACATTTTTCCCAGAGCCTAAAAGTCTTGGTGGAAAATTAAGCCAAACTTGTATCAACTCAGCAAATTATAGTACTTGCACACATGAACCCCAATTGTCATCCTCCACATAAAGACACTCAAATTACTCGCACACAAAGTCAGTGTAGGCTTTATGTCAGAGTAAGTATCATTAAGGTCTTTTGAATGGCAGAATAAAGTGTCCAAAGAGCACACTGACTTTCATTGAGGCTTGAAAGAGTAGAAAATTCATAGCAGCCTGGAAATAAATCCCAAAATCAATACTCAAAAAAGGTTAGAAGATTTAAGATGGACAGATAGGCAGTTCAGCCAGTTTCAGTGAAGTAGGGGTTTGCTCCAAGATGTAACTCAACATAGAAAAGACTGCAGTGTAGCTGATGTCAATCAACATTATTTTAAGCTCTCCTATTAATTATGAAATTATAGCTCAACTGATAAAGGCAAATATATTACTGTAGAACTTTAGTGTCACATCATATTCTGATTAAGGAATTAAAAAAAATCAGTGGGGAACTGAAAAATGGATATAAATACTATGTCTTTCAAAATAATTTTAATAGGAATGTATTATTTGCTATTTTTAGCTTGTTTCTATCAGGACTAGTTTTTGCCTTAGTGGCACTTTAAACTGGATTAACTTTTAAAATAACATATGAGAACTCTGCACTAAGAAGACTGATTTAAATGGCAAATGAAGATAAAGACAGGCTATTTGACTCTGTTAACTCATCCTATATATATTATAAAATGGCTTGTTTGAATGAGATATATATTAGTATAAACACACACAAAGTTTCAGAAGAAAAACTTGCCATGGTATTTTATAATTTTGGGACTGAAGGCAGAAAACTAAATCAGTCTACCTGAAATTAGTATATCGAACTGATTTTTCACTTTGGTTTTGATCACTATAATTTCCATGAAAGTGTTTTCTTTAATCAGCCCTGGCTATGTATGTATGCTCATCATTCCCATACTGATAAGAGGATAAATACTTAAGGATGCTAAGAGCTCATTATATGACTAGTCTTCCACTGTTTTCATTGTATTTTTCCTCACTTTTATCCTTACCTCCATACTTGTGTTTCTTCAGATAAGCAAATATCTCAGTCCAGGAGTATTTTTAATGCTTAGTGTTTGAGGTACCACTCACTCACTTGGCTCAGAAACCTCACACTATGTCTTCCTCAGCTTACCTTGTTCATCTACAGGACTAATGCAGTTTCCTCATTAGTGGCTGACAAGTGATCATTTACAGAACTGGAGGCTTAATTGCTGAAGGTTTGATGCTGTCTTCCACAAATTATTCCAAGAAATCCTGATCAGTCAGCTTAGCTCACATCTATGCTTCTATCTCTATGCATGTGCCATGCTACACCACCAGCACTCAGTGCAGTGTAGCAACAAACATCTGCACATCCTGTGGCTCATCCTAACTGAATAGACCAAGGCCTCCAGTCATCTGCAGAGGGTGAATTTGGGGTTGCTCCTAGCTCTATAGACTCTCAGACTAGGCTGGTGAATTTAAACAGCCTGCCCATTTCACAGCCAGGACAGGAATCCAGCATGTTATGGGCATGTTATCTCTCTTGTCCTTTCACCACGCAGTCTCATCATATGCAAGTAACTTGCCAACTCTTCACTTAAGAGCTTTAAAAGACAGTGACCTTCAGTGTTTATGACTATACTGCCTCTGCTTTGATCATCTTCATCTTATGGAATCCCTTATAACAATACTTTCCTTATTGGAGACTGGGAATCCATCTTATTGCTGAGTTCCACAGTGACACATTTGACCACACAAAACAAGGAAAAAAACTAGTTCATTATTCCATACAGCAAGTTAACTATTAAACCAAAATAATTTGCTTCTGTAGTATAATCCTACTGCATGCTGCTCCTGTTATACAGACAAACTGGGAAGAGGATGCCCATTGTGTTCTCTAGCTGAACTATTTTTTAATTTAAATAAAGTATCATTTAAATTTTTGAATTTTTACACAATGCACTCATCCTAGACACTTAAAAATGTAGAACTCTTCAGAAAGAGTTCAGTCAAGTAACTACTCACCTTTTGGTTGTACTTGTCAAATCAAATAAATGGCTGCCACCAACATATTATTTTAGGCCCTTTCAAAAACAGGGTCATTTGTTCCTAGAGGGTAGTATCCAAGTGCCTGGATCAACAAGTTAGGAGGGCATAAGGGGATGAAGAAGCAGCAGTGTATATCTAGGACTCATGGCAGGAATACTGTTTAAGGGGGTAAAGAACCTGATGACTGAAACTAAAAAAGGGCTCCTACTCAGCAGAAGCCTTTTCTGTATAACCTTAACAGAATCATACAGATTGGCCTTCGAAATGTACAGCTGAAGCTTTCTAAAGATGCCTCTTTTATTGTATTTAAACATTGCATATTTTAGTGCAGCACACTAGCACTTATTCATGGAACAAAGCTGAATAATACGTTCAGTACCCAAGATTGAAAAAACAAAAATTTATTGGCATAAATAATAGATTTGTTCAAGCTTATTTACTGAAGCCTTACATCTCAGAATAACTTCTGCCTTACGTCTGAAATTTCTTGGTAGATACTTAGCAAGAAAATAACCATGATAAGCAACAGTCATGCTGCTAGTTAAGCAGCTATTTTCTTACTGAAGTTATGACATTACCATTCAGAAAAGTGGGAGTTTACAAGAGGAAATGCAAGGGGCATTATGCATTGCCACTGCACAAATACTCAAAATTATTAAATAAAACTAGCAATGTGGACTTTGCCAACAAATATTCTATAAATGCCAACACTTGTGTAAAAAGAACCCCAAACAAGCAAAAACTGGCATCAAATGATGAATATGCTGATGAGTCAGATAAAATGTCATTTTCAAGATTATAATGAATCAAAAGTTATGAACTGTGTTTTCAAATATTGCTATCCTCAATCAATTTAGTCTCTCTTTCCATGATATTTCAGAACTTAATATCTGGTATTTCCTATCAAAGAATATCCCGACATCATTAAATTAGTCCCTCAGAGACTTCTGGATGAGATTTTTACAAATCTGATCAACCAGTCCACAAGCTGTTTCCACACTGTGAAGTTGTACTTACTGCTTTGAAAATCAATCGCTGTCCAAAAAATCACCTTCCTCTCTCCCTTCTCTTAGAAACAGAATTAAGTGCTAATCATATGTATGATTCAATTTTGTAATTTTTTACTGTTTTGAAAAACTGAACTCAGAAAGCTGCACAATACTGTTTATTATACACACCTGCCACAGAGTCACCAGAAGATGGCTACATATAATTGACAAAGTAGAACTTTTCCCCAGCTTTGCATGCTGCTCCTACAGTTTGGTTTTGGAGCTGGGCACTTGGCTCCAGGAGTTCAAGGCTTATTCACAGAAACAACACACAGTCACACCCTTTAACTTGCTTTAAAACCATCAATATTGACTTAATTTTTCCTTTGAGATATGGAATTCTTCTGCGGGGTTGAAACAAGAATCAAACCCCAGTTTTGAACATAACAATTTTAGAGCTGACTCCAAAGTTGCAGGGAGACTTTTAGAAGGTTAAGAAAATAGCAAGAGGTTCCTGAAATAATAACCTGCCTGAGGAAGAAAAAAAGACTGTCCCAGAAACACCATGAAGCTATCTGCAGCAGGCACCTTTAAACTACAACCTGAAAAGATGACTATTCATAAAAAGTGGTGAAGAGGAACTATAATTACACTTCTTTCTTATTCACCACTAAGAATCCTAAGACTATTACAATTTATTTTGTAGGTTAGCCTCTACTGGGCATAAAGAACAATTTTTTTTACTTCAAGGAATAAGAACAGTTCTGTTTGCTTCCCTGATAACTTTATATTTGGGGGGGAAAAAAATTCCTCATCACATGAGCTCAAGAAAAGACACAGAACTTCCAAATCCTCCCTCTTTACAGCTTCACAGTTAACAGAAACATGCAGAAATATACTGCCTCTGCAGAACACAAAATGAAAGAATATAGGCTTCCAAAATGATGAGAAAGGAGAGCAGTGCTGGCACCATTCCAGCCACTTGACAGCAAAAGCTGATTCATAAAAGCAGCAATTTGCTTGACCCTGTAGACATATCGACAATGTTTTATGCACCTTAAGGGATATCACTAGCAATGCTGTGGTCAGTTACCAAGCTCTGTGCCTTCCAAACACATCAACAACCTTGAAAATTGCCCTGATAGATAATAGTATAGGAGAAGTTAAGTGTCTCACAGACATCCCTTTGCTGGATTTAGGAAACAAGGTAGAAGCCCACTACTGCAGTTTCTGGATCATAAAAGTAGCCCACTTCTAATTTTCTCCTCTTATAGGAAGTGCCAGAGAAAGTTAAAGCAATACAGAAAGAGCTTTTCAACCTCTTTTCCCCACCGGCTTTGTCAGCTCTTGCTCTCTCTTAACTAAGCTGCATTTACAGATCTGACCTTTTCTTTCCCTTTATTAAAAGAAACTACAGCACCCACCGGGCCCCCAGGTACTGATGAGACCTCTATAAGCCACCAGAACAAAACATTTCCCAGTGAAATTTACATAGTAATTGTCTTAGCATGTCAAAGTATTCAATTTACAGCAGCAAGCCTCAGTCACACCATGTTTCTGTTCCAATCTAGTCTTGTCAGCTGAGCCTGATTAAGTAGTGATAACTAGTAATTTCTCCTGCTATTTGACAAGGCTGTAAAATTAGCTTGGGTGTGAGTTGATGGCAGTGAAAGTAATCTTTATTTTCACAGTGACTCACAGCTGGGAAGCAGGCATTACTGGGTATGGGCCTCAATAAATGTCACAACACTTTATTAGAACAAATAAACCTTCTCCAAAACATTAGTACTATTTTCATGAGAAAGAAGAAAAATATATCGTACAGTAGAAATTGTTTGTGAAATTGCTATTAAATGCATTATCAACATGTCTTGGGAACTAAGGAGGCAAATTCCTGTGCTCTACGACTTCCTTGGCATGGAATTCATCAGAACTGATGGAGCTGAATTAGGTGCTTGTTACCTTATGTCAAATTGCCTCATTTTGGCCTGTCATGTACAGTCTCTTCAGCAGCACTCTCTGTCTCTGAAGAAATCAAAGTCTGTGAGTTTGCCTCACTTTGTCCTTCAAAATAAAAAGTTCCTCTAACCAAGGGAAGAGTCTAAGAGTCAGATAAACTATGTTGACATAAAGCACGTTTATGTTTAAAAAGTTTTGTTTTACTATACAGTGACTTATAAAATAATCATCATTTATTGAAAGATGCTATAAATTAAAAAAATAAATATGTTGTAAGAAACTTATCAACTCACCCACCTAGGAGGCTTGGGAGATAATACATGTAGTCAAATAATACATGTAGTCATTTTATACTATCTCAACATTCCTCTTCAGCAAGTGCACATAAGAAGGCATCTTAGTACTATAATTATATTTTAGCTTAAACCTTGCATTTTGTTACCTATGAATTCAAAAATAACATCAGACCAATTTAATAGATACACAAGCAAATACCCTTTAAACACTCTTTTTCAGAGAAGATCAGAGAAATAACTATCTAGTTAAAATTCACTCATTCAACCCTAGCATACTTATCTGATTGTCCCTCACAAGTAAAGGCAGACCTCAACATAATCAATAAAAAGTCTCTATTTTGAGTCTAAGGTCATTTTCCTGGCTGAAGAAGAAACAGGACTAGAATACAGGCTTTTGTCACTTCAAAGTGCATTTTAAAGCACACTACTTCAGGAACAAACCAACCTGTGACATTCAATTACCCTTTAACTTCTGTTTCAAAAATCCTAGTTATCTTATTACCACTTGCCCTTATATTCCAAAGGCATCCCATAGGCTTCTAGGAACCCTCTAGAAGCCCAAACACTCCTCCCAGTTTTGCATCAGTTCTCAAGTACTTCTCTCAGCTGCTCTGATCATTCAAAGACCACTCAGAGGAGCCTCAAACAGACATCAGTTCCCTCATACACCCCATCAGACCCATGGACTTACTATGTCCAGTTTGCTTAGGCATAAAATACTTCATTATCAGAGACAGTCTTTCTGTCACCTACCTCCATCTCTTCACCTCTCCTTTTCACTGCAATATGTGGTCAACTCTCAACACCATCACCTCTACACAATAAAAGAGACAATGAGCAAGACAGTACTAGGTCTGACCAGTGTTTATAACACCAAAATCACAGCTGGTAAACAAGGGAGCAAATGCTGTGACAAAAGCTGTTGGGCCTCATGGACCACATGTGCCAACACGATCAGTAAATTCTCATGCCTACTGCCACATCCTGTGGCCAGCACAGCCTTCAGAAAACTGGAGCTCAAGAAGCTTACTTACAATCAAATTAGGCAAAATAGAAGTTGCTTTTCCATTGCAGCATGGCTGCACATCTGCTGTCCCTATTACATGAGGTGCAACAGCTAATTGTGTTGCCATTGAGAATGTACTGCTGAGAATGTACTCGGGCATTGTCGTAAGGTATACTGAGGCTCTTCATAAAACTACTGTATTAACAACATATATCACCACTTTCACCTATGAACTTCAAAGATACAAACCCCTAGAATATCCCACATTCCACACAAATCTTAGCAAAGCTGGATGTACTTCCCAATTTTACTATTGTATTATTTGACAGTTAAAAGTTCAAGCTTTAACCATTGCCAAATGCTAATAGACTTGGCTATCCCAGATGTACAGAACTGGCTGGAGGGTAAATATTCTTCAGAATTCCTGTCCCCATTAAGTTTAGATTTCACCATTATATTTACTGCAGCTTGCTATTTTCTCCGCAGCATGGGAGGATTTGCTAGAGACTAAGTAACATGCAAGGCATCTAAACACACAAGAACTACTTTTCTCCATGCGTATAAACAGATTATTTCATTTATCAAATAATTTTCAGTAAACAGAAACAGACACATCAGGCTTGCACTCTCCTTACTGGCCTTTTTAACACTGCAGCCTATTTCTCAATAAAAGGAAGGAACAGGAATCATCAATCTTCAGGCACATTTTTGCTCTTGTTGCCCTAAAAAAAAGACACACAAGCACCCAGAAAGCACCTGGGAATTATTCCATGTTATTTGTTCCTATCAATACATATCCTGCCAAGAAAGTGACAGCAGGCATGACAGAGACAGAAAGCCATAGGTTTCCTTGGGTATAAAATACTCCTGATCCTGTTTGGAGGAGCTGCACTTCAAATGGGATGCCCTGAAGCAATTGCAGAGAACAATCTGGTCAGGCTTGGAAATGGGGACATTGCCTTTCATATATTTGGACCACATGAATTTTTGCTTTCACTACATTATTCAGCAATTACACAAAATAGTTTGAAAATAATCTCTAGCTTTTCCACTACTCACTAAAAGAACACCTTGAATTTGAAAAGGTTGCTCTGTGGCCAGATAAATTAAGCTAATGCTAGTAATCAGTGGTCTGAAGCAATACAACATGCATGTGTGTCTGAAGACATTTCTGATTCCCCAAAATTAATGAGAACTAGAAAAAGCCTTCTACTATCTTTGTTTCTTCCACCATATGATCAAAAATTCAACAAAAGATCAATACAAACAGCCATTTATTTCCATAAGGCTTATTAAATATTTTTAAGCTCAGTATACTTAAATGATTTAGTCTCATTTTTTTTAGCAAGGCAGGACAACCCAAGCCTGTCTAAGACCATAAACTGCAGAGGGAATTAACTGGAATTTACCTTGGAGCACTGGATTAAAGACACTTTTAAATTTTAGTTTTAGGGACAAATTACATAGGCTAGATTGTGATAAATGTGCTGTATTTATAAAAAGAAAGTAACTAAATGTAATGCAATAACTACTTTTTTAGGGGATTCACATATGTACTACTGTCTGCCTATGTATCTAACTATATGCCTTTCCCATGATTTTAGTAATATTAGAATTTTTGAAAAGTCTACTAGAACATAGAGATTAAGAGCAACTCCAACTCTGTTAACTCTGCAACTGCTCTAAAGAAACACAAAAGTGGAGTCAATCAAAAAACATACTGCCTCCAGAAAGCCCATTACATGTTCATTTTAGCCTCTTTTAAAAATACAATGGAGAGCAACCACTCTGCATTCAAATGTTTTGAGAGAGAACCATTTGGGCATTGTCTCAGCTTCTGTTACTGAAAAGGAGAGTTTCAGTTATGCAGAACCCATGGAATGAAATTTGGTTTCATTATTAGAAAGAAATAAAACCTCATTAGTGTTCAGAACACCGACGATGTAACCAGCCCTTAGCTAAGCGCTCTTATTTATTTGATTATGAAAATGCATCTCATCTGAGGATTGTGAAAAATTTAATGCCTAAGAAAAAACAAGCATATTTCAGACTTCTGAAAAGGAGTACCGCTGGAAGTGAAAGTGAAGGTCCGACACTTCCAACAGCAAGACCAGTAGAAAAGGTTTGGAAACATTGATTCCAACCCACACAAGCTGAAAACGAAACATTACAAGAATCAGGTCGGGCATTTTTAATGTACAACAAGAATGCTAAGAATTTCATTACCAAATGAATCTATCTATGCTCAGGGAAACCTTAAAAGGATCAGATTTCCTTTGACAGATTACTCAGGCAAGCCTGGCAGTATTTGCACATCTGATCTAAGACTACCCAAGACACTGAATCATAGAATAGCTTGAGCTGGAAGGGATTCACAAGAATCATCAAGGCCCTGCACAAGACAACTCCAAGAATAACACCATTTGTCTTAGAACATTTTCCAAACATTTCTTGAACTCTGTCAGGCTTGGTGCTGTGGCCACTTTCCTGGGGAGCCCTATCCAGTGCCTGATCACCCACTGAGTAAAAGGCATCTTTGGTCTAATATCCAACCTAAACCTCCCCTGATGCAGCTTCATGCCATTCCTTAGAGCCCTATCACAGGTAACCACAGAAGAGAGATCAGTGTCTGCCCCCCTTCTTTCCCTCACAAGGCAGACTGTGATGAAGTCTCCCCTCTGGCTCCTCCAGGCTGAACAGGTCAAGTGACCTCAGCTTCACCTCTCAATCCTTCATCTTTGCGATACTCCTCTGGATGCTCTCCAATAGCATTTTATCCCTCTTACATTGTGGTACCCAAAACTGTATACAGGACTCAAAGTGAGGCTGCACAAGCAGAGTGGGACAAGCCCCTCCCTTGCCTGGCCTGCAAGGCTGCACTTGATGCACTCCAGGATATGGTTATCAGCAATTAATCTCCAAATTTTAGATAAAAGGAGACATGTTGAAATTAAGATATGCAAACATACAAAACAAAATATTTTAAATTATGAAGCTTGCAAATGTATTGGTATGTAATTTGGACTAACTTGAATTCCTTGATTCAATAATGAAAAGCTTAAAAAATTGATTGTCTAGTATAAAAAGACTTAGGAGCTTGAAACAGGATAGGTCAGAAAATTTATATTCACTGTTCAGACTAGATGATTACAATCCTTCCCCTAAACCTCATTAAAATCACATTTAGAACGCTATTCAAAATGCAAGTCAGATTCAGTTTTGTTTGTTTGAACAAAGCTGGTACGAAAAGCAGAATATTTGATAATGTGGAGAAGATAAGAATTAATTTCAACTGGTACATTCAGTATTAGAATAAGTAGCATTTCTCTTTCTACAATAGTAAATAATACTGCCAACTTTTCCCCTAGTATTAGCAGGTTTGTTTATTCTAGACAACACAAAAAGTGGCACAAAGCAGGTGAAAAGGGAAGTGAATGAAAACACTCTTCTCAAGGGTTTTGAAATAAATATTTCTTATATTGGTACAGAATTTTTAACTCTTAAATATTAATTCCATTTCTTCCTCTAAATACTACCCAAAACTCAATGTTGCCTTTCATTTTGGGTGACCAGAACTCTTATTTTCGCTAAGCCAGTCCTGAAACCAAATAAACTGAGGTGATTAGCCTCTTTCAGATTGTTATTCAGAATTAAGGAAAAAAAAAGAAGTTGTTTTCTTTGATTATTTCTCTGCTTAAACTTAAAGACACGGTGATTGTGGGCAGAGAACAGAGAATCAGCCAATGTAGCTTGGCACCCACGGTGCCAAGGCTTTCACACAAGCGTGGAACAGAAACAAGACATCAAAGACCACTCAGAAATAGAAAAAATATTCTTTGACCACAGCTATGAGAGAAAAATAGCATGGGAGATATTAGAAGGATGCAATAAAAACATATTTAAGATGCAGAAAAGGTCAAGTCAGCCTTAAAATAGAAGTTAACTGTTTCATTTCGCTACACATTTTTTTTTACAGAACACACATTTTGCTGTCCTAAAAAGGAAAGAAGAATCAATCATAACATCTTGCTGAAGTGTTCTAAATATCACAGGAAAAACAAAAGAGTATTATTAAACAGATTTGAAAACCAGAATTTCTAATTTAGTTCCACCCATCCCCTTCCAGAAGGTGTTATTTGCAAATCCTGAGCCCAATTTCCAAAGAAACTCAGAAAAGGAAACCTTATTTGGATTAAAAAAACCAAGTTTTTTTTCTGCTGTCTTTACATATTTCCCAGAAAATCAAACACTTGGAAGTGGTTCTTAAAGTTTCTTTGGTTTGACTTTGGAATAAAATATTTTTGAAGTTATTTTAGAAGAATGTAAAAACTACTACAGTTGCTGTTTGGATTTAAGTAAGTTTTTATTCAAATTACAGGATTTACCACCCAGTTTTGTTGCATTTGAAGGCTAATTTTGTGAATTGTCTCTCCAAATGTCAATAAAACCATTTTATATGTTTTATAGAACCATATTTGGTTCTATAAAACATATCAAAGACAGTATTTTCAGGAAATCCATCTTCAGCAGAAGACAACCATTTTCCCTGTGCAAATGCCATACACTAGAGAGACTCTAAATAGAAGCACAGGATCAAAACTCAAAGTTCATAATGCTAGCATCTCCCATACATTTGAGTAAGATGGCAGGTAAAGGCCTCAAAGCAGTTAGAAGCTCCACAAAGCCAAACCCTTTATAATCAAAAGCTGGCCAAACTAGACCTGCCTGCTATACCACACCTGATTTATCTACTACAATATTAATGAAGAGCACCCTTTTCTTAGACAGAAATTACGTATTTTTCCAACAATTTGTCTGAAAGTAACTCTATTAGTGCCATGGTTTAGCCCCAGCCTCTAGCATGGATGACATGGAAATTTGTGAAGAAAATTACCTGTACCCTAACCAAAACCAGTACAATGACATGTGAGCTACTTCACAATTCACACACACTTCTGAAGAGAGGAGACATTTCCAAAGTGAAGTGAGTTTGAGACAGGCCATACTTAACACACAGCAGACAAGAGATGCGTTTGTTTCTAACAGTAGGTCAGAAAACAATGTCAGACTTCTGTGTCTCTTGGAAGTTCAAGAAATACCTGAAATGGTTCAAGGTATAGCCATGAGAAGTACTGAGCCTAGCTTTGTCACCTTAATTGATACACTACTTAGTAGGCAATTATAGCACAAGAACATTTTTTCTCTTTACCTTTAGCTGGGGTGATAGAGTGAATTAACTAATGGGCTACTTGTGTTATGAGTGTTTAACATAAGGAAGGTTAAAAGGCCATGACTCAAAGCCAGTTCAGTCAGGACACTGCTAAAACACCCACCACACAAGATTTCACTGAATGCCACAGGAACCTAGCTGAATCCAAACGTGGAAACAATGCAGACACCTAAGGATACAAGCTTCCCGAATGTGACACTTAGGTGCAAGTCAGAAAAAGATTTGTGCTGGGGAAAAGAGGGCAGAGAAAGGCTGATGTGGCACTGACTCGTTCCTAATGCGTTACTTCTGATAACACATTGCTTCTGGGGACAGGCATGGAAATGTCAGGGACTGTGAGGACAGCAGCAGGTGAGAGGGGAGCTGCCAAAAGACCAATTTATAAAACCACAAAGGGATGATAAACCTGACAGTTTCCTTTTGTGTTCAGTCATTATCCTCTGCAGTTTTGCTAAAAGAGGAGATTGCTTGACAAACATATTTATTGTACCGACAATGTAACCTACCACAGCTTCAGTGCTATACAGCTGTACATGAGAACTCAAACTTCTGGGAAGCACTCATTTAATTTCAGGTAATTTGTCAAAGCAGAAAGCAAAGAATGTATATAAAACATACAGCTTGTTACAACAATATATTTCTTTTTACTTAATCTTATGCAAATAATACTAATATATTGTTTACAAGTTGACAGTTTTTTTCTCAAAACAATACAATTAAATTAGACAATTAACAATTAAAATTAAACTAGAAACATCTCTAACAAAAGGTTAATTCCTCTGCTGTGAATTTTTTTTAAACTCTTATTATGCAAATATTTACATACTATTCATTCTTTGAAAAAGACAACTGCACATTTGACAGAAAAATAAGTGTTAGTTGCCATGATATTTCTCTTCTCCCTGCACTGAGAACTTCTGCCACCTCTGTTCTCTGACAACTTTTCATATCAAAATAAGTTAAGAAGTGGGATGATATCTTAACATGAATCTTTGTATAATAGAATTGTATCTCAAGGAAAATACAGAGTCATGGAGGCAATTAGTTTTGTCTCACTCCTGTACCTTTCCCCCATACACTAGTTGCATAACATCCAATTAAAAGAGCAGGAAAATACCACCTAAGGAGACAAATCAAATCAGCTCCCTCTTCAGAGATCAGCTTCAGAATGACTCTAGAGGACAAGTGCCTGGAGCCTACAAAGGCAGCAGTGCCCCCTTTCCTGTCATAGATAGGAAGTTCTACTCTTTGTATAAAAGAGCCAAAATTAAAGAACATGAAAAATAAGGTAGGTTTGCTGTATGATGATATTTAGCTCAGTGGTTATTTTCCAGAATAATCTTCATCCAATATTTCTGTGTTATATTAATGCTTTAGGGAGCAATACCATCAGTATTAATCAGCAATACCAGTGCCCCCAAATTCTGCCTGTGCATCATGCACATTCTGTTTTTACATAATTCTATGCCGCATAAATCAGCTGATGCATCAGCACTCAGCAGCTATTGGACTGTTTTAATTTTTAGGTAACAAAACCAAAGAAACACATTGCAATCACAACCAAAAACTATATACAAACTGTCACTCGGCTCCCCAAAGATCTGCAGCTGTTAACCAAATGAGAACATGAGAAACTATGTGAATGCTTTTCAGCCCAATTCACTACAAAGAAATTTAATAAAAATCATTCTGTAATAAAAAGAGGCCTTTTATAGTCTTAATGTGTAACTAATCAGATAAGTCACTTTAAAAAGACAGAGCAAATGATTTAACATCAGTGGTAAACTTTTCACTTCCTATAAAATGAAACCACTGTTTTTTGTTGACTGTTTTTGTTTTACCTTCCTGGAAAACAACTTATTTAGAGATACAGAAAGATAAAAATCTTAAAAATTAAATAGTCCAGGAAACAGTTACATACTTAGGGTGTCGGATGTCTGGCAGGGATCGTTCCAGTGCTATGTTGTTGCTAACAAATATGTTGAAGCCATTTTCCCTATAAGCAGAATCATCATGGTCTTCCTCTGTAAGAGGGTACGGTTTCCCATGTTCACCTTTCCCTACAACAAAACAAAATAATTATTTGCCTGAAACTAACAGCAAAAAATGTACTACAAATACAAAAAAGAGAGTTACACTGAACTTCAATTATTACACTGTGTCTGGAACACCTCAAAGAAATTACTTGCAATGTCTTTAGCAATACTCCTGTTATTTCCAATACAAAACCAGAAAGTAGGTACAAACAACAAGACTCAAAAGCCTCTCTGAAGTCACTCAATTCATCAAACTTTCCTCTATCCAGACACACAATCAGGTTAAAGCCATTTTATATAGAAAAAAATTCAATTGTAAATTAAGATAAGACCTTTCTTTTCCAGAGTAAAATTATGAACAAATGGATCAGTTCCAGCAATATGCCTTTCAATCACTATGAGGAACCTGGTTTCTAAGTTACTTTACATTACAGCAACCCTAACACCTACTCATGTTTTCACAATGCAACTTTAGCATTGAAGTTTAGGGTGTCCAACTTTCCAGAAGAAACAAAAAGGAAACCAGGTGTTTTGCTCTAGGCTCCTTGAACACCCTTGCACTCCTAGGGACAAGACAGATGTACTCAGTGTTTCTAACACCACAATGCTGTGGAGTTGGTTTCAGAAACTGGTCACTTTGTGCTTCCCCAAAGAAATTATCTGCTTGTTCCCTGGCAAAGCACAGAATTTCTATTCCAGCTTTTTATTCTCAAGTTAATTCTTATCATCAGTCACTTGGCTTGCTTAGTACCTACCTCAGGCTACTATACCTCTATCTCTTCCAGAAGGAGAACAGAGAACAAATAAAAGCACTTCAAAGAAAATCAGAAAATAAAAGCCTCCAATTCTTCTCATCTACTTTTATTCTTCCCATTCTTGCAGAGGATGTACTCTTCAGAGTTTCAAAACCCTTTAAGCCTACCCAGGTTCTCAAGAATATATGCTTTCCTTTAGATCTCACTGATTAAATTATAACCTGTCTGTCCTTCTACCACCAGCCCCCCTCATAAGAAAATACCCTCTTTTACCTGGGCTCTTATAGAGAATTTAATCAGCTGGATTCAATAAGTGATCAAGGGCATGTGATCCTCAGCTAATCAGGAGCAACTACAGGAGTGGATGAAAAGCAACCAGAAGCTGAGAAACATCCAGTGGTATTCTTAAAACCCATAAGCCTCTGTCAGTGCCCTATTTCACACTACACAAGACATTAAAAACACAGAATATGCAATTAAAGGTGCTGTACTGACTCAATTTTAGACTTTTTTCAGCTAAAATAGTATTTTTTTAATTCCAAAATTTGTGCATATATTTACAATTTCATTTAAATTCTTAATGAAAACCATTACTCTTACTTACAAGAGGGAGGAACTAATTCCTATCATGAAACCTTTTCTGTTTAGGCTATTTCATTACTAACAATTATTTTGTCATTTTTATCCTCAAATGCATGCAACACACTAACATAATACAAAATCTGAGACTAAGCTTCTATGTGAATCTTTATGATTTTGTACTAATAATGTATGTGTTATTACATAATAACAGTAACTATGATTCTAAAAAAGCAGCTAATGAGTCAAAGTACTACTCCAAATTCAAGGGTACAATTGTATCAAATATGATTCATAATAAAGTAACACTAAGCTAATGCCATTCAACCTAAGACATAGAAATTTTAGCCCCTCTCTTTCACTGTATAGTCTACATAGATCAAAAGTAAATATTTTAACTGGCTATTAATAAGAGATTTATCCAGGTAGTTACTAATATTGTGAACATTTTGAAATAAATTACCTATATGATTAAAACATACTATTGCAAACATTTTTTTTACTATAAAATTTCCTGTATATTCTAGCTATTCACCCTGTATAAAGAGAGGTGAATTCTTTCTTTGCTTTTCTGAAATGAGTCCATTTGGTTCTTCAGGAGATGAATATTTGTCCTAAGAGTTTTCTTCACAACGTCCCTTGCCAGTGAAACTGAAGACAAGCATTTTTAAAATAGTCTTCCATTCTTCCCCATGAAATATGGAGCAATATCACTGTGCACAAGCCAAAAGTATAGATATCATGGCTGTTATCTAGAGCAACTCGGGAATGGGCAGAACATTTCCCCCCATCATGCTGTGTAAGTATTTGACCAAATTGCTTTTGCACTTTTGCAAAGTATAGCTCAGCCTTGAGCACTAGAAGGTGTGCAGCATGACCTTTTCCTAACACTTTGTTAAAATACACATGTACAGCATAAACAGAGGCTTATGACTATTATGACTATTTCTCCTAGCTTTTTGTTTGCATGCTCTCTCACCCTGCAGTTCCTCCTGATTACCTAGCGATCATTAACTAGGGGAGCAATCTATCAGATCCAGCCAGAAGCAGTTTGCTAATTTCTCTAAAAGAGCTTTGGTAAAAAGTCACCATTTCTTATGAACCTTGGAAGGAAAGAGACAGCTCAGAAGATAAGCATTAAAAAAAAAAAGTACAACTTTTGAGTGATCATTAGGCTTGAAAGATTCCCCATGTTGAGAAAAGTGCCATGTATGAGCCTATTCAGCATTAAAAAAACGTTAAGGACAGAAAACTCTCCTGTCACTGATTCACGTTCTCAGATGTCTGACAGTAATTTCTACCACTGCACAATGGTTTGGAGATGGACCTATATGTCAGGATAAAAAGGAGAAATTTCATAATGCAAGAAGAGTAAAATTCTGGTGAAAAAGACCCTGATTAAGTATAATTTTAAGCATAATTACTGGCTACAGAAGACTAAATCTACTGATAGACAGATGTAAACCCTCTTATACTGTCTCTTCTGTCTGAAGGCAACACAGCAATACAGAAAGTGCAACAAGGCTATAAAGTACTGTAGAATGAGAGTAAAAAACCCAATGGTGAAATTTTTTTGCCTCTTGACATCTAAAAGGGAACTCATCCAAATGTGATGGATAAAACCAACCCAGCATGAAGAGTTGATACTAACTCTCTGAGGCTGGTTTACAATTGCCATAAAAATAACCTTATAAACGAAGGACAATCAGAAGTTTCAGTTCAGGATTTTGATTTGTCAAGGATGGGAAAAAACCATTAGCACAAGAATGACGCATATATTCAACCTGGGCCCAAAAATCCCATCAGAATGTTCCACTGCATGGGAAGCCTTACTTCAAGGTTTAATTCATACAGTGCTGTCTTACCTTTGTGACTACAAAATTATCAGTCTGATTTTTAACTCAGTAATGAACATAAGCAAGTGTGAAAATATGCTAAGTTTTCCTCTTAAGGCACTGTGATGGTTTTGGAGTTAACATCTCTACATTGCTTAGTACTATGTTTTAACACACCATCTTAAAATGCCTCTCCACAGATATTTACATAAAAAAGGTAAAGTAAGATATTGAAGGCATCAAGATAAAGTACTGGCTTGGCCAAGTATTAGATACTCTATAAGGCTTTTTAGCCCTACTCAGGGATCTTACTGTCTCCTAGGAAACCATACACTGTATACCTAGCCCTAAAAATTTTCAGTTCTGTGCTTGACAACTTGTGATAACTGATAGTTCAAGGACACTTCGGTTAGGCATCTCCTGCTTATGTATAATGCAGATACAGCAGGTGAAGAATAAGCCCTCTTGTTCAACAGATGGTTCAAAGGGAAGATGATTAAGGTGAAACAAGAAAATAAAAAAACTTTCTGCATACTCAGTACAAAAGTCTAATTGCAGAATAATGGCTCTGGATCAGCCACATTGCTATAGTTGCCAGGCACTATAATTATAAAGAGAATAGGGATATTGTTGGCAAAACAGATCAATTGTGAATCAGTTTGAAAATGCAACAGGAATTCTGCACTACTTCCATATGCAATAGATTTGGGACCTCACTTAAAACTATAAACAACAAATCAAACAGCAACTGGTTCTCATTTTAGGGTCTTTTGGGTTTTCTTTTGAGGTTTTGTTTTTATTATTCAGATGAACATTATTTATAATTCAGCAGGGATGGTAAAAAAGATTAGTTTTGCCATGTAAGTTCAAGAAGTTAAGCAATTGCTTGACATCTTAACGCAGGAAACCAAGTGGATAAAGAACATAAGCCATTCAGCATCTGTGGGGAAGAACTGTGTACAAATCTGAATTATTTACTGTTTATACTCACTGCTATTAGTTTACTCAGGCATGACTACACAGCCATACCAAGCCAAGACTATAATTCACATAAGTATTTAAGCACAACCTTTAATTTAAGCATTCAAGCATCCTTTAACTCTAAACCAGTAGTAGTGAATAAGAATTCTCCATGTGCTACATGCTTTAGTACATATAAGGATTTTATTTTAATACATAAACCTACAAATAATTAAGTCTTCTTACTTATAGTGCATTTTATTATTTTGGATAAGTTAATTCTGCCATTCTTTAAAATATATATTAAGAATTATCTCTAAATAGTCCACTGAGAATCTAGCACAGTTCAGCTGTGTTCATCACACATAAACTCCAAGCCCATCCTCTCTCATGGAAGTTCTCACAGTGAGAACAGACGTCTAATCTTATCCCAGGACAATCTTTCAATTCAGAACTGAAGTCCCATGAGAAGAGAGTGATTGTATTTCTTAGGAAAGGTAGACAGAGAAACACAAATTCCAAATGAATGCAGTCACACATCAGCCTCTAAGAAAGAGTGTGAGGTAAAATAGGAAATAAAGATCAGCAACAGAATAAAAACACTTGAGTCAGAGATCTTACATCATTTTGTCATATACATTTTCACAAAATAAACCTTTTTGATCCCTGATATGGCAACTGGCCAAGTCAGAGGGCAAAAACTCTGTTTAAAGCAATCTGTGGTGTCTTTTACATAATTTCTGAAGTCTTCCTAGTGTACAGTTCTATACAAGTCTCCCATCTTTTGCTGGGGAGTTCAACTTCATATTATTTAGATAAGTAAAACAGATTAGCAACTCAAACTGCCAGCACATTCTGCTTTTTTGGAAGTGAATTTCCATTTGAGTACAAACAAAATAATTGTATTCCTTATTTTTCCTTTTCCTCAGACAGGAGGGCAGGGTGCAGAAATCACCTTCTCCTTTCATATTAGAAAAGGAATTGCTTGTTTTGAGCAAGTGCCTTTTGTGATTTGCACATTCATGTTAATTTCTAATAAAACTGATGAAAATTTTAATTTAATAAATGCATGAATGATCTTTGACAATTTGTTATGGCGACAGAAATTAAAACTGCGTGTCTCACATTAAAGTAATTCCTTTCATAACAAATGGAACTACCCAAGTTGCAAAAAATGTGTAGGTGCATATTAATATATACATAAAATGGCTTTTCAGATTGAAAGTAAAGAACATTTTTCTAACTGTATGAGCAGTGAAACAATTGAACAGGCAATCCAGGGAACTGGGGGATCCATGTATAGGCATGCAAGAAATGATAACATCTCAGAGAGATGACTGATACAACTCTGGTCATCTGCTAAGGTGGATCCCAACCTTAAGTTTCTATGAATGCTATGAGAAATAGGAGAGAACTGACTATAAGTTCCCTCTGAGTCCATAAAACTTGCATCAGAAACTGAAGTGTATTTATCTCAAGTTTATTCAACTTTTCTGAAACTTCTCAGAGTATCTCAGTTGCACAATTTCCTTACCCGAATTTATACTATAGGGAAAGGAATTTAATTGATTTTACATCAATGGGAATAGGATCAAAAGTATCTTTTAAAAATTATTTTATCACTACTCTACCTTGTAGCACCTTAAAAAGGCACTACAGTAAGAATTACAACAATGTAATTATTAATTACATAACTCCGTCAAGGTCTGAGGCAATATACAAGGCTTTTTCTCAACATTACAGAAATAATCAAATCTTACTTATGCAAAAACCTGAACAATAATTTTTCATGCAAGAATAAATGATTTCTTTGTAAATAGTTAATAAAATTTATTTATTATAGTTTCAATATCAAACTATTACAGAAAAAATCAAAAATTCACTCAATTTTCTGTTAGAAAGCATTATTTTATCTATCTTCAGATGACAGTAGAACATACAGGTTTTCTTTTCCAAGGATCGTGTTGTCCTTGGTAAGTGGTATAGAGATGTTATCGGGAGCAAATATGAGGCTTTGTCCTCTCTGGATTGCTGCTACAGTAATATGGTGTCAGCAGGAGAAATATGAACTAAATTGCTTCTCTCTTCAGGAATTGCTTTATACAAATAGCATAGGTTAGGAGAAAAAGGGAGAAAAAACATACAACTTTAAATTTTGTTATTTGACTGCCTGCTCCCATCCAGAACTAAACAAAAACACCTCAACAAAACAAAAAACCAAGAAAACCTCCAACCCACTAAACAAAAAAACCAATAGAGAAGAACACGCTCCTTAAAAAAATTTAGAGGAGTACATTCAAACTGTACTGTAGTTGGATCTTTGGAGTATTGTTAGCTTATCATTCACAGGAGATGAAATGGAAAGAGCCTGTTACTAACACAAAATGAAATCCCTGCTCACAGCAATGATGTGTTCTGCCATTTCTCAACTCAGAGTAGGTAGGAAGTAGGTAAAGGGAGAGCACTTCCCAGAGAGGAAATTAGAGGGACAAATAGGAACCTCTGAAATGTACTTATCTTACAGACGTTTGAGAAGCTTTTCTATAAAAAGAATATCCAAGTGGAAAAAAAAAAGTAAATTACAGCTTTGTAACTGTATTAAATATAATTTCCAGATTTCCAGAGACTTAACAGGGCTTGGCCAACTCTTCATGTTAATTTAAGATCATAACCTCTGTGTCAGACTGAAAGGAAAAAGTGGCACAAGATTTTTTTTTAAGATTTCACGAAGCAGGAGAAACCGATTACCAATATTCTGTATACATCAAGGACATTAGCATTTCATCTGCATTTCTTTAAGGTGGAAACAAGAGAAAATTATACAAAATGACAGTGGATCAGGCTGAGCAGCATAAAAATGATGAGCAGTATTGGCAGTGAGCAGAAGAATGAATGAGTGCACCAAGTGGAGCAAGCAACATCAACATCTGGCAGAGTGTCAAAAGCCCCAGGTGATAGTACAAAGCTCTGGAAACTTCAGCTGGGGCTTGTTGCCTCACAGGACTCCACAGTTCCCAAGAGTAATACTGACTTTGGCTCAGGAATGGGGAACAAACAGCTGGCCTAGTTGTTGCCTTGACAAAGTGGATTGAAAAATTATTATTGTTATACTTGAGGAATTAGCTCTTCTATGTTACCTGTTTATATGTAATAAAATATTGTTTGCTGAGTTAATTAATTTGCAAGAAGAAAAAATTAGCTCAGTGCTCTTGAGATTAATTCTTGCAGGTATCTAGGCATTTTGCTGGATGTCATTTTAAAGGGCCTTTACTGTTGGCAATGGTGTCCTAGTGGAAAGGGGGCGTTATACAGGTAACCACTGGAAAAATCCAACTCTGTATCTTTCAAATAATCACTATGAAATGATTGATATAGAAACAAGAAACTGTGGTTTATCTTAAATATGCATATTTTTTCAGTTAGTCATTTTCAACTAATTCATCAAAAATTAATTTTGAAATCTTATACCCTCTGCTTTATGGAATATTAGAGTAAACTATCCCTCCCCTTTTTCATTCATTTGAAACATTAAAAATGCAAACTCTTTACAACATAGGCATTGCAGAGTAAAAATACAGTGTGTATGTGTCTGAGGGAAGTGATAGCTTTAAAATATGAGGTAAACCAGGGGGATTTTTTTGTTTCTTTAGTAGAAGAATGACAGCATATGAACCCTGAAAAGTCAACCGTTTAAAGGCTTTAATAAACATTTCACAAAAATAAGCAATAGAATTTTTCTTAAAAGTTATGGCTTTTAAAATTTACGACAAGTACTACAATGGCTTGCTGGGTAGAAGACTCATTTTAACCCCCCATTTCCACTTTAATAAATCTGGCAAAAATAAAAGAAAAAACCCAGACCGTATTATTTGGTTTGTCCAGTGTATTTAGAATGCTGCAGTGTACAATGCAAGATAAGCAGCAACACATGCTGTTTTGATATGAGTTGCTCTATCACTGCAGCAGAGAAGCAATATCCTCAGTAGTATTCTGCAGGCTGAGCTGAATCTAATCATAACTCTGTAGCCAAGGGATGCACAGTACATCTTCTATTTAGTCTAACTACTTATCACCAAATGCCACAGCCACCAGAATGTTTTTTTCATTTAACATTAGAACAGACTGGCTGTAGACCATTAATCAGAGCCAAACACTGAATGAGCAATTCAACCATAAAAAAGGCTTCACAGTTTCATTTAGTAACTGAAGGACCTGCTAGGATAAAAAGTATCTACTATGGAACATGACCTGAAAATAATTTACTAATAAGGGTATTTGTTTCAGTACTTAAATGAATTAATTCATACAAAATGCCTCATGCCAATAATCTCTAATACCAGAAAGTCTTATCTAATTAATAAGTAAAACAATGGAATAGGCAATCCAGGTATATCCAGGTGTAATGGTCAATCTGGTATCTTTAAAAAGTTCAAACTAAAGTGTTCATAACACAGTTCGATACAGGAACCAAACAGATCCACAAAATTAATGCAAAATTACAGTTGCACAGGTAGTGTTTCAGAAAACCCCAAAACACAAAACGATAGGGTCATAACAGCTGTAATGAACATAAGAGTTATCCCTGCTCCTCTATTTTTCTTCATTCTAAGACATTATAACCATGTGTTGTTTACCATATCCTATCACAGGAAAACAAATAGGATATTCCATGGAACAAATTTCTTATTATGGAATCTTCTTTTTTTCTTTTTTCTTTTTTTTTTTTTTTTCATAATTGTAACCTAAAGTAGCTCCAGAAGCTGGTGTGTGGCTGCCACATGAAGAAGAAGGAATAACCTGTAAAGAATGAGTGTGAGTCAACAGGGTCCAACAATGTAATCACTCTTGTACATGAAGCATTATTTCATGATGTATATCCTCCAGAGAACACAAGAGCTGTCACAGCTCCCAGTAAATTTGGATTTAACCTGTATGACCCCTACAAAAAAATCCACAAACCACAAAACAAACCACAAACAGCCCCCAAAAATCAGCAACAACAAATACATAAATATACATATATACATATATACATGTATACATATATACATGTATACATATATACATATATACATACACATAAAATAACCATTCTTACATATGGAGATAGTAAATATTCACAGTTAAAGTTTGAGGCAGACACAAGAAGCAGAACTAAGCCTTCTGATTCCCCACATGGTGACTCAGTGACAAGGACAAACTTATTCCTTCTGTAAATCTGAGAAGAATGCCAATAAGCAAACAGCATTTGCTCACTTGGGGCAAGTTTCTCAGGTAGTACAGAAATAGTTTAATGCTTTTTCAGGTCTGTTCAGATTTATACATTATAAGCTGAGTATGAAAATAATTACCAGGGATAATATAAAAAACAGGCACCCCTACAAATTCAGAGATACAAGACTTATCATCAAGGAAAGCCATATAAACCAGATGAACAACTGAGATGTGGAATGCCATGTTCTTGGGACTGGTCTGCTAAGTCGTTCTGCTATACTTAGAACAAAATGCATTTTGTTCTATCACACCCAAAGTAACACTTTGAATCTTAATGCTCTTTTCTTTTTCATGTTTTCTTTTGGCAAATCAGACACATTACTCTTGTGAAAACTTTGGTACTACATATACTGCTCCAGATACCCACTATCACTGCGCTTCCCAGCCACTTCCTTTCCTTCTTCTTATAAGATAGTAATGCTGCAATCATTACTGCCTTTTATCACGCATTTTTAAATGCACGGGTTTTAAAATGGTTTAAAATGCATTCCTTATTTTAAAGAGCCTTACATCTGACTGACATTCCTGTGGTAAGGAGAGCTAAACTTAATGCTTGACCTGCTTTGAGCACAGCTTTCCACAGCCCTTTTCCTCCCTTGCCATTGATTCACATCTTTCTGAATAATACAAGTCTAATTAATGCCAACTATTTTTGAAATGCCTGACACAAATTTGAACAAATTTCCTGTACTAAAGTCAACTGAAATATCCAGTCAATATATGGTATCGAATCAGCCAGAGGCAGAAGTGGAGACCTCATGAGCCACCTTCAGCCAGGATCTGAACAGGTTTTCAACTAATTAGTTTAAGATATTTTCCATTCAAAAGGACAACTCATCACTTACAGAACACAACTAAACATTTATCCCAAGGCCACATTTATGCATAATTCAGTTGGAACCCAACATATCCATTGGAAACTTCTTTGAAAAAGTTAACTTACTGAAAACTGATATCTGGATTCAGCCAAAAGTATTTGCTGATTTAAAAAAAAAAAAAATTGTTGATATCTGGGTTAAGAGAAGCAAATAAAAACATATTTGAAAGCCAAAATTTTAAAGTTGTAGCATTTTTTCTTTTTTCCAAATCTTATATAAATGACAGAACTTAACTAATATTAATAAAGGAGAGACATTCAAGTTAAAAATTTTGATTGTGAACCAAAACAATACTTTCTAATTTTATCACAAATAGAAAAAATGTCAAGTACCAGCCCAAAGTCTCACATGTACACGGCTTGAAATTTCAGGTGTATATAAAGAAAGACCCTAAAAATGTCTTTCTCACTGAGAAAATTTTTTAAAAAAAGTTAAATTCCATTATGCAGATTTACGATGTATTTATGCAGAACACAGTAACTCTGAATTCTACTTACGGCTGTATGATCAAAAGCCCCTCAATAAATCCATTTTTTGAGGAGAAAGATCTTCAGCAACTATGTTAAGAAAACAAGCATACATAGCCCTCCATAACCACAGGTAACAGAGGAATAGGATGTAAATCAGAGACTTACTTTAATTGTAGGTTTTATTTCAGATGCATTACCAGAAATCCTACCATTTAATTTGTCAAGTATATTTAAAACTAGAAAAACAAAAGGAAAATATCACCCACCTCACATTTTCCAGAAAGGAAAAAAAAAACACTTAGTTTGTTGATTTTCTTGCTATTAATTCATCTCTGCATGTCATATGATTTAACTTAAAGTGTTTCTGCATATATTTAATTTAATTTTTCCTGTACTTGCTTAAATAGTAAACCAACATCTTTACAATAGTGAGTGAACTTATGACAAAGGATTTGGACTGGATTAAGAACTGATGTACTACTGTGATGAGTTGACCCTGGCTGGATGCCAGGTGCTCACCAAAGCCACTCCATCACTCCCCTCCTCAACTGGACAGGGGAGGCAAAATATAATAAGAGGCTTGAGGGTTGAGATAAGAGCAGGGAGGGATCACTCATTAACTGCTGTCATGGGCAGAACAGACTCAAATAGGGGAAAAACTAACCTATTGTCAAGAAATACTGAGGGTCTCAGAACTATTGTGTATGACTTCAGAAGTCCCCAAAAAAGAAGAAAAAAAAATTATCACAGTTTATTATAGATTTTTAAAAGATATCAATTGTATAAACTGGGGGGGGAAATAATTTCAATACCAGGCTAAAGTGGCAGTGTGTTAGTAACTTGCTTAACTTATTAACAGCAGCTAATTAAAATGTCAACCCTCCAGAACTTTACTCACAACATTAATTCTTTTTGTGAAGCACATGAAGTTTGGATTTCTTTCCAGTATGACCATTTTAGTGAATGTTGTGAACAAAATAGATAGAAAAAAAATCCCAATAAACTAATGGTATTTATTTACAGACTTTTGTGTGTGTGTGTGTGTGTGCACGGCAATATTAGAAATAGATTAGTCTCTCAATGAAAACATCCTTGAAGTATTCAATAACCAGAGTTGCTCAGAAAGGAGATCTGGGAAGACAACAGAATCAGTATCCTTTTAGAAAGTCTGCAACTTGCCCCCTAGAGACTACTCCTTCCCTGCTTTACACACCAGTACTCACTGTGTTTCAGATCAGTCTCACCTTTTGTAAACTTGCGCAAAATAAAAATGCAAGAAGCAAGTAAAAGTACCAGTAACCTCATTTACATTAACAGTAGTTTCCAAAACACACACAAGCTATCCAATTACTTAGCATGTAAAATAGAAGTAATGGTGAGGGTAACCTGAAATTACTTCAGCTATCTTTTAAAAATATAAAAATGTAAACCATTTCATGAGAAATTTCAAGAGAAACACTGTTTCCATGTTTTAAGAATACCTATAATAAAACTTCAATATGCATCTTGATTTTTTTTCTAAATCTGAGCATTTTTTCACTAAAACTCCTGGCAAGTTTTACTATTCACATTTCAGCATCATCTGCAGAAGTTTTAATCAAGATTGCCTAAAATAAAAAGTAAAAAAGTTTACTTCTACCTTGTAGCCAGCAGAACTGTCACACAGGTTGGCAGAACAAAATGTCGCTCATAGAAATGTGGTTTCTTTTTCTACTTTCTTTATATTACGAGGAGGACAGATTCCCCCAGACAACACTTCACTGCAAGCATGCAAGACAGGCAACTTTGTGTTACACAAACCCATCCAAAAGGTAGCTCTGCTCCTTGACAAGCAGTGATTACAGGGCATAATTTGATGAGCTAGTGTCTATAAAGCAAATTATAGCAAAACAATCATACATCTCTGCCTTTTCACATATATTCACTGGATGTCAGACAAATGGGTTTCACCAGTCCAATAACTTTCCTCTGTCAGCTTATTTAATGAAAACAGGAAGGAAAAGAAAGAAAGTCACCTTACACATATTTCACTCATAAACTGCATTGAGATAACTATACTAGACTTTTGTACTTGCAAACTTAATTCATATCATCAAAAGAAAGAAGCTATGATTGGAAAGTGGGCACTATTTATTGGTTTGCCTTTTTTCTTTTTAGGAATCCAAGCATCTTGTTGGCTTTTTGAAGATCAAAAGGCTAAAACAACATTCCAAAAATGTTTTTGTGAATGTCTCCTGCTTCTCTCCTTCTTCTCTGTATTTGAGTTTTCACAGCAAACTAAACCACGTTTCTTTGTTTCACTGAGTCAAGCAGTAATTGCCCTGAACTGACAAACTTGATCATTTTTACACCCATCACAAGAGCTAATAAAGATCAATTTAGGTGGTCTATAGAGCTCTTTTCCTCCTTACACACAGACAGGTTTAGCGTGAAGATTTTTAAGCTGTTTGGTTGTTCCAAACTCTCTCTGCAAATGAGCCCTATGTTTTTGAAGACTATGCAGATAAAATTCCTTTTCCAGGATTACTACGAAACATTTCTCTTTAAAAAACCAACCAAACATAAAACCAAACCAGCCAAGTATCTACAAAAAACTCCTACTAAATATTATTTAGATAGCCCTGAAAATGGTTAAGCACAAAGAGAGATGCGCAACAGAGCCAAAAACTGAACCATCATTCTAGAGTGCAAATGCCAAATTAAAAGATCCATTTTAGATGAGACATCCTCTCATACCTCTTCCTCCCAAAAAAACCCCAAACACAAAACCTCTAAAGTCAGGTTTCCTCTTTTTTTTAGGCAGAAACTCTATTAAATCCCCAAGTATTACCTGTTAAATACATTCACCAATATCAGCTCTTGATCACTAACACTGATGTAAGTCCATGAAGACAGGTCTTCACCTCTATACAGAATAGGTAACACTGTACTTGGGACTATCACAAGCAGATGGCATTTTTTGTTTTGTTTTGTTTTGGGTTTTTTGTTTGTTTGGTTGGGTTTTTTTTTAATTTTATGTTTTTGCTTTGGCTTGTTTCTTTCTTTCCTTCTTTTTAAAATTGTGTGAGCACTCAAATCAACATTCAAATACAATGGAAGAAGGTACTAGAGAGTAAACTTTAGTTTGTTAAGGATTTGAAACCACATATCCCTGTACAGATGAAAATATAGAGAAAGATGAAAACCTAACAATTCTAATAATTTTTCTAGGAGAGTACTTCTTGAACTTTGGATACTAGTTTCATTCGAGAATATGTATCACTGATACAGGGAGAGTCAATAGATACTTCTTGCCAAGTTTCTGGAAATACAATTTTCTTCCTGCCTATCAAGGTAAAAATCAACATGCTAATTCCCAGAACAGAAAGCACGCAGAAGATAATTTTCAGTGTTCTAAATAACAGGAGTCATATTATGAACTCTGCTTCCCCCTCCTTTGTCACCCTGGTAGCTCTTAAAAATTAGCTTTCCAATTACATTCAAATGCTTTAACTGATGAATTTCCAAAGTGTGTTTGTGTGGCAGGGGGCAGGGACAGGGAAGAACAGGGAGAGAATCACATTTACTTCAGCCACAAAAAGGACCTCATATCTGGCAACAGAGGCATTGTGCTTTAAAAATAAAAGCTTGGCTCTGACTTGCAGTCATCTATGAATTGTTTTTATGTGTAGATTTGAGTGGCAAGAGTTAGTTCTATCATGTACACAGTTTTCTAACAAAGACTAATTCAGCTGCAGCCTTATACCTCCTAGCTGCTTCTGCAGCAGTGTAATATAAAGTTGTAACTTGAGATCCAGTGAAAATGTGTACCCAAGCTACCACTTAAAGAATACTGTGATATACCATTTCACAATCTGAGGAAGCCAGTCTGTAGTTACCCTCAGAAAACCTTAAGGCCTTGTGACAAAAAAAAACCAAAACAACAAACTGTATTTTCTAACTATCAGTGTTTAAACTTCTAAAGAAGGCACCACTGAAAAAAACTTTCACTTTCCAAATCAGTATTTAAGCGTATAATAGTTTTATTGTGCTTGGCACCCAGCTCCAGGCTGATCTCACTGTTCTCAATAGGAAATCCAGACCATTAAGAGTGGTAGAATCAGATCACAGTCTGCAGTACTTTGTTTATGGATCAAATGTGTTTTAATATGTAAAACACTTTATGTAACTGCAGTAGATTGCATCCATCTTTCATATTACACATCCTTTATGTGCTGTCTCCTTGACAAGCCGTGATTAACATTACTGTTTAAAATTTTTAATCACGTAAGACTTGCATTAAGATAAACTGATAAACATTTTTCTTTTACAAACAATACATTGTAAACTGCATGAAGCATATTCATGATTCTATGAACAATTAAGTTATGACTGTTAATTGAGACCTTGGCTACCACTACGGTTCCAACTATACTGCAAATTCTCAAATTCTTTCTAAAGGAGTTGCAAGTTCAAAGACCTAAATTAAATTTAGAAAACTTGTTTAATATACAATTCTGACAAAATTCCCTGTGCATAATTCCATACGAAATATGGCATAAGTATATCAATATTTTAGTATACCTTTCTTTTCCTGCACAAATTTTATTACATTTTTCTGTATAAATAGACAAAAGGGAATTACAATTAATGATGCTTTCTGTATCATGCTGAAGCATTCTGGCACTAGGCTTGGCAAGTTCTTCTGAATTTAAGAATGGGTACTATTCAAAATTATTATAAGGATAAACCAAACACTTGAGAAGAAAAGGTGATGGAAAAGGATCATTAGTGCACCACTGCACAAATTTCTTTAAGTGACACTGAAGTCAAATTTCAGGTGTTCACTGCTTGTTATTGCTGTAGGAAAGTGCTCGTGTCTTTTGCCTTCTTTTGACATTCTACCCATGAATACAGAGCTCCAATCTATTTCCATTGTCATCACAAACATGTACAGGTCACTTATTTTTCAATATCTCTGCTTAGCTTGTTTATAAAACTAATCTGTATGAATGCTTGTTTGTAGAACTATAGAACATACTGTCTGTTTGTTTATAGAACTAATCTCTATGAAATGCCTGCACTGAGGCATGTAAAGGTCAAGATCTTTAAAATCCCCTTCTCCCAGTCAAGGTAATATTTTGAAGAAGCAGAAAGGTAAAGACAATACTGAATACAGGAAAGAATTACAACCTTCATTCCTTCCCTCCCCATAAGGCTTCCACATGCTATTTAAATATACAAATAGGAGGAACGAAGACTGCAAATGGCTCAATAACTGCTGGAATAGACACTAGGTACATTCTAAAAGGTTTTTCCTTTGAGACCTTATTAGAAGACAAGACCAAAATGGCTCAACAGTCAAACATAAAAGTATTGACAGCCGTATCTCTGAAGTCACTTACTCTATTCCTTAGACAATTTCTTTTGAAGACAAAGGTTTTTATAAATTTATATTAACACAGCTTCTTATATTTTACCATTCTCTCAGAAATTAGCTTATTACACTAAATTTTCAATCCACCTCATAGAATGTAATCATTTCAGCACACAGATGCAATCAGACAAAAATATACCTCCAAAGCATTATAAAGGAAAAAATAAAAGACTGTATTTAAAGAATAAAAACTGAAAACAAAAAATACTTGGAGTATATAGTTTTTCTATTTCTCATTGGCTATTAATATCACTGATAAAATTGATTACATGCTTTCAGAAATAAGACTTTATGTTTTTCCCTTTTTCTAGTCAATCTGTTAACCTTTTGTAGTACTTTACATTGGAAAGGTTATCACTTGTAACTAGAAATAAATTGTCATGATCAGAAACAGCACCATATTTGAATATAAACATTCAATCTAGACTTCTTTAAGAGCCCAGGAATCACATATAGGAATCCTTTCCCCTGCCCGAGAAGGGTTTTAATTCATCATTACTGCTACTACTTGTAATTCATGATAAAGCTGAGGATTTCTAGAGTGAAATAAATAAAATCATTTTCAGAAATAAGGAACAATGAGACTGACTGATACTTGAGGACTTTTTGTCTCACTACCCAGGACATAAAGATAGAGGTGAAACTGGCATAATGTCTTCTCATGGATGCTTCTATATTACTACCCTAGGCTTTCATGGCTCTCTCTTGTGAATCACATCCCTCATGGGAGCCTTGAGGATCTCAGACTCCTAGCTCTGCACAGAAACCATGGAAAAGCAGTGCTATCAGAGCCACAGAAGCTGCCATGCCCCTGAAATTAACATCTTGGTAGAAATGTCCTGAGAGTCCTCCCTATACAACTGGCGTAGGGAAGTCTCTGATAAAACAAAGAAATGGCAATACAGTTACTGATTCATGGTGAAGCCAGGGGCCTCAGCATCCAGGATCTCTACTCTCTGTAGAGACACAGGTAGATTTACAATGCCCTGACACAACAGCCATTGCTGTAGCTGGGCTAATACACACACCAGGAGCTACCTTGGTACTTTCTGATGTATAGAAGACATTGTTTATTGCTTACCAAAACAAAAGCTGACAGATGTAGTGTCACCCTGAATTTCTACAGCCTTCTAAGAATTTTTAAAGCCTTCTGAGAATCTTTGGAGTTTTCTAACTTTTCTAAAACTTTTTGAATGTTTACATGTGGAAGTGGAATATTTCAAGGACTTTGTAGGAAAAACAATCTTTGTTTACATTCCTCTCTCAAGGACAGACCTTTGATGGACTTTTGTCTCTGCCAGTGTGGATGGAGAGGTGGCAACTTTTCCCTCCAATCCACAGACAATCCCTGGAAAACTATAAAAACCCTAGTTGTAAATAAACTTTCTCTTTCCTGCCTTTGGAGCTCACTTTGTGTGCTGTGCCTTCATTCTGTGTCCTGTTGTGACAATGCAAGATTTGCATTTGTTTACAGTTCTCATCTTTTTAATGCAAATTAAGCATATTATTCATCAAGGCATGTCATCAGTTGTATACCCAATAGAAAAGAAATTAATAGAAACAGGTCTTATTTTAAATTCTGATTTCTTGTAAAAAAGTTGGCATAACCTATTAACTCCAATGAAGTCAGTTTCTCTGGTTAGTTTATTTTGTTCCCTCCCACTCCATTGTAATATCTGATTGACTTAATGGCTCTCTTTAGAAAATGGAAGCAATTAAACTTCTTTTTTTTTCCTTCCTTACAAAGTATCTATCAGAACTGTTTAGTTAGTGATTTTTTTTTTTTAAGTTAACTCTTGTTTTCCTTTTCCTCCATTTCAGTCACTGGTTTTGAGCTAATGACAGAGTAATATTCAGAGAAGGATGGAAGTGATTGGGTTGACTGAATAACTTAATTTTCATTTCACTGCATCCATTCTGTACTGATAAGATGATAAGTATATTTAAGTCATTTTATATTTCTTTCTGACCGTGCATAAATCAGGGCTTGGATTACTGGCAACTATGGGCAGAAGTACTAATTGTTCTAATTCTAATTCTTATTGAATTCTTCTATCAAGATTAACAAACCAATATTGTTAGAACTGCATTGGAAGTCTTTACAAGTGCTTTTAAATTAAGTTCTGGGTACGTGTAAAGTCTTGCCTCTCCATCCTTCACTTCAACTACCTTCTCAAGTAGCAGCACCATGCTAACAAAATGTGACATAATGATAGAAGCATCATAAACACACATTTGAACCTCAGGTGTTCCAATAAAGCCTTGCAAAATCAAAAGCAACACAAGCTCGTTTCAGGATTTATATGCAAAATCATTTGTCATTTTAGAGATGAAAAAAGGTGAGCTAAAACACTTAAATAGAAATAATACCTTTTTCTTCTGCATGTCTTGCAAAAGGCTTTATTCTTGACTTCAAGAGGACAGACCATTCAAATTCAGAAACATAGGTTTTAATTGGTGGAACAAAAAGGGATTAAAATATTTGGCCATGAAAGAGTAGCAGTCATGAAGAAACTAGCATCTCTTCATAATTAGAAATTATGAAATTCACATTCTCAGTGCTTAGGAAACTGTAGACTTTACAGATAAACAACTAGACTGAATTTAAAGAATACTTCACTCCTTTCTTCTTTTCTGTACAACAAACATTGACTTCCTTTCCTGAAATGTCCCAAGAGGCCCTTTCACATCATGCATTCAGATAAATTTTTAACAGTGTATTACAGCTAATATTATTAGGAAATTATACAGTATATCCCAAAAGAGTGCATTGAGATGCTCTAGCTTTGCATTTGTATTACCATATTGTGATTTTCAGAGAAAAGAGCATTAAAAGGTATTTTAATCTATTGAATAATGATGGCAAATATAAATCTTTCAAAAGATATATCTAAAACACCAAACTTAGCAAATGGTAAAAGCAAAAAATTATTAAAAAATGTAAATAAGTCAGAATATCAGAATATTCACATGCTACTACAGTTGCCATGTTAGGTTTAGGACTCGGAATTACAAAGCTACATAACATGTTTTTTTCAGTTTCTCAGCCAACTCCATGCAATGGCTTGCATTACATTGACAATTCTTTAAGTTATCCATCAGACAATCATACTGTTATTGTCCAGGACATATGGGGTCCACATTACTTTTTTAGAAATTAAAAGTACATTGCCAGAACATCCATGCATGTTCATTCCTACCAGCAAACATGACATTCCTCACATATATTCAAGTTTCCACATACATGCTGCTTTTCCTTTGTACATTCTCTCTTACATATTTGCCATTTTACATTCAGCAATTTGGAACACAGCAATTATCGATATAACAACTACCAAATTGCCTAGAATAATTTCCTTTCCCTCCCTACCTTTTTTTACCTCCCAAGCACATGTGGGAGGAAAGGATAATTTCTTTAGTTAGAGATCAAGATTCTAAAGAGGGAAAAATAGCTTACAAAATTAACATACACTTGCAATATTTTACTAGTTCAGGCTCCTGCAAAATTAAGTACTCATCAAGTCTTAGGAATCTGTCAACGAGATTCAGTTATAGAGAGATTTTGGGGGAGATTTTTCCTGTCTCAAGACAGTGGGATCAAGACAGCATGATTTGTTTTACAATAGTAGATTGGCCTTTGGAAAATGACTTTCAAGCACTGATTAAGGTGTAATTCAACTGCTGTTTCTCTTCCTTCTAATTTACTTCATCTTATGTTGAATAGTTGTACATTATGTTGTAAAAGAAGAATTCAAATCTGAACATGCTCTGATGTCAGAAAGAAGAACACAAACCATACTCTACACATATGGGATGCAGCTTGTAAAGGTACATCAAAATTACATTACTCACTGTAACAAAGTGTCCTTCAGTCTATTTGCAAACAAAATTTTCTCCCATTTTCAAATAATTGTAGACTCTCAGAATGAGATGAAGTTCAGCAAGACTAAAGGTCAGAGTTTGACAGTGGTAAAATGTCAAAGGTTCTTGGCAGCTATAGGTATTGAACTCATGTTTTGTTCATTGATTTAAGGACAATTTGGCTTTATTTGTAACATATGTCCTTTTGCAAACCAACACTCAATTTGGTCACAATGTGACAACTGACTTCAACACAAAAAATAATTTGTTGATAACATTTTTGCTGATTGCACAATCATTATATAGTTACTAGCAGGAAACACATTGTCACTTGGCTACTTTCAGAGATAAGGTATTTGTGGTTGGTCTGACCTCTCAATTCAGAACATGATGTCCTTGTGACACTGCTGCAATCAAAGAAAAGTTGTTAGAAATACCTCCTAAAGGACTCAAAAGAACAGTCATAGAAAGAATGAGTAAACAAACCACTTTAATTTGTTCTGAACTCATGTATACCTGAACGCATAGCATCTTTTTGAATGCTTTCATAATCATGCCAGTCCTTCCTTTTCAGGCCATCAGTCCAGGTAAAGAGCTGTCCATCTCCCAGCCCCAAAGGAAGTGTCTGTGAAAAGAATAAATAAACAAACAAATAAATATACGCATACATATGTGGTTCATGTTATTACAGAGGAACCTCATAATATGGCAGTAGCCATATTCAGTATATTCAGTGCAAATATTGAAACTTTACTGTGGGAGATGAAGCTATTTTTCCAAATACTGTGAGAAAACAGTGCATTCAGTTCTTGACAAGCAATTATTTGAAGTATATCAAACATCTGGAGTTTAACATTTCTCTTTTCCGCAGTGTTCCGATATGACTACTTGGCAAGAAGCTCATGGAGATTAAACGGACCACTTGAACAGGTTTCAAAAACACCTTATCCTTCAACACGTGAGGGACTTTGATTTTTCCTTAAAGTATCACTTCTGCAAAATTGGAATTACAGTTACTTTGCACTTTACAATGTTCCCTTTTGATTTTTTAAAGTTTTTCTTTAACAGCTGCTACTAAGTTATTGTTATTCACACAAGGTCAAAGGACTGCATCAAAGACATGGAGCAAAGAAATTCTCAAAGCACTTTCAAATCCTGTAGATCTTCACAATAAGTGTTAAGGGGAAAACTACCCCAAAACACACCACCACCACCCCCGCAGAATGCCCAGAAAAGGAACCCCCATACAATATGTAGTTGGTAAGCTGACTTCCCCTTTCCAAACTCCAAATTCCTGGGTAAAGGTAAAAACTTCTTTTTGCTTCTAAGCAAGATTATCTTCTCAGAACTTTATTTTTTTTTCCCCCTCTCTTGATGTTTTCTGCCAAAAGTCAGGATTTTTATGAAAATTAAGAATCAAAATGTACCATTAGAAATACCTGAAACGTAGATTCATTGCTAATAGGAATCACATGAAAACTCTAGCTCTGCTAATTACAGGTTTAAATCCGTACGCTGTCCAGAACAAAAGGCATACATGAAATGCATGCTAGAAATGTTCTCAAAGTTATGAGATAACACATTCTAAAAGCAGTTCCAGGGACACAATATCTGATCAACCTTCTACTAGGAAATACTGAAAGCCCTACAAAAATCTCATGCCTGTGTAATAGTGAATCTTTGCACTTCATGTTTGAAGTTTATAAATGCAATGCACACTGGACTCACCCATATTCTCTTACTGATTTCACACTACTGGCTGCACAGAACTGGATGACACTCACTGACTCCAAATGAAATTGTCCCAGCATGTTCAGTTAGGGTTTTTTTTTTTTTCTAGAACAGGCAAGTATTAGCCAAGCTACATAATGCAGGTCTGGTTGCTAAACCATCGTTTAAACTGGGTTTCAAAGGCTTTTGGTTTTGTAAGCAAGAAGTGAAGAATGTCAGGCATGACTGGTTACCTTCAAGCAAAGGATGCTAGAAATCCTGGCTGCTAAAGATTTATGTTGAAAATGTCTGCTTTGGGGCAGCTGAGTATGCTGAATATTCAGGGCAAAGTGTCGTGAGCTCAGTGCTCAGTGCTCTCCAACAAATCCTTGCATACTGAAGAAAATCCATCACACTCTGCTAGCATGGCCTACATTTCTAAGATTTAGTATTATAAAGGTAACTTATGTTATTTATAACTTATTATATAAAGGTAACTTATGTTACATAATGCCAAACTGCAATCTAGTTTGTTTATTCTTCTATTACCACTTTTGCAGACATATTCCAAGAAAACACTGTTGTCATATTTTAATATGATAAAAGTCAGAGGTTCACATATGAAAAAACTGAAGAATTTAATACATACTGATAAAAATGTGTCAGGTTATCAAAACATCTAACCTTTCATGTCATTAAAATGAGCTCATTAATTTCAATAATTCTTGAGTTCAAACAAGACGAATGTTCTAATAGTAATATTAAATTGCTTGGGTTTTGAAGTCAGAAGCATAAGGTAGAACACAGGCTGCAACAGCATTAATCATGATTCTTAAGCACAAATTTCTAAAAAAATCTACTCTGAAGGAGTAACTGGTTCTTTAAAAGTCAGACCCAGACAGATTCACTTCAATTAAACTTGTACCCTTCTCAGTATGGGTACAGCTGGTGTGAATCACTTCACTCCAAAAATGCAAGACCATTGAAACTATCAAAAGCAGGACAAGGTTTACTTTTGTGACCTTTTATTCCTGTGCTGGCTTCTTTCCCTAAAAGTAATTTAAATGGCAAGTTTGCAGGACACTGAAAGAAAACTGTGTAATAGAGTTCACAGCTGGTTTCCTGTTATCTATTTGCATTTTCATGCCACTACTCTTTAAAAGTATTAATTACATGTAGTTACTTTACCTGATAGCATTTACACGTCTAATGTAGCGGCAGACTCTTTTGCAAGCACAATATAGTTAAATAAATATATACACTAAAATTAATCTAGAAAAAGGATAAATATAAATCCAAATATCATATGATAGACAAAAACTAGCAGACATTTTGCTGTGGCTCATATTTTGGAACGGTAACATTGCCCTAAGAGGAAACAGAAAAATGGCACCATTGAATTGGTGCCATTAGAAGTTACTGTTTAACAACTAAGAGTATTGTTTGGATTGTTGGGATTTCTTTTTGATAAATCCCTTAACTCCCTCACATTGTACCACAGCAATTTTTTAGCTCTAACATCCTTTCAGTGTAAGGGGAATTCAATAGAATGCTCTCACGTGCTCCCTCATAAAACCAGGACTCAGAAAGCACCATCTCAATGCCAACTGAACATTGTGACCCCTACAGGGACTGGACTTCATGAAATTCACTCTGTGTACACACTTGTTTCACCTGGGCAGTGAGCATGAAACAGGGCTTAGAAAGGGATGTTGAGCTGCACAGACAAACTCTCTGGGAAGAGCAAGACTTTTGCAGTGCAAGTTCTTTAACTCTGAAGAAATCTGAACTGCCTTCAGTTCCTCAATTTAATATGCCCCTTCTCAGCAACTGAAGGATGTTTTTTTTCTTTCTTTTTTTCAAGTTGCTATATTGTTTAACAAGATACAAAAGCACTTGAGAAAATGTTTCTCAAGTTACTCTATTTCACTTCTGCCTAAGGGTAAACAAATTGCATTTTAAAAGACCTTAAAACAGTTTTTGGAATTTTTAAAACTGCTAAAAGGCTCCACTGTAAAACTCTAAGTATGCTCATATGCCTCTTTTATCCAGATGATAATGACTGGAAGAGCTTCCATTTCTAAAGCATTAGTAGCTTTGGAAGAAGGAAAAAAAAAAAGAAATATAACGTAGTATTCTTATTCTAGCATCTGTCATCTCCCTACATGCTTTTCTTCCTCAGTTCTCCATCTTTTTTGCTACCTTGACAATTTAAGCTGTTTTGCATCAAACTAGAAGCAGCTCTGGTTTAGTTAGACACAGGCTGACTCTCTGGTGTAATGGATGGGTAATAATAACAACCACCAAGTGTTGCCACTTTTAAGTACATACAAGAAAGCTCACACAACTCTACATCCCATCTCAGAACAAGAAGTTCTGGGTACATGAATATGACATCACAAGATGGAGTGTGCTAATGAATCTGGATTCTGAATTTTTGGTGAACACTTATTTAAGCACAAACTGATGGACTCAAGTGAAATAAAATTAACCACAACACATAAGTACAAGGCAACAAAAGAAATTCTTCATTTTAGAGGTAATGTATAAACAGTCAGACCAAAATTAGAAAATTTATGCTATAAAATGCATAATGGATTCAGCACAAAAATGGGTTTAGGTATTTAAACAAATAACCAAATAAGGTTGGGTTCCAACCCATAAAAGAAAAAATTGTATCAAGGATTATTATTCTCTGTGTAAGCAAATTATTGAACCATACATCATAGGAGACATGGTATTCTGAAAATATACATTTGCTATTTGCACATCCTGGGTTTTTTATGTACTTAAATGGCAGCAACACCCCAGCGATAGTGTGAAGTGTCAGTTCTACATGTGCCTGTAAAAACACTAGTAGTCTTTTGGTAAGGGCATTAGAAATGGAAAGCATGACTTCAGAACATTATGGTTCTTTCCAACATATGAAGTAAGGCTTCTTTCTGGAGGAAACCAAGATATGAGAAAAGAGAAGACTCAGCCACAACCGCCCCTGCTTCCCCCTCAGTACCTCATCCTAACACAAAAGTAAAGCTTACATGTATTCTTTACTGATATATCAATACATATGGGTGAGAAACCAGCTCAGCTGAAACATACTCAGGGTTTTCCCCTCCAAAACATTTCTGTAAGTCACCCACAAATAGTGCAGTTTGCCCCTACAGCCCTTAGCCTCAAACTCATGAACCATTTTCATCACTGCAGAACTATTACAGTAGCAAACATCCCATTGCATACAAAGTGTTGGATTTTGACTGACTGTCAAAAAAATCCTACAACAATTTATCATCCAACCATTTGTTACATGTAGTATGTGCCTCTGAGTTACACATTTTTAAGTGTTTCAGTCCAAAGGAATTACCCACCTACAGGAACATTACATACAGCATCTGCCTTACTATTTCATTTTCACATTAACCTCAAGCCTTTGGGGATGCAAGACTGATACAGTACTACATAAACTGAGAAGACGACTCTTCTCCAGAGAAGACTTAACATCTGGTTCAATTACAGAGAATATGATAAGCACAAAAAATAGTGCAATTACAAAAAATTCACTCACAGACTATTAGATCCTTCAGAGAAGAAAAAAAAAGCTTCTCTACTTTGACATTTGAAAGCTTGAACTAAGAAACAAGTGCCTTCATTGAATAATTCATTTATTTTTAATTTCACTCTGTGGAGGCAGACAATTAGAGGGGACTCAGGCAAGAGAAGAGGATATATCAATTGAAATGCACCTTTTTTAAAAAAAAAAAAGATATTTCAGAAATTACAGATTTACTTTGAGCCTGAAGATTTGCTCAGTGGCTCTAGGGACATTTTACGAAACACCAATATGTAATTGAATACTGCACTAACAAAACATCATATAATGATCTGCCTAACCACTTCTAATTGTTTAATGAATTCTAGGAAATAATCTTATTTAGACATAAACACTTGTTCACACTGAGGAAATGATACACACAGGAAATAAAGGCAGTGAAGAAGTACTTAGACACCTTTGAGGATATTTCAGGAGAAGCATAAAAATAACCACTCTTTGATTCCTCTTTGTTCTTGGAATAAAAGCTTCTGTATAGTGTTTGTAAACAGTGTTGTGTAAAACACATAATTCACTACTTTTTTTTCTATCCTTCTAACACAGATCATTCTCAGGACTCTAAGCTCTGACCAATTATTCTGATCAAAAAAACAATAATAAAAGAATCAGAACTCACTGGGCAATTAAATTCATTCCTTCATCGAAATAAAATTAAGAATAACTTTTAAAATGGTGTCACTGTATATAAGACAATATGTTCATTATAAATCAGTTGCAAAATCACAATATATTAACTTACCAAATTTCTCTTCTGGTATTATCAAAAGTATATGAAGACAGACATTGTCATGAAGCTTCATCCCCAGCAGTTGGAAGAGTCATGAAAAAAATTTATTTTGAAAGATTTCCCCTTTTTCTGATGATGATACATTTTAGCACAGGATCATCAAAGTGAAATTTTAGCACTATGGCAGCCAAATTTGAAGTCAAGTGCTCAAGCAAAATCCATTCTGGGGCAGTGACTGGGTGCAGATATTAAAGCTGAAAACCAAAATATTATTTCCCCTAATGATGTGCTTGATGTAAGGCAGCCTGATCTATGGGAAAGATATAAACCCCAAGCATCACACTATCTCATCTCTACACCTTTACGCTTAAGCTCTGAACACTGCCTGTGTGGCTCTTCTTTCCTGTATCTCTTCAGTGTTAAGACTAAAAAACTAAAAAGGTCCCATATCTGAACTGAGATCTAACTATGAGTACCACAAGCAGGGAACAGGTACAATAACAGCCCTTAAGTGCCTGTGAAGCTCCCATCACCATAAAATGAAAGTATTACATGTAGTAATTTGGATCCACCATGAATATTCCCTAAAGATAGCAGGAACAGGCATTGCATGGCCTAAAAATATCAGCTGATACTTTTGAAGCTCCAGGCTACGTTTCCTGTCCAGATCCTTCTCTGGAATTCTGTCCCTCTAGGTGGGGAGCAGTGGCTGCAGGACATGCAGTGGCAGGCTCTGGGGTGGGCAGCAGCTGCCCTGCACAAGGAGGAACCCACGTCTCGAAGCCATCCAGAGAGTTCCCATCGCTCCTGCACCCCTGCTGGGCAGCCACTGCCTGCCAAAATTGCTGCCCATTGGAAAGGCACGGATGATGAAGCCAAAGTTGGCCAGTAAAATGTAGGGAACTACTATTTGCTATCAAGAGAAAGTGGTAAAGGGTCTAAATCTAGAATACTTCAAAAATAACAAAAAATCAAAATACATTCAGATATAATCACTGCCTTTTATTCTTATTTTTACTCCATTTTTATGTACTTTTAAAACATTTTAAAAAATGTGAATCTGAATTGTTTTCCATATCCTTGGCTTGAAGCCATATAATAGTGACTTTAGGACATGATGAATTTCTTCATATGCTCAGATTTCCTGTGCCACTTATTTGTTATGCCACAGCAAATAAGTGTTCATTGCACTGACATTTACATTAGTAGAAATAATTAGCCTAGCACATCAAAAAAAGGGCAGCACTTGATTTAGTCTGCGACATCTGAATGACTCAAGGTTATTTCATTTTTGAAACACTTATATCACACTTTTGGTGCCTGTAGATTCTAGATTATCATGGACAACCCAGTAGCATCATGCCATCAATTCCAAATCAAAGCTGTTAATAATGTTATTTAGAAAATGCCAAGCTCCCCAAGCATTTCATTACACAGACTTTTATAGACAGGTATAAAAAGCTGTTATTACTGCACTATGGCTATATATTTCAGGTCACAAAACTGCAGCAAAAAAGATTAAATTAAAACACGAACACTCCAGAGGAGTTTGTACTCCATATCTGTTGAATGTGAAACATCATGAATTGCCAAAGGTGACCTATAATGTCTGGCAGTGAACCTTGGCTTTCCAAATGACACAATTTGACCTGATTTGACTTTCCAAATGACACAATTTGACTCCACAGGAGGTGGAGTCGAGACTTAAGGGATAATAAGGAAAAAACAAAATAATAATAATAATAAAAAAATTCCTCAGACAATGCAACTCCCATCTCTTTCTGCCTGTTGACCTAAGCTGCTGATAGATTTGCTCAGTAACTACAACACCTAAAACTAAAACTATTTTCTCTTGTTTTATTTTCACTCATCTCATTTCCAATTCAAGGAAATAAAACCAAACTCAAGTAACAGGAGCTTAAATGAACACATGGCGACCCCGCTGACCATGTGCTGCTTCTCCAGGTCTTCTTTTTGAACTGAAGACTACTTTGACTGCACAACAGGGTCAGCTTGCAGAAGAGCCTGCATCCATATTGGACTATTCCTTTTCAGGAAGTTTAAAAATCATGCTTGAAATAGTGTTAATGCTGCATTTTTTTTTTTATAACTACCTTTTTCAGAAATTAATTTTAACATCAAAAGACCTGAAAGGGGTTTGAGGAGACCCAGAAGGAATTTTGCCAGTACTGGTTGGTTTTGAACCAAAAAAGATTTGTAAGACCATTCTGATGAACAACATAAACAATTGTTTTGAGTGTGTCCTGGAAGAGTTTATTATATGCTGGGTTTCTGGGGTGTTTAACTATATGCCACATGGATACAGAAAATTTTAAGTATGTTCTTTTATATAAACAGCCTTCTTCTCCTTAAAAAAACCAAAACAAAACTGAAAACCAACACAACAGCAAATCACAAAAATCAGAACAGAACCCTATGTTCATGGAAAAAACCACATTGTTAGTAATTTTATTATTTCCAAAAGGCTGAATAATAAAGATATGATAGTGGTTTTTCTTAATAGACTCTTCATATACATGTTTTTCCTGAAGTTTAGAAAAAAGTCTTTAGATTTTTACTATGCTAAGTATCATGCTGTTTTGCACTGGCTACAGCATTAACTTAACACAAAAAATGCTTTTGCAGGATTCAAGTGTCAGGTGTTTTAAGCAGGAATACATTTCTTGTTTTATCTGTTCAGTGGTGATTAAAAATCTTATTTCCTTATAATAACTTCTGATGTAATTTGCCTTTGCATTTGCTTTATTAGATGAGCATTCTCTCCTAGGAAACAGATTTTATAAACAGTAAAGAATGTTCACTACAGTTAGGTTATCCCTAATGAGGAAAATTCAAATTATGTCTTGCTTCATGAGGTAACAAGAATAATTTCAGAAGCATTTTCTACTTTTTTTTTCTCCTCTGGTGTACCTCATAAAAATACAAGATGCATCATAACTGGAACATTGTTCAAATCTCTGTGGTACAACTGATAACAGCAAACAAACCTCAAATCACTGATCCAGCAGACACATTAATACTAGAAAAAAAGACATCTACCAGTTATTGTTTCTGATCAATATTTTCAATAGAAATGGCTATTTTGTTTGTTTGTTTGTTTTTTCACATTCTATTATAGGAGAAACATTGTACGAGAAAGGTCAAATGCAGAAACTAACTTTAGCCAAATTTGCTACTTGGAATGTTTTAGCACAACTTAAAAATTTGATACAAAAAATCATTTTCTATAGCAATGAGATAGCATATTCGATTTTTTTGACTACAATATAAGGTAGAACTTAATTTGACATCTCTGAGTATATGTAGAAGCTAATAGTATTCTAGGAGTAATTTTTTAAGTGTTCAAAAAGAAAGGTACAAGATTTTTTAACAATTATTTTAATGAGCTTTAAATTATAATCTCTACAGTTACATCATGATACAATGAAACAGCTTGGCATACAGGTGAAATACAGCAACTTATTATTTTATGTAGTTGTCTGGAAATTTTTAAAAATAGTAGAGAGAAAATACAGATTTGTTTGAACAGTGTTTTTAAAGTTTCTTGCTGATCTATGCCACAACAAAATTCATGTTCCATAGGTACCTATTTGCAGAATACTCCAGATCTTGGCATTAATAACCAATTTTGTAATTTGCAGTTAATGTTACAGTGGATTTAAGAAAAAACCCTAATGTTTATTTAACTAATGAGCCCATACTGGAAAAGAATTATCACCTTGCACTTTAAGGAAGACCTTAAACTAATCTGCCCAAATGAGAGAAAACACTCTTATCAGCAGGCTTCTGATGCTGCAATATATGCATTATTACCCAATCTCTCAGAATTCTTTTCTTATGTGGGCACTGTATAGTAATTTCCATTGTCTAAGAGATTTTCAAACAAAGTCCAGAGGCTGCTGCAGAAAACAAGCCGATTAAACATGACTGACAAGTTTACATTCTTGTTCAGTCATCTTAACACGAAGCTGATAAGGAGGCCTCTTGCAAAGTCTTTGGAAGCATGACAATTTCTGTGCTTTGCGTGAACTCAATGCAGATTTACTGAAACCCAAGACCGTCTTCCTAGTGTGTCCAGCAAAATGAAGTTTTCACTGAAAGGAAGTAAAATTTTTGGTGGTTGTACATGTTCACAGATGATCCTGGAAGTCTGAGGCTCACTTGCTTAAAACAGTTCCTAAGCCCTGAGCTAAAGACATTCTTTCACTTCCCTATGTAAAGTCCGATTGAATGTATACTGCATTTTTTTTTCAGTCTGCATCATACCTCTTTTTACTACTATTAATAGTTTTCAGTTTGTTGGGATTTTCACTTTATTTTTTGTTTAGATCAAATCATGCTTTCTCAATCTGACTTAGCTCCATACTTGTTTTATACTCAGTCCTCCAATCATTACCTTTAGAAACGTAGTTTTTAAGTCAAGCTATTCCCACACTAATTCCTTTTTTATAGGTAACTTTCTAAAAATTAAGTAAATTAAGGGACATTTTACAAAATAGCACTGTTTAATATACTCCTTTCACGTCATAACGTTTTTCACTCTTAGTTTCTAGCAAAGGAAAAATAACACAATTATGTAAGAAATATCTTAAAATATTAAACCAGATTAGATTTGGCTTACCTTTAAATGAATCCAGTTAATTGCAGGAACAGGTGAATTAATAACCCAAAATAAAGGGACTGTTGCAGAAAATTTAAAGGATTTTTTTGTGTGAAGTTCAACAATAAGTTGCAGAATCACAAAAATGTATCTGGAAGTTCCTCTAAGGTATAATCTTACCCCACCTCAAACTTGGACTGGGTATGCCTAAATCACATCTGCCCTTGCCGATTTCCAATAGCCAAGATTGCACAAGCACTCAAGGCAATTTCCTTCAATATTTCATTATTCTTGCAATTAGGAAATTTCCCCTTTCATCTAACCAGCGCTACTTGCCATAATTTAAGCCTTTCATTTCATTGTTCTTTTCACCAGGGACAGGAATAACATATTTCCTTTCTAGCAGCTACGTTTTCATGGATATGAAAATAATTTTCTCTCCTAGATTAAATGTCCTTATTTTTTCAACTTCTTAGCTCTTGTTGCTGACCCTGAAATACATGAAACTTTGAGAACAGCATTACTTTGTTAGTAATTGGATAAGGCTAAGAATAGCAAGTATAAAATGCTTATTAAAAACCCCCAAACAAACCAACAAGAAACGTTACTAAATGAATGAAGAAGACAACTACCAGAAGGCTACATTTCCTACAATAAGCAAGATTAAGTTATTTACTGTAACATGTTTTTTCCCTGTCTGAGAATAAAATAGCCTTACCTACCTATGTTGTGCTTCATGAATACTTCATACTTCCAATCCAACCAAACACTATTATACAAAGCAGCAATAAATTCTCTTAATTAAAGTGGACAAATGACTGAAATGTTTATAAATAATTAAGATAGTCACGATTAAATTACACTATAAAGTTAAAAAGACACTGAAGTTCAACAGGACTCACATACTTAAAATAACCAAACTACTAGCAATTTTGACCAAACATGTCTTGCACTTCCAGTTGTGCCTGAATCAATGCTGAGTTTTCCCCTAGCAGCGAGAGCATATTTGAAGAATTCGCATATGCAGAGAAATCCATCCCCATGTGGGAAAATAAGAACAAGAGTGCAAGGAGTGCTTTATGAGGTTCAAATTCAAACAATGACTTCCTTTTTTTTCCGCTGAACCAAAAATTTTGATATTGAACAAACTGATCATCTCCTCTGTCTAATGCCATTTAAGATGACCTTTCCATTTTATGCCAATAGTTTTCAATTAAAAAACCAATCACAGTATGTTTCACTAAAAGGAGTACTGTGATTAGTTAAATCGAATTTTATCAACAGCCAGAATGTGAAAAGCATATTAAAGTAAGGTGAACAGCTTTGATTGATACACTGAGTTTTAATATCTAATTTCTCATCTCCCACTCTTTTGGTAGGAAATGAAGGTTACACAACATTGAGCAGGGTAAGCTACTGTAACTCAAATGTAACTTCAAAGATTTGGCCTTCAGTTTTTCTCACACTTTTTTTTCCCCCGCTGTACTATATAGACAACAAATTGATAGATCTGGAGCTATGAGCAAAGTTTTTAAACATAAAATCTTTTTTTTAAAAAAACCACAACAACCAATGTAGATGAACATTACATTTAATTACAATAGTTCTTTTGGAAGAAGGATCGATATACACCTTTGCTATGGACTATTTTTATAGATCTTGAAAAAGTCTTCCTTAAAATGCAAAATAATTCTTTTCCAATGTGAGTTCACTTCCTGAGTTAAGACGTCCAGTTCTCTAAGAACTAGAACCTATCTCATGTCCAAAACTAGGTATTTATATTTGTGTTTACATAAATTAATATAGTCATCCTAATTTTCATCAGTACGCACAACTCTACAGATGCTATCTTTTAAGTTTGAGAATGTTTATGTTTATTATATCTAAATATCTACTTCAGACCATCCTGCGGCATCGCACCAAGGAATTCATCCAAAGTCTGTGCTCCAGAGCCACTAAATGCTGCCAAAAACATGGCAGCTAGAGGAATGTTACTACACTCTCCCCCTTGAGAGCAGGTCAGCAAGGTGTGTCAGACCCTTTCGAGGACCCCCTGTCTGGGGGCCAGTTTCCAGCAAACTCCAGGCAGCAGACACTCCTGCAGCCTCCTGCTGGCTCACAGCTGCGGAACCGGTTAACCCCAGCCCCGCGGAAGCTTTCATCCCAGCAGGCTCACATCTGCCTGCAGGCTGCCTTTCGCCAGGCCTGCCTGAGAGCTGAGGAGAGTCTCCCTTCTGTCTTTGCACAGTCTCTATGCATAAACATAAAACACTTTTATTCCCTTCACACTACCTTGGTTGAACTCAGTGTCCTTATGTTCCCCAGCAGAGCCGATACCCAGCTACGCTTCAGTGGCTCTAAGGCAAACTCCAGGGCTCCCTAAAAGACCAATTCTCTCTACAAGCAGAGCCATTATTACTACGTAGACACAGAGGAAAAATTATATTATGACAGCTAGCACCATGAAGTAGCTGTTCTTTAAAAACTGACTTTTTACTGATGATTGTTACAATTACAGGGATTAATATTATTACTCCCCCTTTTCTCTTAGCTGGATATTTGAATACTCAAAAAAAATCTGAACTTTAAAATTTCTCAGATCTGGGAAGGAGTCAAAAATGAAACACATTAAATTGCTAGTTTAATATATATTAGAATCCATGGAGACATTAAATTTCACTTTTCATCTATGAATATTAAACATTAATGAGGTTTCAGGTACAGAGATATTAAAGTGAAACATCAGAGAGCTATGACTTAGCTCGAATACAAAGAAAGAAAGTTCACAAGGGAAGCTAATAAAGGTCAAAAACACAGAACTACCATAAACCAGAACGTACAATAGAAGAAAAAAGAGTAATTCAAGGAAACTCAATTTTAAAGGGGCTATTAAGAACTATATACACATTTTCTCAAGCAGAATTTTCATGTAAAATACAAAGAAATGGGAAATAATTAAATACATAGTTCTACTCATGTGTAATATTCAAACTGAGAGACAACAAGTATTTCTTGAGTGACTTGAGAAAAACTTGTGGAGGAAGCTATCTAACCTTAAACTGAAGAATTCATAAACACAAAGAAAATCATAGCTGCATCTAGATCTCCCTTGTTCCTCCCATTACTCCTGTTCTGGAGACATAAATGTCTATAGATATAACTATAATAATGCAAAAACCCATACACATGGGGATTACGCAGAAAGCTTAAGTAATATCCCCTGATTGCATGACAGCACACACAAAATACAAGGAAAGAAATATCGAAGAATAAACAGGAAAGTAAAAGATCATAGGTCAACCAAGTGACAGGAGTTTTTTGTACATTTATAATTTATCTTTCTTCCTCTATCATTTATTCATACACACAACCCCTCCCTCCAGGTATGAAAGCAGATATTCCTTCCCTCCACCCTGAATATAAAAAAATTCTAGTTACAAAATAAAAAACAACTGGGAAATATTTAGAGGCACTGCATAGCACATTTGACAGAAATATAGTGAGGCAAAATTTAACACTAGATGTTCCATAGACAAAAAAAAAAAAACCAAAAAAACCCTGAAAGTCACAGATCTCCTTAACTTTATACAGCAACTAGAACTCTTTCCAAGTTGTATTCACAATGGTAATTCTGTAAAATCAGTTACATATGATGCCTAGCACAGCACATTCTGAAGGCTGTCAATAGTACCAATTTAACTGCAAATTTTCACTTCTAAATGTTCTATTATCAGTCCAATAGACATATTTTCTATTATCACTTTGATATACAGTGTCTTGGCACACATACCATACAATAAAATATGAACAGCTCAATAGTAATTTGTAAAATATCTCAGAATTATATTTAGAGATATATATAAAACAAGGTATTTTTATTACGTTACACCATCTATCACTGTATTTACAATAACCAATACATGTACCTTCAAAAGATAGGTATCAGTATCTGTACCTTTAGCTATTAGATAAGGCCATTTGAAGAATCTCATCACTTACATAAAGTTGATCAGGTCACCATGAACCCTAGATAAAACAAAGCTCTGACAGAGTTTTCCTCCAAGTAATTTTCTGAGCAGCAAAATCTGAGCACCTGGAAACACCTGTGCACAGTCATACTCCTCCCTGAGTTTAGACTGGTGAAGCCTCTTATTGCAGATGAATTATCAAACCCAGTCAGGGTGAAGGAAGACACTGAAATTGTGCTCTTAACTGTGCTCAGTATGAACCTTGTTAACAGAAGGAAAACAAAAGGATTTAGTTCTATTGCTAAATTAAACACCATCGCCCCTGCATTCATACTAACTGCAAATCTACTGAACAGAAGATTTCTTTTTAAACAGAATTTCACAGTGCAAGCAAATCTTACTAAGCTTTTACCAGGATCAAATTGTCAGAAGTATTATCAACAACAGTTACAATTACAGTTTTATTGTAGATACTTTACTAGGACAGTGTCTAACATCCCTAGTTAAGAAGTATAAGCCTACAGTGCTAAGCAGCAAAACCTAGTTTTTGCCCAGGTGTGTTTACAATTAAAGCAAATGAGGAGAGATATATAATAGACAATATTATTCAGTACAGAAAACCATGTTTTCAGTGCATTATGAACCTAGCTAGTGCTAAATTCAAGAATCCGTCATCACAAAAAAGGATTTCCTTTTTAATTTAGGAGTAGTTATGTTATTTCATAGAACTGTACCTTCTGCTCCTCTGAGGCAACACAAAAGGAAGACCAGGGTTTAGACTGAGATCCATGGACTAATCAGAATTGGTATTTGAAGATCTAATACAAGAGCTGGGGTAATCTCCAAACCACTTGGGGATTAAAATCAAGAAGACAATGTTTAATGTTTTGTATTAGGGACAGTGAGACATAGTCAAGGCAACAGTCTTTTCCTTGTTCTTTGTCAGTTCTAAGGAGAAAGAGGCAACAGGGATTGCAGTCCTAATGCTTGAACAAATACTCAGCTCTATGGATCAATAGAATAGGTTGCATGTCCCTGTAAACATGAGGAAAAAGTTTTAATTTTTCGATTTGTCTCCAAACAAGATATCATACACTATCCTTAAATCAGAAATAACTCTCTAGCTTGCTGATTTTTCTTGTAATTAGTCTGGAAATCTTTTAAGACACCATTTTCTTCATACAAATCATTAAGCGTGCCTCGGGTTTATACAGTCAACTAAACCCATGGATTCCTGCCCCCCAGTACCTCTTCACCTCATTCATATGGACATGGCCTTGATGACAAAGGTGATGACACCAAACTACACTGTCAGAAAAGGCCTTATGTCACTCTGCTCTTCCTGGAGAATATGCATGTGCCACAGCCCTTTGGCAGGTCTGTATTTCACTGATTGCCTGTATCAAGCCCACTCTGCACATGCAAACCCAACAGAAAGTGCATCACTTGGGCAGTGCAACATCTTCCCTGTGACATGTCCTGACTTGGAGAAGTCCACCATCCATTCCTTTTTGGAATGTAAACCTGCACCAGTCCTCTGCAGCAGTTTCATTTGCATAATCTGCTCTGTATTCTCTACCATTCATTACTGATTAAGGCAGTACTTGCCATTCATCTATGCTCAAGTATTCATCAGATGGTCTGTCTTTAGTGCCACATATAAATAATTTAGAGGACAGTTGCTTTTAATGTTTCTGACATCCAATTCCAGTTCAACACACAGTTCTCACTAAGAGTGAGAATAGCTCTCCTCAAGCTGACCTGAAGAGGAATTAAGAGCTTTAGGAGAAGTTATAACCTAGTCCTTCTCATACCACAGGGGGCAAAATGCCCTGCAGTTATTGCTAACAGTTTCTTCTGAAATGAAAAATAATCTCTGGCTAATATCAGTCTCTGCAGCAATTGCAATTTAAGGAATTCCTTCAGTAAGAAATTCAAATAAAGCAATTCGTTCAACTCAAGACTCGTTCAATTTCTGCAGCAACTGGCTTTTTCATCCAATTATGTTTTCTACATCTCTTTAAAGGATGGGCTCATCCTTTGATGGATCACCAGGTTCCCATAGCTAATGCACATGTGGAAAGGGCAAACTCCCTGCAGAAAAATCTTTTGGAAGAATTTAATCTGATTTTTTATTTACATATAGCTTTTATCTTTTTCAATGAATTTATATTATCTGAAAAACTGTGGTTCTTGAAACAGAAATCAGACAGCCCTAATGTGATTTTTATGATGGTTATATTGAAATGTTTTTCACAAACACTGTATCTTAGTTTCTCCAGTGGAAAATAATCACATTACGGTCATCTTTTTTCACAGCTGTTAGAATGAATTGATATATTAGGAAACTGGACTATGTAAGGTATTTTTAATAATCATTTTGTCGGACTGCCACATATCCCCCTGTAGGGTTGTGCTAGGGAGACCTAGCCCTTATCCAAGTGACCACCATGGCCAGAGCAGGCCCACCCATGGGCCAGTCCCCCATCCACAGGCAGCCTGCTCATCCCTACTCGTTCCTGCCTGGCCATCCAGGCTGCATCTCACCCTGGTTCTCCCTCTGATCCTGACCCTCACACCTGTGTGCTGGTGGCCTGGCTTGGCCGTGCCACCAGGACCCTGAAGAGTGGCCTGGGCCCACAACTGGGCACTTGCTGCTCCTGACCATTTCTACATCAACAATATAGCTCGCTTTCCCAAGTTCAAAAGGCTTGAGAGCACCTTTAAAAATGCATAACTCACCAGAAAGCTGGAGGTACATAATCCACAGAAATATAAATCACTAAACGGGTTGTTATATAACGGTAACTAATATGTAGCACCATAATGACTGAATTAATGAATCATTACATACTGTGAAGTAAAGCCAGCTAAAAGGTTAACAGCTGTGGCCACCCAACCACCACCACAGGATCACCCTGGTGACTGGAAACTAAGGAAGGTCACAAGTTCTCTCCAGAAAGCTGTTCTCAAGGCCCGGGAGCCATCCATCCAGACGGGGCTCTGTGGGATAAACCCAACCCCCAGCAGGGCCCAGAGCTGACCATCTGCTGAAGGGGCTCGTTCAAGGTTTCTGCAGGGATGCAGAAAGGGATGCTGAGCCTGGGCTGAACTTCTTTGAGGAATAACAGATGGAGGGCCATTTCCTGTGGCTGGTGAGTTTACAGTGACCCAGAGGCTTCCTCAAAGCACCTCTGGTGAAACCATACAGACTTCCTGTGTGGACCCAAAATGAGTCATTTGCAAGAGAAACACCACACTGCTCCGGCCATAACTCGATTAAATTAACGTACCTGAAGAGAAATGCCATAAACAGCTTTCTTTGAGGAAAATACCGGGTTACACACAAGCAGTACTATGTACTAAAAAGCAAAGCAAATACCAGACATCACAGAATGAGCTCGCATAACACATCTTAGTCATAAAAAGGGGGAAAAAATGTTAAAAAAAAAAAAAAGGGAAGGGAAAATCATGAAGAAAAATCATTTGCACCTCATATAAATCTGAAAATTAGGACTTAAAAAAACCCTGTCATCTATCAGAAAGGTCCAGATAACAGAGATATTAATAAATGAGGCACTACATGAAAGCACTGATAAATGATGTAATTTGTTTCTTTTAAAAGGGTAAATGGTCTGACAGAGTGGGTTGCAGATAATGAAAGGTGACAGGCTATACCTGCAGTAAACTTCTAAAAGTGCTTGGGAGTACTTTTGGGCAAAGGAACGTGGCCTTTTATAACAGATAACCATTAGAACAATCCCTGTCATGCTTTTGTCCCTTACCAGCTAGCCCACATACATTTCTGCAGCAATTATATCTTAATTATCAATTCACATCCAGTGTTTTCCATCCAGATGTCTTGTTTTAGAAACCAGGAGCTGCGCAGTTAGGATGCTGGCTACTTTGTAACAGTTGGTCACGATTCATGGAAGCATCAATAATTTGGGATATTACATGCAATAAAAGCAGTGCTTGGACAAAGTGTTAATGCAAACCAGTCAAACATCAGCTGTCAAACTGCATCATCCAATTTCTCTGTTCCAAATTTACATGTTAGAAAAAACAAAAAAAACCCAGAAAAATATGAAACTCTTTCATATCTGTAAAATATAGTGGACTGACTTAATGAAAAAAATTATAAATATATTACCATAACTCTTCTAACTTTAATTTTGCACCTCAAAATCAAACTCTCAAAATGTCTGCTGAAGTGACTAGAGGTATTATCGTGGTGGATAGCAGAGCATTGAGCAGCACACGAATTTTCATTACTGCAGTTAGTTCACAAGGTTTGAACCATCAGTTGGTATATTTCAGCTCTGGTACAGTAAATACACATCAGACATGGCAGTATCATATAAAATGATAAAAATAATTAAATCTATAAAACAGTCTTTGCAGACATAGGAACAAAGCCTGCATTGTCTATCACTTACACATAACTACATAGCTTGTGTGCTTATGTCCTGAAAGCAGAGAGAATTTAATTGAAGTGCCAAAGGTGTTTCCTATACCTTCCTCTTACTTGCCATACCCAATACCGCCAATACAAATATGACAACATTTCAATCACAAATGCTGAAGTACTACAGCTACTTCACAGTCAAAAATGTTTGCAGAATAAAATCTTCATGGTCTCTAACAGATTCGAAATACCATCTTATTGTTTTCTGTGTACTTCTCACAGCTTAGTGTAATAGACACATGTCTATACACATCTGTATCAAAGTTGTGAGCTTAATCTGACATTAGAGTTGCCTTTGGAAAAATGTAACCTATGTTTCACAAACATAGAACCTGTGAGTATCTGCCACAGGTAAGGTGTTGACAGGTTATTGGAATACCTGTCACCTTCCTGGATGGCTTACACAAGTATCAACAGCGGTGAATGTCATCTCAACAGGACTTGACCCTTAAAAGAAGGTTTTGCTAAAGAGCATTTCTGAAGTGACGTTATGTAGTGTGCATCATAAGAATCAAGAAAAATTTATTAAATGAAGTTTTTTTTCTTGCTTAACCACCATTATCAAAGAGGATCTGTATATGCAAGAAAAGACATGCCTTTGAAGGCATCTGGTTTAAGGAAGTGAGGACAGAGGACAGACAGAAGACCTTGCTATGTGTTCTCACTTCTCGTGATGATCCAAAACTTTCACATGCCCTGAGCCCCTGATCTCTTTTTGCAAAGCCCACGTTCCTTATTTTATAGAAAAATAAAGCCATCTGCTCTAAAAACAGTGGAAGTTTATTCCACTGAAAAAGTAAATGCATTCTTTTTCTACAAAAGAAAATACATTTTGTAAATGTTTTAAATTTAACACTTAAGCCAAACTCAGAAGATGTAGATGTTTATCTTAAAACAACATCATAGTTGCAATAAGAAAGCCTAAGTCTTCTCTTGACAACAGTGGTACTGGAACACAGGTACTGATGACTCACATACTGTTGAAAGTTTTTTCATGTTTCCTTTGTGGCTCCTCTAAATAGCAAATTTCAATCAAGTTTCATAGCAAAACTCTCACAAAAACTTCAACTGCACCCAAGAGATGAATGTTACATCTGTGATACCATCCACACGCTTTCCTTATACATTCGTTCCTAGGACTTTTGACTCTATCCTTGTTCAACAAACTGAAAAGGACGTTTTTGAGTCCTTTGAGTCACGAATCTCTCTTGAAACTAATTACTGCTTGGTGAACACTGTGCTTTCTGAGACTGCAAATATTTTTAAAGTCAAATTGCAAGGGATGGATTTTTTTATTTTTAGAACTGTTGTCAACTTTGTTTTTCCAGAGCAGATACATAATTAAAAAGGAAAACTAAGGAAAACTATGGAAAACTATGACCATAAACATAGATATAGCAATAAGGCAGATATTATGAAATTTCAAATGCATCCAGAAAGAGAAATTCTCGTAGGCCAGAATGAAGCCTGATTAATAGCACTGAGAACTCCACTTTTTTTTCTTATATGCTGAGCAGCTGATAAACTCACATAACAGTCCTTGCTATCTTACACTGCAGAAAAGTACCCTACTCAAGGAATGTGACTAATCCAGATTGTGGAGCCCACAGCACAATAAAGTAGAGCCACTGACTCCATCTGTTCCCTGGGGCAGTACATTTTCTTTTGCACAGATGGGATGAGTGGGACTAAGGAAAGAGAGTTGAATTTCCAGCTGAACTCATGGAAACAGATTCTTTTTAAAAGAAGAGGATGTTTTCTACTGACACCATATGTCATGTATTGATGACATATATTGAAAAATAATGGGCAAAGTGTTCTCTCTGCCCAATCCACTCAGCTTGAACTGTAAAGGTATTTTTAAAGTGCTTTTAAAATTGGCTCTTGCTGTAAGGCTCCTCTGCTGTGCCTACATTGTTTCCTATTGGTTGTATCCATGAATGGGTTAAGCTCGATTCCTGAGTGCTATCTAATGCTGAGGGAATGTCTGGATGAGTGACAATGGGGCAGAGATACTGGGAGACCCAAGACATGTGTTTCAGAGTTTAAACATGACAGTCAGATTGTTTAAAGGAAAGATGCTGGACCAGAGTCCCGAGACTACAAAAGTGGCTAGAAACTCCAAGCAGAAACAGCTAATGCTTCTCTCCTTAGGCTGAGGATTTTGGAACAGTTCAGACCAACAGCCCTGTCATCACATGGTTGTAGGCCAGGCTTTAACATGTATGGACTTGTTTTGAATAACGAATTTGAGATTGCCATATATTATTGCTGCTTCCCTCACATAGCCTGTGGAGTTCGGGTCAAAGTTTGATTTGTATCACTTTTGTCCTTCCTCAAGCCAGGTTAAGTTTGAGCTATGAGAGTATGTTTCTTTGACTTAAAATTGGGCAGCACCACATCACATCATATTGTGGAATCCTCTCTTTTTGTTTGAATTAAATTAGAGTAACAAGAATTTACTTACAGTTACTTTTCAGATGTGCCAAGAAAATGAGTAAGCAATAGAGTGGATTTGGAGCTTTTAAACAGGAGCCATGTAAATAGCTTGGCTGCTAATACCACTTTGGGCTGTGACAATCATAATTTTCAGATCTCAACCTCTCCACCTGCTTTTCCTCCAAACTGTCTTGAACACTTCTGAATGTCTTACAGCAGCACAGGGTTCCTGTGCAGGTATTAGGACAGCTAAACTTGTGCTCTCACTTCCACAGGATCTGGTGAGACAAAGAGCAGAATTCAGAGAATGTGCACTGAAACATGAAAGTTATAATCAAAAGCTGTATTTGGCATGACCCCTGGTTTTTTTTGTAAACATCTTTTTATTTTTAAAAAGTGTATTAATTATTAACAGAACTACATTACCCTAATGTAACAAATTATTTCAGACTGTTGCATAGATATATTATACACACATATAAGATATATATTATATGTAAGATATA